>CAJNDT010006058.1:1139498-1293427 GCA_905221615.1 Symbiodinium sp. CCMP2592
GAGCCTTGGCGTGGCATGCTGCAAGGCATGCCCCAGCTAAGCTCAGGTTTGGCTGATGTTTCGTTAATGACAGGACAAGGCATGTATAGGTCCAGCCTAGACTCCTGCAATGTGATGCAAAAGAAATGCCGGCTTCGCCGAATCTCTAGGAAGCCCTTATGTCGCTTTGCCAGATAGCCTTGGCTTATGCGTGCCCACTGATCTCAAGACAGTAGTCAGTAGTGGGACTGGTAGACCGCTGGTCCCTGCCACTCATGACAAAAGCGGAGCAGAAGAAAGCTGTTGAGTTCACCCGCATGTGCAAGTTCTGGAAGACGAACGAGTGCAAGATGGGGGCGGATTGCACCTTTGCCCACGAATCTTCGGAGCTACGCCCAAGCCCAAAACCTTGCTTCGAGTTCTCCAAAACCGGCTCCTGCAAGCGCGGGGAGGCCTGCAGATTTGTTCATTCATTGGATTGCCGAAAGAGCAAGAAGCCCAAAGACCTACCAGCTCAGTCCAGCAAAAGAGAGGAAGCTGAGCCCAAGATCAGGCCAGCTGATCTACATCCACAAGTTAGACATTGCCACTCGAGAGAAGAGTTTTTCGACATGTCCCAGTTGCACCAGCTCGCCCCTCCAGTCGCCTCCGATTTTGGCGACCAGTTCCGCCCTGACTTACGCATGAGGGAAATCGAAGCCTACGCCCGTGCCGCCAAAAGAGATCTTCGCCAGACAGCAGGTGCAGGGATTGTCCTGGACTCCAGCTTGAGCGAAGCGTTTGATCCTCAGGAATTTGCCGCCCTGCATCCAACCACCTCGAACAGGATGGCACGGCCAGCAGACCTGAGTGCTTTGACTTCCAGTTTGAGCACGGCGCCTTCGCATCTCCCCGATGCCCGCCCGCAGTCCTTCTGGATTTGAGATCTTGACCGTTCTTGAGCATCGTCTTGCGACAACGGAGTGGTCATGTAAATTTTACATTTCCTGTTCACGCAGTATCTTGGCGGATTGGCTGAGTACATAAGAGTGTGAGTGGGCTCAGCGGGGCGGGCACCAGCTGACTGAACATCGATGTGGATGCAGATTCCCTTGGACCATGAAAAGCTTTGCTTTTGGATTACCAGGGCTGCCTGATAAAACTATATCGGCACCAACTGAAGAATGGCGGTTTCGAGTCCCATGGGAATTTGCGAAAGAATATTTGCATAGCCACGGTTTCACTTCGTGATTCATTGATTGTGCAGCGCACGAGAAGCCGAAGATTCGAACTTCTGTGCTTTGATGCGGGCAGAGAACATCTGAAGTTACTAGGTTACTGCCAGCAGTTTTAAGGAGCTGCGGATGAGCCAGACTCTTCGCTTCGGACTTTTTTGCAGTTCCGGTGCAGCACCATCCGCAACGAAGTGTGCTATGGTGCTTTTAACTTTAGAAGTTAGTCACGGAGTCTTCAGCATTGACGTATGCGACTGAGCGTGATGGTGCTGAGTTCATGTCTCCCAGGCAGGTCTAAGATCTTGCCGTGCCTGCATCCGGGGTTAGATGACGGCACATTTGCACACATCCACTTGGCGAGGACGACCCCGAGCCGAAGACAGGTGGTGATTCTTGCTTCCAGGTATTCCGATCAAGTATGCTGCACATGGCAGGATACTTTGATTCCGGTTTGGCCGGTGTAAAGCGAAAGGCAGCCGAAATTGATTTTCGAAGTCCGTGCATGTCGATTCAAACGATGGTGATGAGCTTCATGTGCTTCTGAGACCTGCGACTCGTAGCTGGCAATTAGTGCTGCAGATGCTACTGGATTGATCGAGCTTGCATGTGCCGGTGCGGACGAAAGGATTCGGCACAAGCGACAAATTTCCAGAACGCCACAAAAGGCGCATAGTGTCTGATCACCCAAGTAGTCAGGTAGCCATGCCAAAAGCCGAGGCCAAGAACGCTGTGAAGTTCACTCGCATGTGTAAGTTCTGGAAGACCAATGAGTGCAAGATGGGGGCGGACTGCACATTTGCCCACGCTACTTCAGAGTTGCGCCCGAGCCCAAAGCCTTGCTTTGACTTTGTGAAGAACGGGTTTTGCGCTCGCGGGCAAGGTTGTCGCTTCGTGCACGAAGTCGTGGAAATGAAGACGACGGACAAGTTCGTGGAAGTGCAACACTCCGCCGTGAACCGTGGTGAGACTGCCGCTCCGGTCCTCGCTACCTACAGCATGCTCCCGAGCATTTCGGCACAGGTGCACATGGCTGCCCAGCTGACTGCTGCACAGCAGATGCAGCAATTTGGCGGGACTCCTCCTGCTCCTGTGTGTGCTCAAGCCAACCCGCGAATCGGGCTGGGGGCTCCAAAGCCAAACCCCTGCCTTCGTCCACCTCCCGGCTTGGAAAGCTTCGTCCCGGCCGTCCCAGCCCCACCAGGGCTCTTGGTCGCCGATCCCGAGGTCACCGTGCCCAGGACTGGGCTGCAGCGCACGGCCGATTCCCGTCGCTCCAGTTTGAATGACATCTCGTTAGACCTGGAGTGCATCAAGCTGCCCATCTCCAAGGCCGACTTGGAGGGAGCGGACGATGCCACGGTGGCAACACAGAGTTTTACGTCGACCATGTGCTTGAGTACAACCCCTTCAAGCTTCAGCGAGGTTGAGAGCCCCAACAAGCCAACATCTTTCTGGTTGTGATGTATAAAGCGCTCTCTCATTGCAGGGACATCCATGTGTTTAAATAAAGTCAGGGAGATCGCGTGCATGCTTCTCTTTGGTTTCCTGGGGCATTCCAAGTCTAAGTGAGCTTTGCGCAGGTCATGGTAGCGATGAGAGGCTTAATTTCCAAGTCCTGTCGCCTTTGTTTGTCACTTGGATGCCTCACCCGCTGTCTGCCTCTGAAACGTTGGCCTTTAGTAGCGAGAGGATTTTGACCTCGCGCCCACGCCTGCCCACAGCAGAGCCCAGCTGGAAAATCCCGTTTGCTGGCCCATCCCGGCCTCGCCAACTCGGAGTTAAGAATGGCCAGGGATTGGGTTGTTTGATAGTACCGGAGGTACTGGGTCCAGCTGGTGCCCTAAGGGTTCTGTGCTATACTGCAGTTGTTGGCTTCGTCTTCGTCTTGTTGAAACCCGACTGCTGTGCAAGGCAGAGCAACCTTCCATCTGTCTACGGGAAACAGTGGGGACATCACAGCCAGTGTCCATGTGCTGCCGAGCATCGAAGACTTCGGCGCGAAAGCCCGAATGCTCACGCTGTCGCAAGGCCCGTGAGCTTGCTCGGTGCCTACAATCCTTTCGTGTAGTTTGACCGGAAGGGTGGCAGCACGTATCTTTTTGGACAAGTGGCTGAGTGTCAAGAGTCGGACAGCGAAATTATTGGTTTAACATCCTCCGGGTAGTTGTGGTGGAGAATGCTGGTATGACTCATGACATTTGTGCGTTATCTTCTGCTGTTGCTTCACGACAATGTCCCTCACGACATTCCTGTAGCTTTCGCCAACATCACTTCAAAGGAGCAGCGCGCCATGCATCAGCGTGATGCATGCATGAAAAAAGTAGCCAGGGGGAGCTTTTCGTCTTCGAGTCATTCTTTTGCACGGGCGACGCACCAGACTGGCCTTAAAGCTGCAGGGGCCGCCGTTGAATGACGAGCCCAAACCGCCACTGCGTCAGCGCCTCAGGATTACACAGAATAGGCAGATCCGGTCGAGGCGCATATCGACGCTTTCAGAGAATCTGGCGATGAATCCTCCATGCTGAAATTTCAGACTAGAGACCCGAACATAGGCCTGTGCCACCCCTGAGGTGGCAAGAAACCAAATATAGGCCAGAGGGCCCCGCCGAAAACGAGCATGTTCAATGCATCAAAGGCATCGGGAAGAGCCAAACTGCAAGTCCGATTGTCAGCGCACGAGGTCTGATGAAGTGGCAGGCTGGTCGGGACGCCAGCGAGGCTCCAGGGCCACCGGGGCCCCTGCCATGTGTGCGGGTTATCGAGTCGCGCCAACATGCACTAACCTGTTCAGGGCAAGAACGAGACAGCGACTATGATGATGTGACCAAAAGCAAGCAAGTCTAATTCGACAAAACAGTGATCTCATACTGATCGTCGCTGGACTGGAATTATCTTAGACATTCGCTTATCAACTTCACTCATGGTTAAGCCGCATCAGCATGAACAAAGCCTGATCATCCTGACATCTGCCCGGGGGAATGCTAGTTGCATGTATATGATAGCACCTTCACAGAGCCGACTAGAACCGATGCGTGTTGATCTTCCTCTCTTTAGAATATATATGTACTTGTTTTTGACATCTCCGCTCCAAAAGGAGCGCCGGCCACGACCCGGTCCAAGGGCTCGCCCTGCCCGCGCTGAGCCGAAGGCCAAGACCCTGAGAGCTGAGAGTGCGGGTTTTTTCCTCGGAATTTAGCGGTTTAGGGTTAAAATTTAAAAGCTCTGAAGATTATAAATGCCCTTACAATCAGGAGCCGTCCATCGAAGGCATCTTCTAGATTAAAGAGTAATTAGATTGACGAGCAGCGCTGATTGTCAGCTCTTACCGAAACCACGCGGGAGCAACGAAACTCAGGCACCCAGAGGTTCTACCACGGTCAGACTCGACTGGCGTTTCATAGGCTAATAAACTTTCGGATTCAGGCCCATTTACAGATCAAACGCCGGAGCGCGAAGCTGCAAACATGACTTTGCTGCGGTGTGCAGGACAGCATGGAGCACACTCGCACGTACTCGTACGTGTACTTGATTCCGGCAGTACTTACGATAGGGTGAGTCGGCCAGCTACTGTTGTATGAGGGCTTGTGAAGTAGTACGAGTAGGAGTAGTCAGAGTAGTATGGTGGTAGTGGTGGTGGTAGTAGTAGTAGCAGTAGCGGGAGCAGTAGCAGTAGCAGTAGCAGTAGTCGGCGTCGTTGTCGTCGTCGATTTTTATGCATCCGTAGCGTTTTGGCAAATGTTTGCAGGGTTGCTCTGGATGTCTTCGGTTCATTCTGGGCATGCTTTGGAACAGAATCCTGCCGTCCCGTGCATAAACGAGGGCGTGTTAGATCTGCCGGAAGGATGCACATTGCCTGCTGGACTTGCCACGTCTCCAGACAAAAGACGGTGGCCTCCTGCAAGATCTATAGATATCTCAGATATCTCTATAGCTTTCAAGACGGCAGTTAACGGACCCCTGTAGCCCCTGTAGCCGGCAGGAGTGGAACTCGGACGTGGACATGCCCTTGAGTGAGGAGCTCGGACTCGGATCCCTGGGGGTAGCTCGAGCTCGGAGGCGCCTTCGAAGCCTTCGAGAGATCTCAAAAGATAGAGACCCCTCTTTCGCGTTGAAGACAGTCCCTCATGCAAAAAATGGGAATCTACCCGAATGCTTGTAAATTTGTACGTTGGCTGGACCGAAAATCCTGCACGTTGGCCGAGGTCGGGATGCTCCGGAAGCTGTGGAGGCTGGGGTCCCACGTGATGAAATGTTGAGTTGACCCCTGCTGGTGTCGAGCTGTTCGATGTGAGCAGCGGCATCAGCACACGTATCTATTGCAGTTCAACACAAGCAGGCTCAAAAGCCCTTCTGCTGTTCCCCCCCCACTGCACTGTTTCTACCGTATCGGCAGCGTGGACTCGACAAGCGGCTCTTGCGGACCTCGCAACGGGAACTGAGTACATTGAAACTTTGATATCAAAGTCAATCCTTGACAAGCCGCACTGTTGGCGTCGATGTTGTCTGCGTATAGTTCATAACGCTCCGTTTGCTTGAGGAGCTGGACAGGACCGCGCCCTCGCGCCGCATTGCTGCACGTGGGGCACCCAGACATAATCAGCTTGCGGCTCAGGTCCACGGACCACGGATTTCTCTACCTGTTTCTTGCGCCCGCAGCTTGAAATCCTCAAGCGCCGGCCTGCAGAATCACGAATCTCCCACAGCTGAATCAGCCTGTATACTCGGCAAGGCAAGGACTCGCTTCTCTGTAGAGCGCTCGGCATGCCAAGCCCGACAGCATCAGATGGATGCAGGGTTTACATACTGCATCCGTCTCTACATGATAAAGACCAGCTCGTAAAGCTTTCTTTTTGCATGTACGACGGTGAGCCACCCACATATGGTGAGCGAAAACTAGCTTCGTGTCATGTCGTGTCCCTAGAAACTAGAGAGTCTCCAGAATCCGTATTTGGCAGCCATGACACCGAATCTTACATGTCTCGGACAATACTGTAGCAACTGAGCTATTTCCTGCACTGGAGCACATGGCAGCTGCAGCGGCAGCTCCGAGGTACCCCTCAGACCGACTCTTCATGGCCTTGCAAACGGGTCTTGAAGTCTTCGCTTTCCGTTGCGATTACCTCATCAGCCGTGGCATGCCGGAGGGGGACTGTTTCTGGTGTTTTGCTGCGTGTGGTTTTGTATTGTTCCATTCTGAACTGCTGTCCAGATGTTCTGCTGTTTGCTTGCATTCTGTGCTACCCCGGTTTTTCGACTTTAATTACTGTGACGATTCGGATTGCAGTTGAGTTGAGCAGAACAATCTACCCCGTGCATGCAGGCAGGCCCCCATTGAGCTGGAAGACATCGGCGTTCTCAGGAGATTTCGTGGCTCCAGGAATAGCCCAGTAGTAGCAACAAGCAAGAA
The DNA here is from genome assembly GCA_905221615.1 of Symbiodinium sp. CCMP2592. Lineage (NCBI taxonomy): Eukaryota > Dinophyceae > Suessiales > Symbiodiniaceae > Symbiodinium > Symbiodinium sp. CCMP2592. The sequence continues at coordinate 1,146,099 of CAJNDT010006058.1, forward strand.
GAATGGCGACAGCAGTTCTATCGACGCCACTGTTGATGCAGCCTTGGGGATACGAAGTCTCACTATCTGTTGTTTTGCACACTGGCGCGATTGCACCTGATTGCTGGCCATATAGTACTCCGCCACCACTCAAGGATTCACGCTCTGTTAGTTATCTTGTCCTGTATCGTCTTCAGACCGAGAGTGAGCATCAACAAGATTCACGATCATGCTTCAAAAAGGTTCGTCAAGATTCTTCGGAAAGCAGACTCTGTCTCACCGTGGTGGCCGACCTGCAGCAACCACATCTTGCCCCCTATCTCCCTAACCTCCAAACGCTCCCTAGCAACGTCCGTCGCAGGACTGAACTCCGAGCGCTTCGCGAGGAATACGAAGTGCTCTCACGAGACTTGAGGACGAAGGGGGGCTCGGGAAGTTTGTAATTTCATCTTGGGCTCAAGCTCTTCAAGGTCAGCGACTTGAATGTTCACCTACATTGTATGCCTGTTCTGTCCCAGATTCTGCCCGACATGCGCGATTGTCGATATCTAGTGTCCCTCCATAATGATAAAAAGTCTCTGCTACTAGGTTAGACTCGGCTTAGGAGCACACGCCGGAGCCTGGCTTCTGGGAGAGGCCAGCGGCGGGACCTGAGGCACGGATCCCGGTAGCCCCCCAAGAAAACAAGTATTGGTACATTAAAGACTTTCAAGCATATACAGGTCAGAAGAATTTGCACACGCACACGTCGGAGGCAGCAGGCAGGAACATACATACTCGTCGAAAGCCTGTCAGGTTTCATTGCCTTATCGTGGTGTTGGACAGCTTGATGTCGAGTGCTAGAAGGGTTGGCTTGATGGGCAGCGAATTTCTCCGGATGTTTGTTTTTCGGGCCCCCCGCCTCCTGCAAGTTGTTTCGCTGACATCTCTGGCAGACTGTTCTGCAAGTTCAGTTTACATGACAAGTTTCCCGCATGCAATGGCGGCCGATCAATCCGTGCACCAAGGAATCGCAAACTGCGAATACACAAACAGACTCCACAAATGTCAAGCGCTAGATGTGGCTTCTTTGAATTGGTTACCACTCTTTGTGCGGTAGCGCGTATCTGCCATACTGGCGTTTAATAGTAACGAGCGCGGCAATCTTCTATAGAAGCCCCACAGCTCGTCCCGTAGCTGTCATTGTCCGTTGCGCCCCGGTGGGACCTTGGAGCGTGCATGGGTAATTGATGGTAAGTGATGGCCGCATTGAGACCTTGGAGGTCGGGGCAGCATCGGAATGAGTGCCACTCATCAGCTGGATCTTGCTGCACACAAGACTTGAGTTCTCGATCTTAGCAGTCCCTAGACGTAGCTTCCAACGAGATTCGGCTACAGCCATGCAGTGTGCAGTGCCAAAGTTGTTTGAGCCCGAGATCCCGGCAACACGTTACGTATAAGGTTGGACTCAGCACCTCGAGCAAGAACCAACAGTTCCGACCCATACATCACCTTCGGCTGAATTCTGCTGGGTGTCTCCAAAGCTTCAGCCGGCAAAGAAATCCTGCAATATGCAAAACTCCTCACAGGCAGACTTGGCCGTGCTTGTAGCGATGTTGAGCCGATGCGCAAACGTAAGGCCTGCATCATGTTAAACCTCCTAACTTGTAGATTGAGGGCATCCTCTGAAGCTGGTGGGGTGGCAATGTATAGCATGTCGATGGGCCTGCAACGTCATCAACGACAGGGGACGGTACCAAGGAACCACAACCATCAACCCAGTGACTCCATGCACCTAGACTTGTCCTGAAAACTCCACTGCGGTAGAAGAAGGTGTGTTGCCAGCCGTTTGACATTGGTTTCAGCGCCAGCTTCAAGCCACTCCCGGATCGCTTGCACCACCGTAGACATACTGGTCATTCAGAGGACCAACGCAGCGGAAGGCGGAGTTAGCGCTAGACACGTGCCTCCATGTGAATGCCAGGCATCCAGGAGAACTAAAATTCAACGGTTATCGTCCCCCCAACGTTTGTTTTTGCAGGAAACAAAATTGCGGGGAACAGTTTACTTGTGGAAAGCATCAAATAGGATTCCGTTCAGCCTTCACATACATCGCAGTTTAAAGACCCTGACGTTCCGTGTTCTGAGCCTTACAGGAGCTGGACCGCACCCGCCCCAACCGCGCCTGCCGCCACCGCGCCCTCCCCCACCACGACGTCTGTCTCTGCAGAGAACGCAAATTCCAACAAACACCTTCGCCATTTCCTCTGGGGTCACTGAAACAAGCAAACTTCTACCACCAGAGTGTGTTTTTCGCTGCTGAAACAAACAAACTCATTTGGCCGCAGATTTTAGCATCTTTCGGCCCCCGACACAAACTCGTCGAGCCAGAGTTGTGGTTCCAGCTCTCAGTTGTCGCAACTTTCCAGCTTGCAGGCAGAAGGTCGCAGATCGTATCCTGGCAGCATTGGGCCCATCCTACAGCAGATCGAGACCCGTACCGCTGCTTTGCTGGCAGTGAGCCGTCCAGGCGAGGAAGAGACTTCGAAGATCTACCGGGAGCTGGGATGTGCGGAAGAGGAGCCTGACCTTCTCTTCACCTGAGAGCACAACCGTCGGAGCCAAAGAGCTACTTCAGATCAGGACGTCCTGGCCCTGCAGAAGTGGCGGCAGCTTGCAAAGGAGGAGGCACACTCAGACAAACACATCGCCTCCAGAGATGTGTAGGGCAACCAGCGGTCAGACGAGTGATTCGGACCTGCGGGGGATGAGGAGCTTGGCATTCCGGGACTACAGTTGATATGTAGTGATATGGTATAAGTATTTATCTAGTCACATCTAGGAGATTTTTTGTGCGAGATTGTTCTGCACCGACGTGAGCCTGGCTCAGGCCAAGAAAGCGAACGAAATTATGCAAGGCATCGAGTGGCTTGGTGCAGAGTTGGGTGGGGGCAGCAGTGGGAGTTTTTCCACTAGGTGGGGTCTCGTTGACACATGTTGCCACCGTCTCGCACAGCCCCGCAGATGAATCTGCAACATGCTTTCCCATGATCTTTGTGTTCCCCGCGTGCCATAATTACACTTGCGTGCGTTCTGCACGGCTGCAGGGCGTGGTAGGTGATGCTGGGGTTTTTGTCCTTGTGTGCCAGCTCAGCTTCCAGATAGTCGGCCGTTGGATTTTTGCATGTGGGCCAAGGAGCGAACGTTCTGCGAGCGGCATTCGAATTGCAGATCTTAAGGTGGGGTGGAGAGTTTTCAACTGCTGGCAGCCGGATCACTGCTGTGTCTAATCAATAGTCATGCTTCGGTAGTGTTTGCCGGGTCGTGACAGGCCGTGCTGAAGCGACAGGGCCGGCCAGACACAGCAAAGGCGCAGACGGGGTTTTCAATTCTGCCCACTGCTCCATAAGCTAAGGACACAGTAGGTAGTTCAGTCCAGGGACGAGATTTGTATGTAGACAGAAGCACACCCTCGTAACAGCGACGAGGAGCCCTGAAATAAAGCGATGCCCCTGAACCCTATCGCGCCAAAACCATAAACCCTTACCCTACCCGTATCCTACTCGTACCCACACACCCTAAGCCCCGTGCACCTGACCTCAACACACACACAAATCTGCACGTACACGTACATGCATGCGTACATACATACATGCTTGTATTGGATACAAACACGTATGTTTTTGACAGATGTCACTGCCTAAATGCCCGGACATACACACATAGCCACACACACACACGCACACACACACACATACACACACACACACGCACACACACACACACATACACACACACACACACGCACTCATGCATCCATACACGCCATACATGCTTATGTCTCCATGTTCACATTCACATACGTGTGGTGTATGACATATTCTTATGCATGCATACACATGTACGCATACATGTGCATGTACATATACACATTGTTGCTTGATGCCTGGACGGCATTATTAGGATTGACTGTCCACGATGCTGTTTCGCTTTGTGCTACATCTGGTACTTGTTATTACTGTCGTCGGCTTTGTCGCTGGCGCTGGTGTTGTGGTTGGTGTTGTCGTTCTTGTGGTGGTTGTTGTTATTACTGCTACTGGTGTTGATGTTGCTGTTGGTGTTATTGTTGTGGTCGTTGTTGTTGCTGCTGCTGTTGACGTTGATGTTGATGTTGTTGCGGTTGTGGTTCTTGTGGGGGTGTTTGTCGGTTGTGGTGCTGTCGTTGTTGTTGTTGTTCTTGTTGCTGCTGCTGCTGCTGCTGCTGCTGCTGCTGGTGTTGTTGTTGTTGTTGTTGTTGTTGTTGTTGTTGTTGTTGTTGTTGTTGTTGTTGTTGTTGTTGTTGTTGTTGTTGTTGTTGTTGTTGTTGTTGTTGTTGTTGTTGTTGTTGTTGTTGTTGTTGTTGTTGTTGTTGTTGTTTTGGTTGTTGTTGTTGTTGTTGTTGTTGTTGTTGTTGTTGTTGTTGTTGTTGTTGTTGTTGTTGTTGTTGTTGTTGTTGTTGTTGTTGTTGTTGTTGTTGTTGTTGTTGTTGTTGTTGTTGTTGTTGTTGTTGTTGTTGTTGTTGAAGTTGTTGTTGTTGTTGTTGTTGTTGTAAGCCTCTCGGCTCAGGAAAGGTCAGGCTAGTACAGTTGCCTTTTTCCTTTCTTGCCATGGCATTTGTCAGCGCCTGAGCAGTCCCGGTCCCAAGTCCGGGAGGGAGTATTAGATTTACAGCTCTCTAACATCTCCCAGAGGTGAGGGTTGTCGGTATTGCGAAGCCGACAGGAGCCGTACTCAACATGAGTGCTGCGAAACAGCCTAGTGGTTCGACCAAGCATCAGCCCGTTCCTAAAGGGAAGGGTAAACGCTCTTATCAAAGGGCAGCACGTAAAGCTCTGCTTGAAGGTAGTGCGGTCTACAAGGGAAGGACGATGTCGTCAACAGAGCTTGGAGCTGCTCCGGCACATGTAAAGCCCACCAATCCCGGCAAAAGGACTCGGCCTTCGAAATTTACAGAAGATAAGAATCTCAGCTATCTATCCTGGAACGCAGGATCTCTCACAACAGCAGTTTGGGAAGAGTTACTCTCCGTACTGCAAAGTGCCGCATTTCAGGATGTGAAGCTGGTAGCAATCCAGGAAACGCACTGGAGGGGCTCTTGGCAATTCAGCAAGTCAGGCTGGCACGTGATCAGCTCTGGTTCCACAGGGGAGAAGGGAGCCGGGGTCCTCATAATGGTGCACTCCACGCTGTGCAAGTCACAGGATCTTCGCTACAACGAGGCTGTTCCAGGAAGAGTTCTCCAGGTCCGGGTGCCGAGCAACGGCATCTCACTGGATGTCTTCAGCTGCTATCAATACGTTTGGCGCTCTAAGGAGACAGTTGCTCAGAATAAGGAAACCCGGAAGCAGACCCTTCACGCCCTAAGTAAGTCCATCCGAGCTGTTCCCAATCGCAACACTCTCCTTGTGCTAGGAGATTTTAACTCCTCGCTCAAAACCGACAACAAACACGTAGGGCCATGCACGATCCAGGCTTGCAGACTCGGGCATCGCGGATCTAAGGATCTCCAGACCCTACTGTCGGAGCACCAGCTAGTCGCAACCAACACTTGGGGAGTGCATAGACCAGCCACCCACGAACAAGGCAATTCTGTTTCACAGATTGACTTCTCGTTTGTCAGGATTGCACAGTCCCAAGGCCCCGCCAGGTTTTGCCGGCCACTAAGGACCTTCCCAGTTGCATCCTGGAGGGATGGTAGTAGGCATTTCCCCCTTCTTGGTAAACTGAGGCACAGCAGGAGATACTCCGCCCAAGCCTCAAAACCCTATGACCAGCAGGCAATGGAGGACTGCTACAGACACCGTTCCCCGAAAATACAGGCATTTGCCAGGGAGGTAGACTCCCTCCTTCAGGATCATCCCCAAACCTGGCAGAGTCTCCATCAAGCAATGAACTCAGCCCTCGCGACTCACTTTCCCAAGAGAAAGGAAGCAGCACAAAGATCAGATCTCAGCATCTGGGAAGAGCGCTCTGCGTTGCGCTCACTCCCACTAGCAGTCAAGGTCTTAGCAGAGTTCTTGCCCGAGCTGCAGGTCCGTATGGTGTTCCGATGCTGGTGCACGTTTTCCCAGCAAAGTGCACAGGCGAGGGTAGCAAAGCGTCACAAGCAGGAGCGGCGGCGGCAGGAAATAGATGAACAACTCCAGCAGGCAGAGCTTAAGTCCAAGCAGGACGGGAGTCATTCCCTTTACAAGGTAATCAAGCGCTTCAGGTCGGGGAGGCCCCAGGAAAGAGTTCAGCTTCGTGATTCTGAGGGTCGCTTCCTTACTGCCAAGGAAGAAAGAAGACAATTAGAGGAATATTCCCTAGACCTGTTTGGAGCAGGGGATGACTTCCCGCTTTCAGGGATACAAGGCAGCCTGCACATCACTGAGCAAGAAGTGCAAGAACAGCTTGGCACAATAAAGCTGGGCAAGGCGGTTCCTAAAGAGAGTCCTCCCGTAGTAGCCTGGCGCTCCCTAGGTCCCCAAGCAATCCGGCTAATCTCGGACACCCTTAATAGGGAAGTCACTGCAGGAAGGCTCTCGGACAGTGTCACCTCGTCACAGATCTCCTGGCTCCCAAAGCCTCCCAAGAAGCCAGACAAACCAACCTCACTCCGTCCGATCGGGGTGATAGCACCTGAGGGTAAGGTCCTAGCCGGACTCGTGAGGAAGAGACTCAAGTCTACCCTCCAGCTAGCAATGACCGGCGTCTCTCAGTTCGGCTTTGTCCCAGGCAGGGGCACAGAGGAGGCTATCTGCAAGGCCCTCACACATGTGGACCAGGCCAGGTTCAGACAGGCCCTCACCACCAGGGCTGCAGGTAAGGGACAACAGGGGCTCAAGCTCAGAGGCAGTCTCACCATGAGCGTGGACATGAGCAAAGCCTTTGACACTGTCAACAGGCTGCGACTAAGAGAGGCCCTGGAAGCCGAACAAGCAGATCCTCTTCTGATAGAGGTGGTAGGCCATCTCCACATCAAAGCCTTGTACAAGATGACAGCCAGCGATCAGAGCTTTGAGATAGCCACACGCAGGGGAATCAAGCAGGGATGTAAGCTAGCACCCTCTTTATTCGCCTTTGCATCAGGGCTTCTCTTTAGGAAGCTCTCTGGGAAAATCAGCCCAGCAGAACTAGTGAAGCTCCTCACAATGTACGCTGACGATAGCTTGATCCAGTCGCATTTCGACTCTGCGGCCGGCCTCATGACAGCACTAGGGTACTGCGACATGCTTCTGGATCAGCTGGTAGAGCTTGGGTTCAAGGTCAATCCGTCCAAGTCAGCAATTCTGCTACAGCTGCAAGGGGGCTCAGCCTCGACCATTAGGAAGAAACTCTTTCGCCAGGTCGAGGGAGAGAAGTATGTTGAACTCCCCTCGGGCAGGCTGATATCGCTGCGCTATCAGGTTCCATACTTGGGGGTCATTCTTTCTTATCACGACTATGAAATGAAGACTCTCAAACATCGGCTGTCATCCAGTAAGCTTGCAATGTCAGAAGTAGCCCATGCAGTTCGGAACCACCGAGTCTTATCAGACAGACGTCGTCTGTCGATTTGGACAATAACTGCGTGGGCCTCTGCTCTGTATGCACTTCACGTGGTGGGGATGACACAGCAGGGATTGCAAAAGCTCCATTCACACATGATGTACCAACTCAGATTCGTCCTGCGGAGTTACTCCCAGGAAACGAAGGAATCAAACCAGGAGTTACTCCGGAGATTACGGATTCCTCACGTGAAGGAGCAGCTGCAAAAGAGAATGACCCAGTTTATAAAGAGACAGCAACACTCCGATCCCCAGCTTCTCCCACACTATAAGTTGCGTGCTGAGGCAGTTAGCCAGGCATTGGAAGGCCTCTCCACGGACTTTTCCTCGCACCATGTGGAGGATAGGCTTCTGACCTGCGGTGAATGTGGAGCATGTCTCTCTGGCACCGGAGCACTCCGTCGCCACCTGCAGAAGGCTCACCCAGATTCTCAGCAGTGCCTGAAAGGACCCAAATTTGATCCTATTTTGCATTCAATGCCAGGGTCAGCAACTTGCATCGCCTGTCGAGCAACATTCCGAACAGTGTTTTATCTGCGCAAACATGTCGAAGCATCTACCTGCCCTAGGGTAGAGCTTTTGCTTAGACAGCAGGAAGAGCTACCCTTAGAAGCACAGAACCGGATCTCACTCGTAGAAAGTCTACAGTCTGATGCCCAGGACAATCCAGAAGGCGCCGCTCGAAATCCGGCGTTCCATGATTACCTGATGGAACACTGCGCACTCTGTGGTCAGGTCCTCGTAGGCCAGAAAGGAGCCAAACAGCATTTAAACAAGCAGCATCCTGAGGTGATGGCCAAGCTGGAGAAAACTCTCCAACCAAGACTCAATCAATTCAAGGTCTTCTTCCACAAAGGAGATAGCTGTCGATACTGCAAACTTCGTGTGGATGCCCCGGGTAGACATGCTCAGCAGTGCGTTCCATTACTGCAGGTGCACGTACTGCAGGAGGTAGCGCGCCAGCAGCTCAGCAAGCAGCCCCGCGAATATACTCGAGCAAAGTCCACGGCATCGGCGAAGACAGTCACACAGAAGCCTTCAGATTCAACGCCAGGAATTCCTCACCCCGTGTTTAGACTGGAAGGCTTTCTCCTGCTAGCCAATACTCGCAACCACTGCTATGCCAACTCAGGTCTGCAGTGTCTCCACTGGCTATCAGATCCTTCAGAGGCGACTTTTCAAGAGGCATCCCGGATCAGTCAGCTTGCGAGAATAACCCCTGAACACAGAGTCTTCTCGGAGCTCACCATGGGCTGGCTCTTCGACGGAGGCCAGCACGACTCTGCTGAGTTCCTGCAGCAAGTGTTTCGGAATCTCTCTGCATCAAGATTTGGACAGTGGGAAACTAGAGCCTCAGTACCGGAAGGCGTGATAGTGGACGAAGAAGGGGGCTCTCCCATTCATCTTGCCACGGCGATCAAGACCAACTTACAGGACATGCTAGTGGCATGGTCGTCTCAGGAGCGCTCATGTGCTCTCATAGAAGCTGCACAGCAGGTGTGCTTAGCCTTGCCGAGATTCGCAGGTGAAGCTAAGGATCACACTCGCATCACAATCCCACAGAAAGTCCAGATCCCTGTCTTCCTGGACCACACATCCCGAGTTTCGTTCTGTACCTACACAGTAGAGGCAGTGATCATTCACCTAGGAATGGAGTCCACTAGTGGCCATTACCGTGCAGCTGTACGTTCAGCAGATGCCTGGTATGTTGGTGATGACTCCCACCCCCCTAGTCCCTGTACCCTCGAAGATCCCCTGCTTCAAGAAAATAGCTACGTCATCTTCCTAGCTCGCAGCGCCGTCTCTCACGAGCCGCAGGACGTAGCTAATCTCCCGAGTAATGTCTCTGCAAGAGCTCTTCCAGCGAGCCTTGCGGAGATGCTCCCTTAGGAGGAGACTCTCCCCAACAATCGGAGGAGTTTCTCCCCTTGCCATGTGTGTACAGCTGGTGGAGTTTCTCCCCAGGGGTTTTTAAACAGTAGGAGAACATCAGGTGGAGCTTCTCCCCTCGGGTGGAGTCACTCCCCCTCCTCGTCCTTCCAAAAAGAGAAGCACTGGGCAAAGCGACGGTGGAGATACTCCCCCTGCAGCAAAGGCCAAGAGTGGAGATCCTCCCTCAGGGGACCCCTCTCCACAACAGGCCACCGATGCCGCATAAGACTCTGAAGACACATTCGTGCCAGAGTCTGCAGCTCGAGTCACTGAAGACACGTCCGATTCCGACTTCATTGCTTGCAGCCTTGAGGGGCGGAGCGTGTGCGAGTGCTGTGTTAAGGCACGGCTCGTCATGAAGTGACCGCGCAAGTAGCAAGCAGAGCAGCAGGTCGATCCCTCGCAAAGCGTGGACGTTAAGTTTCACCTCAGACAGTATCCTCCCGCTGCGTGTGAATGAAATGTTGTTGTTGTTGTTGTTGTTGTTGTTGTTGTTGTGGTGTTGTTGTTGTTGTTGTTGTTGTTGTTGTTGTTGTTGTTGTTGTTGTTGTTGTTGTTGTTGTTGTTGTTGTTGTTGTTGTTGTTGTTGTTGTTGTTGTTGTTGTTGTTGTTGTTGTTGTTGTTGGTTGTTGTTGTTGTTGTTGTTGTTGTTGTTGGTTGTTGGTTGTTGGTTGTTGGTTGTTGGTTTGTTTTGTTGTTGTTGGTGTTGGTGTTGGTGTTGTTGTTGTTGTTGGTGTTGTTGTTGGTGTTGTTGTTGTTGTTGTTGTTGTTGTTGTTGTTGTTGTTGTTGGTTGTTGCTTGTTGGTTGTTGCTTGTTGCTTGTTGGTTGTTGTTTGTGGTTTGTTGTTTTTTGTTTGTTGTTTGTTGTTGTTGTGTTGTTGCTGCTGCTCTTGTGGCTGTTGCCGCTGCTGCTGGTGGTGGCGTTCTTGTTATTGTTCAAGTTCTTGTTGTGGTTGTTGATGATAATACTGCTTTTGTTGCTGCTGCTGTTGTTGTTGCCGTTGTTGTTGTTGTTGTTGTTGTTGTTGTTGTTGTTGTTGTTGTTGTTGTTGTTGTTGTTGTTGTTGCTGCTGCTGTTGTTGTTGTTGTTGTTAAGCCTCTCGGCTCAGGAAAGGTCAGGCTAGTACAGTTGCCTTTTTTCCTTTCTTGCCATGGCATTTGTCAGCGCCTGAGCAGTCCCGGTCCCAAGTCCGGGAGGGAGTATTAGATTTACAGCTCTCTAACATCTCCCAGAGGTGAGGGTTGTCGGTATTGCGAAGCCGACAGGAGCCGTACTCAACATGAGTGCTGCGAAACAGCCTAGTGGTTCGACCAAGCATCAGCCCGTTCCTAAAGGGAAGGGTAAACGCTCTTATCAAAGGGCAGCACGTAAAGCTCTGCTTGAAGGTAGTGCGGTCTACAAGGGAAGGACGATGTCGTCAACAGAGCTTGGAGTTGCTCCGGCACATGTAAAGCCCACCAATCCCGGCAGAAGGACTCGGCCTTCGAAATTTACAGAAGATAAGAATCTCAGCTATCTATCCTGGAATGCAGGATCTCTCACAACAGCAGTTTGGGAAGAGTTACTCTCCGTACTGCAAAGTGCCGCATTTCAGGATGTGAAGCTGGTAGCAATTCAGGAAACACACTGGAGGGGCTCATGGCAATTCAGCAAGTCAGGTTGGCACGTGATCAGCTCTGGTTCCACAGGGGAGAAGGGAGCCGGGGTCCTCATAATGGTGCACTCCACGCTGTGCAAGTCACAGGATCTTCGCTACAACGAGGTTGTTCCAGGAAGAGTTCTCCAGGTCCGGGTGCCGAGCAACGGCATCTCACTGGACGTCTTCAGCTGCTATCAATACGTTTGGCGCTCTAAGGAGACTGTCGCTCAGAATAAGGAAACCCGGAAGCAGACCCTTCATGCCCTAAGTAAGTCCATCCGAGCTGTTCCCAATCGCAACACTCTCCTTGTGCTAGGAGATTTTAACTCCTCGCTCAAAACCGACAACAAACACGTAGGGCCATGCACGATCCAGGCTTGCAGACTCGGGCATCGCGGATCTAAGGATCTCCAGACCCTACTGTCGGAGCACCAGCTAGTCGCAACCAACACTTGGGGAGTGCATAGACCAGCCACCCACGAACAAGGCAACTCTGTTTCACAGATTGACTTCTCGTTTGTCAGGATTGCACAGTCCCAAGGCCCTGCCAGGTTTTGCCGGCCACTAAGGACCTTCCCAGTGGCATCCTGGAGGGATGGTAGTAGGCATTTCCCCCTTCTTGGTAAACTGAGGCACAGCAGGAGATACTCCGCCCAAGCCTCAAAACCCTATGACCAGCAGGCAATGGAGGACTGCTACAGACACCGTTCCCCGAAAATACAGGCATTTGCCAGGGAGGTAGACTCCCTCCTTCAGGATCATCCCCAAACCTGGCAGAGTCTCCATCAAGCAATGAACTCAGCCCTCGCGACTCACTTTCCCAAGAGAAAGGAAGCAGCACAAAGATCAGATCTCAGCATCTGGGAAGAGCGCTCTGTGTTGCGCTCACTCCCACTAGCAGTCAAGGTCTTAGCAGAGTTCTTGCCCGAGCTGCAGGTCCGTATGGTGTTCCGATGCTGGTGCTCGTTCTCCCAGCAAAGTGCACAGGCGAGGGTAGCAAAGCGTCACAAGCAGGAGCGGCGGCGGCAGGAAATAGATGAACAACTCCAGCAGGCAGAGCTTAAGTCCAAGCAGGACGGGAGTCATTCCCTTTACAAGGTAATCAAGCGCTTCAGGTCGGGGAGGCCCCAGGAAAGAGTTCAGCTTCGTGATTCTGAGGGTCGCTTCCTTACTGCCAAGGAAGAAAGAAGACAATTAGAGGAATATTCCCTAGACCTGTTTGGAGCAGGGGATGACTTCCCGCTTTCAGGGATACAAGGCAGCCTGCACATCACTGAGCAAGAAGTGCAAGAACAGCTTGGCACAATAAAGCTGGGCAAGGCGGTTCCTAAAGAGAGTCCTCCCGTAGTAGCCTGGCGCTCCCTAGGTCCCCAAGCAATCCGGCTAATCTCGGACACCCTTAATAGGGAAGTCACTGCAGGAAGGCTCTCGGACAGTGTCACCTCGTCACAGATCTCCTGGCTCCCAAAGCCTCCCAAGAAGCCAGACAAACCAACCTCACTCCGTCCGATCGGGGTGATAGCACCTGAGGGTAAGGTCCTAGCCGGACTCGTGAGGAAGAGACTCAAGTCTACCCTCCAGCTAGCAATGACCGGCGTCTCTCAGTTCGGCTTTGTCCCAGGCAGGGGCACAGAGGAGGCTATCTGCAAGGCCCTCACACATGTGGACCAGGCCAGGTTCAGACAGGCCCTCACCACTAGGGCTGCAGGTAAGGGACAACAGGGGCTCAAGCTCAGAGGCAGTCTCACCATGAGCGTGGACATGAGCAAAGCTTTTGACACTGTAAACAGGCTGCGATTAAGAGAGGCCCTGGAAGCCGAACAAGCAGATCCTCTTCTGATAGAGGTGGTAGGCCATCTCCACATCAAAGCCTTGTATAAGATGACAGCCAGCGATCAGAGCTTTGAGATAGCCACACGCAGGGGAATCAAGCAGGGATGTAAGCTAGCACCCTCTTTATTCGCCTTTGCATCAGGGCTTCTCTTTAGGAAGCTCTCTGGGAAAATCAGCCCAGCAGAACTAGTGAAGCTCCTCACAATGTACGCAGATGATAGCTTGATCCAGTCGCATTTCGACTCTGAGGCCGGCCTCATGACAGCACTAGGGTACTGCGACCTGCTTCTGGATCAGCTGGTAGAGCTTGGGTTCAAGGTCAATCCGTCCAAGTCAGCAATTCTGCTACAGCTGCAAGGGGGCTCAGCCTCGACCATTAGGAAGAAACTCTTTCGCCAGGTCGAGGGAGAGAAGTATGTTGAACTCCCTTCGGGCAGGCTGATATCGCTGCGCTATCAGGTCCCATACTTGGGGGTCATTCTTTCTTATCACGACTATGAAATGAAGACTCTCAAACATCGGCTGTCATCCAGTAAGCTTGCAATGTCAGAAGTAGCCCATGCAGTTCGGAACCACCGAGTCTTATCAGACAGACGTCGTCTGTCGATTTGGACAATAACTGCGTGGGCCTCTGCTCTGTATGCACTCCACGTGGTGGGGATGACACAGCAGGGATTGCAAAAGCTCCATTCACACATGATGTACCAACTCAGATTCGTCCTGCGGAGTTACTCCCAGGAAACGAAGGAATCAAACCAGGAGTTACTCCGGAGATTACGGATTCCTCACGTGAAGGAGCAGCTGCAAAAGAGAATGACCCAGTTTATAAGAGACAGCAACACTCCGATCCCCAGCTTCTCCCACACTATAAGTTGCGTGCTCAGGCAGTTAGCCAGGCATTGGAAGGCCTCTCCACGGACTTCTCCTCGCACCATGTGGAGGATAGGCTTCTGACCTGCGGTGAATGTGGAGCATGTCTCTCTGGCACCGGAGCACCCCGTCGCCACCTGCAGAAGGCTCACCCAGATTCTCAGCAGTGCCTGAAAGGACCCAAATTTGATCCTATTTTGCATTCAATGCCAGGGTCAGCAACTTGCATCGCCTGTCGAGCAACATTCCGAACAGTGTTTTATCTGCGCAAACGTGTCGAAGCATCTACCTGCCCTAGGGTAGAGCTTTTGCTTAGACAGCAAGAAGAGCTACCCTTAGAAGCACAGAACCGGATCTCACTCGTAGAAAGTCTACAGTCTGATGCCCAGGACAATCCAGAAGGCGCCGCTCGAAATCCGGCGTTCCATGATTACCTGATGGAACACTGCGCACTCTGTGGTCAGGTCCTCGTAGGCCAGAAAGGAGCCAAACAGCATTTAAACAAGCAGCATCCTGAGGTGATGGCCAAGCTGGAGAAAACTCTCCAACCAAGACTCAATCAATTCAAGGTCTTCTTCCACAAAGGAGATAGCTGTCGATACTGCAAACTTCGTGTGGATGCCCCGGGTAGACATGCTCAGCAGTGCGTTCCATTACTGCAGGTGCACGTACTGCAGGAGGTAGCGCGCCAGCAGCTCAGCAAGCAGCCCCGCGAATATACTCGAGCAAAGTCCACGGCATCGGCGAAGACAGTCACAAAGAAGCCTTCAGATTCAACGCCAGGAATTCCTCACCCCGTGTTTAGACTGGAAGGCTTTCTCCTGCTAGCCAATACTCGCAACCACTGCTATGCCAACTCAGGTCTGCAGTGTCTCCACTGGCTATCAGATCCTTCAGAGGCGACTTTCAAGAGGCATCCCGGATCAGTCAGCTTGCGAGAATAACCCCTGAACACAGAGTCTTCTCGGAGCTCACCATGGGCTGGCTCTTTGACGGAGGCCAGCACGACTCTGCTGAGTTCCTGCAGCAAGTGTTTCGGAATCTCTCTGCATCAAGATTTGGACAGTGGGAAACTAGAGCCTCAGTACCGGAAGGCGTGATAGTGGACGAAGAAGGGGGCTCTCCCATTCATCTTGCCACGGCGATCAAGACCAACCTACAGGACATGCTAGTGGCATGGTCGTCTCAGGAGCGCTCATGTGCTCTCATAGAAGCTGCACAGCAGGTGTGCTTAGCCTTGCCGAGATTCGCAGGTGAAGCTAAGGATCACACTCGCATCACAATCCCACAGCAAGTCCAGATCCCTGTCTTCCTGGACCACACATCCCGAGTTTCGTTCTGTACCTACACAGTAGAGGCAGTGATCATTCACCTAGGAATGGAGTCCACTAGTGGCCATTACCGTGCAGCTGTACGCACAGCAGATGCCTGGTATGTTGGTGATGACTCTTACCCCCCTAGTCCCTGTACCCTCGAAGATCCCCTGCTTCAAGAAAATAGCTACGTCATCTTCCTAGCTCGCAGCGCCGTCTCTCACGAGCCCCAGGACGTAGCCAATCTCCCGAGTAGTGTCTCTGCAAGAGCTCTTCCAGCGAGCATCGATGGATGAGAGCTCTGCCCCTAAATGGGGAGACGCAGGTCCGTCCGGTGGAGATTCTCCCCTGAAGCGACATCGTGGTGGAGGTACTCCCCAGCAACGAGGCAGAGGACAACAGCGAGGGGGCAAAAGCAGGGGACGAGGAAGCGGAGGCCGAGGGAATGGAGCAGCCAGAAACCAAAATGGGAACCGTGGCAACACTCAGCAGGGACAAGATCGTCTCATGGCAGCCTCTTCCTGAGCCAGACGCCTTGCGGAGATGCTCACTTAGGAGGAGACTCTCCCCAACAATCGGAGGAGTTTCTCCCCTTGCCATGTGTGTACAGCTGGTGGAGTTTCTCCCCAGCAGCTGGTGCAAAATGATCTGCTGCCAATCAGCCAGTGATACATTGCAACCAAGCCGGTTAGCTTTCAAGCTAGTGCCGAAATCATAACGCCGCATAAGACTCTGAAGACACATTCGCTTCCCACTTCACAGCTTGCAGCCCTGAGGGGCGGAGCGTGTGCAAGTGCAGCGCTGAGGCACGGCTTGCCGTGAAGAGTGACCGCGCAAGTAGTAAGCAGGGCACTAGGTCGATCCCTCGCAAAGCGTGGACGATAAGTTTCACCACAGACAGTCCTCCCCCGCTGCGTGTGAATGAAATGTTGTTGTTGTTGTTGTTGCCGTTGTTGTTGTTGTTGCTGCTGCTCCTGCTGCTGCTGCTGCTGCTGCTGCGGCGCCTTTATATCTTCGCTGTTGGCCGTTGCTGTTGCTGTTGCTGCTCTTGCTGTTATTGCTGTTGTTGTTGTTGTTGTTGTTGTCGTTGTTGTTGTTGACGCTGGTTGTTGTTGGTTGTGGCTGTCGCTGTTGTCGTTCGTCGTCGTCGTCGTTCTTGTTTTTGCACTGTTGCACCGTTGTTGTTGTTGTTGTTGCTGCTGTTGTTGCGATGCACGTGTCTGTTGGCTTGTGTGCACCTGCGTGTGTTTCTGTCGTCGAATCCGGATACACAGTGACGCAGACTTTGCATACATTGGTGTATTGGCAGGTAGGCTGGCATTTGCGGACCCGTTAGCTGACTATGACAAGGTGAACCGTATAAGAGTCCGTATAAGTATGATCGAGTACTGACACATAACCAGCCAGTGCCTTCGGTACTTGGATTGTGGTTGTGTCCGATGCAACAGAAGCAAGCAAGACGTTGAGAGTTCAGGCCTTGGAAGCGGAGGCTACGCGCAATCGCCGGGAGGCCCACGGCTGCAGTCCCTCACCTACTCAGCTAACTACGCAACAAACACTCTACCACTGAAATAATCGCCAGGGTTTCTTTCCCGAGCACGCAGCAGCAAAGTCGTGCTCGAACAACTGCCTCATTGTCCTGTGGCCCGCGCTTCCATTTGCACAAAGCGTGTTTCACAACAGTCGCGACATCTCCGCAGCAGGGCCTCTTGATGCAGAATTACACACAACCTCAGTCCGCCAGGAAAGCCGCCTGCTTTGCATGAAGTGTTGTGGTAGGCCTTACTCTTGCCTGGGACACAACAAAACCAGTGCAGCACCCCAAAACATCCACCCAGCAAGTTTGCAGTGGGGGGTTGCTGTTGGCAACTACTACAACTAAGCTATCTATCTGTGGGATAACCAATGGCTGCATTGTCGAACGTTGCTGGGACTGCCGATTAAGCTCAGCGTTCTTTCTTGCAAGGGGAGATGCAGCGTCTGTTCTCAAAGCTAAGCCAAGCAATGAAGCGCAGATCACCGCAGGTAATCTGATAAACAATCGTTGCCACAGCAATCTGACACTCACGTCTTGCCGTCAGCAGCTGTCTGTGACACTGTGGAGGCCCTAGACGAGTACTGCGCTCGCATGCAGCTGCTGCGGGAGCGTCTCAGGGTTTTTGCTTTGTCGGAGCTGATCACAGCTTTGTTTTGAATACGTCCGCAGAGGCCTCGTGTCTCAGACCAGGATTACATCGCCGGCCGCCTGCCTTTAGAGCGCGAAGCCCTCGCAGAGCTGCTGGCGCCTGAGGGCGAGCCTTCGGAGGTGCTGGGCTTGGTCAGGTCCAGGCTTGTTTTGGAGTACCATAGTACCACTAGCAGCTCCGCCAGCTCCACGACAACTTCCAACAGCAGCGGCTAGACTCGCTGGCCCATCCCAAATCATTGTCGCCGTCAGAAGCACGGCCACCACGACAGACAAGGTTAATTGCACGAATAGGAACTATGACCCGGCAAATGCACCGAAGCAAGCCAGCATTGCACTGCCTTCACCTTCTGCCGCATGCCCGCCCTCGTTACCACCACCACCATCACAGCCGCCGCCCCCGCCCCCTTCCCCCACCCCCGCGGCCGTCCGCACCGACGCGCCTCCTCCTCCTTGTCACCCGGTCAAAATTAGAGAGCGCGATCTGCTGCAGTCCAAGTGCATTGTCTTTAAGGGTAAGGCGAGACATTCGTGTTTATTCTGCGCGAAAAGGCAGGTGTACCGTTTGCGGCTTTGCTTTGCGGCCGTGCAGGAGGCCAAAACCTTCGACACCAACGCGGCGGAAAGTTTTCTGGAGGAGATGAATGCTGCGCACGCCCGTGTCATGAAGAACCTCATCGACACATCTAACAGCAGCTCGGCCGGAACGAACTTGTGAGACAGGGGGAGAGACCGGCACTGGTGAGCAGCAGTAATAACATGCTCCTGGTAGCTGCTGGCTGATTGAATGCCGCGTCGAGGCATTATCGACAAGAAAAACCACACCTGGAAGCGGATCAACAAAGGCCCCTCTTCGTCAGGGTTGGCAAACGTTGCTGCTCTTCATGAAGGGTTTGGTGATGGAAGCGAGTGGTTTCGGGTGGCCTGGCTGCGGTCCTTGTTTTGCTGCTGCCGTTGATGTGGCTGCTTGCTGCGCTGCCTGGCCACTCCAGGGCTGTTTCTGACCAGCATCATGCGGCCGGAGCGCTGTGCTCTGGCGGAACATCCGACTATCCGCCCGGCTCTTAGCAGGGCCTCCAAGAGTTTAATGCTTGATGCTGGTCTTAGGGCGTGCGGCACTGCATGTACTTGGGTCATTGTGATGTTCTTCGAGCGAGTCCTCTTCACGCCGTCATTCTTTGAGTTTGATCTTCGTCTTCGGTTGCCCTGGCTTGGTAACCGCTATATAGCAGCTTCCCGGTACTGTCGGGCATCTTCCGGTTGAAGGTATGGTCGTCCATGGCTCGCGTCTGCTTTCAGCATCTGCAGAGCCTACATGTGAAGCCGGAGACAGGCTGGGTTTCCTGAACCGTAGCTATGCTTGCAACTGAGGAGAAGTCCTGGATGCTGCCGAAGCACTTTGTCGGGATCGCCAGGCGAGAAACGCGCCGATCCCGAGACCCAGGCACAGAAATAGCGGCTTGCAAAGGGACGAGGGATGGTGCAGAAAAACAGAGAGTCTGCGCTTGTCGCCACCGCGCGGCGTTTTGTTGCCGCCGGAGCCCTGCAGCAACTGAGCAGACGAACGCTCCAAAACCCAAAACCCCCCAATAGACAGGCCGACAGGCTTGCACGGAATCACCAACCCTAGATGCTGTTGGCCTCCGTGTATTTGTTGAAGGTCTGAGCCGGCTCAAGAGATCCAGGCTGAGGCGGAGCCCGACAGGCCTGAGAGGTTTTGAGAAGCGCTTCTTTTATATTCATTGTACTACTTGTAATATGAATTTAATTGTATTTTATGTACAAGCTTCGGTTAATATTTAGAGCCTCGGGGAGTGCAGACATGGCATCTCCAGGATGACTTCCTAGGCAGTCTCTGGCATTTCTTCAAGCACTTCAGGATGCAGTCTTCACGGTCACCGCTGAGTGTCACAAAGTTCTGCTCTCGTCCTTGCAAACTATGCATCCTATTCTATTGGAGGAATGTCACCTTGTACGCACAGTTGAAGTCGTCAGTCAGATGCTGTTGTTGTCTGTCACTTTCCCCGGCCGACTTCCCAAGCCCTGATGTAAAAAAAGAGGCTCCGAGGCCTGCAGGAAGAGTGGGCCCGGCAGAACGAGAGCCAAAGAGCACAGGAGCCTCCGGCACCTGCAGTACTTGGTTACTATCATCGAAGAAGAAGCAATGGTCGATCTCCTTTGTAAGATTGCGAGCTTCATCGGAGTCGTCAGGCGTCAGCCAACCCCATAAACGCGTGCAAAAACTTTCAACGGCTGAAGCTACGAGTAAGCTCGAGCTCCGTGGTGAGTGAGCAGTTGTTAGCGATCTCTTGGCATGAGAATCGGATCGAAAGCTCGGCAGGCCAGCTGACATTGCCAAGGAGGCCTCGGAAGGTTGCCGACTCGGATTGGAATCAGAGCGTGCTATGCGTCATGACACTGCACGGATATCGACAAAGACTGAAGCACCTGAGGCGAAAGTTCTGAGGGGCTGCCAGAGGACTAGTCAGACCAATCCTGGTTTGCCGGGCCAGCCTGCTTGCGGCCGCATGCCAGCACGTCGGGCAAGAGCTCCGAAATTTAACTCGACACTGTCGGCTCTGCGATTCTGGGAAGCTCGGAGGAAAAGATCCGAAGCAGAAGCCTTCCAAAGGGCGCCAACTGGGCTTGCTGGCTACATCGCCGCGAGTTTTCTCCAGCGAGTCTCGCAGGCTTCAGGGGACCGTTCTTCTCCATCTGTTGTCCTCACTTGGTATTGTCGTTACTGTCCCACTGCTTTGTGGCCCCGAGCTGCTGCTCTTCAAACTTGTTCATGTGTCCGTGTTCTCTGCAATAATACGACTCTGTCAGCGAGATGGGTGGCCACACAGAAGCCAACTGTCAGCCCTCTTCTGCTGCATTTGCCAATTTGTTGATGCCTTTCTGAGAGCTGGAGGGACCGAAGGAGCTAGAGGGAGTAGCAACCGTAAAGAAGGAAATACGCGTATAGAGCTGTATGTATGTCTGTCTGTCTGTATGTATGTATGTATGTATGTATGTACGTTTTGATACCTAGATATCTGCAGATGAAGTTTTTATCTGTCTGCCTGCAGCTAGCCAGCCCGCCCCCCGACCACCGATCGATCTACACATCGATCTCCCTCTCCTGCTGCTTTTCTCTCGCTCGCTGTCTCGTCGTGGTTTCACGACCACCCAAAATAACCGACAGACAAATAAGAGTAGATCTGGCTATGTACCCTCGCTGACTGATGCCAGCCAGACCGCAGCGGACACCACAGCGTCCGCAAATTAAGTGCTACAGATGGCCTATAGATGGTTCAGAGGGTTTAGCACAGGGTTCGCGTCAAAAGTAGAAGGACGAGGAGCATTGGATGATGTAGTGGCTATAATACACAGGGATCTCAACACAGGAGGTCAGAGGACCTTCTGAGCAAGCCCGTTATCCGAACGACAGTTCGCCGCATGCGAAGCGAGGCGCTGCGTCTGCGGACCGGCCAGACTCGAATCCGCCGAGCCAAGGCTAGGCGGTGATGTGGGTTTCAGGCCTCACCAGGGCTGTACTCGGGGTTGCAATAGGTGAGATGTGGCGAAATGCATCTCAGCAACCCAATTGCCCAGTCCACGCCAGGTCTCCGAGAATTGCAAATATCCCGTAGGCCTATCATGATCTCAGCCCGATTGCATGCACGTGTCGTGAGAGGCTTCTCCGTGGAGCCGCGAGCCCGGGGGGCCAGTGCTCCCCGCCGCCCGAAGGCTGAAGTGCTTGATTTCAGAACCTTACATCTTCAGTCGGTCATCCTGTTCATCCGTTTCTCGGCTGCGGCTTTCGCTGCCTATAGTTCACATGATCACATGAATCCACGCGGAGACAGTGTGTGGCCTTGGCCAGGCCAAGCCGGCACCAGAGCCTCGGCCTCCGTCGACCAACTCCAGGCGCCCCCCCCCCCGCGCTGCCTTGGCTTGTCGCGGAGAGGTCAGCGCAAGGAGCCCCCCCGCTCTTCTGGGTTCTGGCTTCTCGCTTTGGACCTTGAAGTACTTGCTAAACTTCGTGCTTGCGTGCCGCAGAACCGGGGGTGAGCCAATAGAAAGCTGGTGCCAGCAACTTCCGCCAGACTGGCGGAGCATTCCTTGAGGCCACAACAGAACTTACTGTTGTCCGGAATTAAAATCAGGGCCACTTGAGCGACAGCTTTCATGACAGACCTGTCTCCGCGAGGCCTCCCTCCGGAGCCCGCGGCTGAGTGGAGCTGAGCGAAGTGCGTGCAAGAAGGCGGCAAGCAGCGCCGCCAGAGAGGAGCAGTCACCAGTGAACATGTACGGTCTCGCCTGCACGGGACGCTTGCTGAGCTACTTGTACTAGTACAAGTACTTCAAGCTTGTGTAGAGCTGAGGTCATCACATACGGTGCGGCTGGACTAGTTCAATTAATCGGCCGTCGGCATCAACCGGGCGAGTAGGAGCATGCGCAGCCGTCAGAAACAGCTTTGATATGTTGGTATCAAGTCGAATACTGCTTCTGGTGTCAGTGCGACTGCCCACTGCCGCTGTTGCTACCAGTTCCTAGACTCGACTGTAAAAGAAGTGGTCACGTCGTCGTAAGAGCAAATATTATGCTCGCAGCCGAAGAAGTGGAAGTAGAAGGTGAAAGAGTGAAAGCCTTGTGTAAGTTGATGCGATCCTCTTCCTCCTCCTGGGTCGTCGCTGTCGTCACAGTGAAGAGAGACTTATGTTTTGTTGACGAGTGAGTGGACATCGAATCCATATGTAAGGGACATACCCTCGATTTATCCAGGGTCCGGAAGGGTGGCCCTGGGTACCCTTGGGAACAGGGTCCGAAAGGGTCGCCCGACCCATTCGGACCCTACCTCAGATATTAGAAAAGCAAGCCAGTTAAAACCAGATTTAACTTTAGTCCTGCGGTATCACCGCACCGAAAGAATGCCTTTTGGGGGGTGGCTGACGGGGGGGGGCACTAGGCATTGAAATACCTTGTAGACCCCCGGAGTGCCTTGTATGGGGGTCATAGAATATGAGAGAATAGGTGTGCTGGCGAGTGGTACAAAACATTTACCCTGAAAACCTAAACCCTGAAACCTATACACCAAAATCCAGAGACATCCAAAAACCTCAAAATCCAGAATCCTTGGAAGAGCCCCTGAACCCACAAACCCCTAAACCCAGAAATTCTTAACCCTTATGTCGCTTATTATGTCCCGCAGTAACCCAAAACCCCAAGCGCAGAAACCCTAAACCCAGAAAGCCCTTGAACCCAGATACCCACCAAGCCCCCAAACGCAGAAGCATTGTACCCAAGCGCCTGAACTCAGAAACTGAAAACCCAAAACCACTGAACAGAGGAACCGGTGAACGCAGAAACCCTACACCCAGAATCCCAGAAACCCTGAGCCCATATCCCAGAAACCCTAAACCCAGATCCCAGAAACCCTGAGCCCATAGCCCAGAAACCCTGGCATGAACAGCCTGGCTTCAAGTGAAATCGGCTTGAAGTTGATCCTGTATGTTCGTCCTTAATCGCTACAGACCTCGCCAGGCTTGCCCGAGTGTGAGTGTCAAAACCCAGAAACCCAAAACCTTGTACTCCAAACCCTTGAACTCAGAAGCTAACAACCCAGAACACCTAAACCCAGAAGTTCTGAACCCCCAAATCTGCGAGTAAGCCCAGAAACCCTGCACGCAGAAACCCTAAACCCAGAAAACTCCTGAAGCCAGAAATGCAGAACCCAGAAACCGCAAACCCCGGAAGCCGCAGACATCATAACCTGAAACCCAAAATCACCGAACCGAGAACCGCTGAACCCAGAAACCGCAAACACCCAAACACAGAAACCCTGTAGAACCCAGAATCCCTAAGCCCTTAAACCAAAACCTTAAACCCCTGGACGCTGCACCGAAGCACAATAGCGGCTTGAAGCAAGTCACATGTCGTGCTCGAATCGAGTGGCCGACATGCCGACGCCACAGGGGCGACGCCGGGCGTCGCAACAGGAATCCACCGAGCGGCGCCCGGCGTCGCCCACACCTGTGGGAGCGGGGTGACGCCGGGCGACGCCGGGCGCCGCTCGGTGGATTCCTGTTGCGACGCCCGGCGTCGCCCCTGTGGCGTCGGCATGTCGGCCACTCGATTCGAGCACGACATGTGACTTGCTTCAAGCCGCTATTGTGCTTCGGTGCAGCGTCCAGGGGTTTAAGGTTTTGGTTTAAGGGCTTAGGGATTCTGGGTTCTACAGGGTTTCTGTGTTTGGGTGTTTGCGGTTTCTGGGTTCAGCGGTTCTCGGTTCGGTGATTTTGGGTTTCAGGTTATGATGTCTGCGGCTTCCGGGGTTTGCGGTTTCTGGGTTCTGCATTTCTGGCTTCAGGAGTTTTCTGGGTTTAGGGTTTCTGCGTGCAGGGTTTCTGGGCTTACTCGCAGATTTGGGGGTTCAGAACTTCTGGGTTTAGGTGTTCTTGGTTGTTAGCTTCTGAGTTCAAGGGTTTGGAGCACAAGGTTTTGGGTTTCTGGGTTTAGGGTTTCTGGGCTATGGGCTCAGGGTTTCTGGGATTCTGGGTTTAGGGTTTCTGGGATATGGGCTCAGGGTTTCTGGGATTCTGGGTGTAGGGTTTCTGCGTTCACCGGTTCCTCTGTTCAGTGGTTTTGGGTTTTCAGTTTCTGAGTTCAGGCGCTTGGGTACAATGCTTCTGCGTTTGGGGGCTTGGTGGGTATCTGGGTTCAAGGGCTTTCTGGGTTTAGGGTTTCAGCGTTTGGGGTTTTGGGTTACTGCGGGACATAAGCGACATAAGGGTTAAGAATTTCTGGGTTTCGGGGTTTATGGGTTCAGGGGCTCTTCCAAGGATTCTGGATTTTGAGTTTCTGGATGCTTTTGCGCAGGCCCTGAGTGTGCGCCTTGTCCCGAGGCCCGCTGCCTGCTACTTCTGTGAACTTCTGCGTGGGTGCTGGAAAAATATATGCGGAAACCATGCTGAATATCATGAAAACTATGTTGAGCCATACCCAAATTCAAGCCGAGCCCGACGCAGACTCAATGACTACCAGCAGGGTCCGAATGGGTGGGTCCGAAAGGGTCCGGCCAGATCTACGGGAGACCCTGGGAACCACCCTTTCGGACCCACCAAACAGGGTCCGAAAGGGTGTCCCCCGGCCGACCCTGCGTATCTCGATCCTATTAAGGGACCATCACCTGCAATGAGCTCAGCACGTGGACTCGAAGAGTCTAAGGCCCTAAACTCTCAACGCGATGCAGATAGGTAGCATGGTCCTTAAATTTCCTAATTTTAGGTTGGATTATGGATTCTGGGCCCAGGCCTCGGAGGGCTCTGGCTGTCCGCGCTGCGGAAGGGCGCTGCAGGGTCGTGCACTGGCTGCTCGCCGGCGAGTTCTGGGATGTTCGGGTTTCGGATTCAGAGAGAGCGGGAAAGAGGGCACTGTGGGCGTCAGCGTTCAGGGCGATTGCACAAGCCCTGATTCAAAAAGGCGTGGTTGGGAGTTGGGACCTCATACTGATGATGCAGGGCATGGACTTGGACCTAGCAGACCTAGCGCCATTGCAGTTCAAGGTTCTGCACCGTGACAAGCCGTTTGGGCTTGTTGTTGTTCACGGCGGTCTCGTTTCGCGAACAATCGTCGGTAATGGCATTTCTGAATTTCTGCACGTGCCGACACGGTAGTGTGTAATTATGACTGTGCTCAGTTTTGTTCCGTGAGTTTTCGAGTCGGAAGTCATGCTGGCTTGCTTCTGCACGCCCTTGTCCATCGAATCAATTATGTTTCTTAAGGCCGGAGTGCAGGTCTTTGGTTCTGCTTGGGTTCAATGCCATGTTTGCTCTGGCTTCGTGCGTGAACCTTGTGGGGGGGGGGGGGGCGATCGTGTTTTCCTTGTATGCCGTAACCACGCTTTCGTTGGCTCAGCGAGAAGTAGCTCCGAGGTGATGCACTTGAAGACCTGCGGCGTTCCAAGTCGTTCCAGGGGAGATCCCTTTGCCAAGCACGGCCCCTGGAGCTTGTCTGCTACGGAGCCACAGGAAAAATTGAGAAATCCATTGGACCCGAAGCTGGGCTCCGGCCGCCAGCCAGGCCCGACCCTGCGCAGTCGTCGCAATCGACTCCTACCCGAGGGTATAGAGCGACAGGCGCCCTTGACGCCTTGAAGCACGGTGTGAGGCTTTCGGTGGAGGGCGGGTTCACGCATGGTGCCATGGTAGAGACATTGTCGCTGAGGTTTAGGGCGTCAGCAATTCGAGATCCGTGTCCCACTTGAAGGAAGGGAAGCTATTACATGCCAAGCATCCTTTTTGCAGGATAGCTTCGAAAACTAGTTGCATGAACTGCATGATGCGCGCCATTTGCCAGCGGGACGTAAATTCAGAGATGCTATCGGGTCGCAACTTGTCGGCGAGGCAGATCTTCTTGCATCCTTAGAGTCCCAGTTCTGTTATTTTCAGGGACTCCTTGATCGCTGTCTGTAGCGAGCAGGCGGGAAATATGGAGGCCTTCATATTCTAGGGGTTCCTTATTATAGTATAATGGGCCCCAACACCCTGAATAAGATGTTTTTTTGCTTTGCTTTGCTTGCAATCCTCTGCATGATCATGAGCAGGTGCAGACAACGGCGACTTTATGGGCAAGGCAAAGCCTGGTTAGGGAATGTTTAACAGGTTGGGGCATGTTTGTGACCGCGATTCCCGGACTTTGGCGAAGTTTTGTATATATGCATCCGACAGCCCCGTAGAATATCTCTAGAGCCGCGGAGTGCGGAAAACTCTGCCAGGAGCAGGCACAAAGAAGTGCCCCAGCACGCTGAATGGTGCGACGCAGGCTCAACAGCAGCCCTCACCGCCAATACCTGCAAACCGACGGAATATGCCAGCCGCCTGCTCAGATCCCAGCTTTCGGAAAGGATGTTCTGTGTGAAGTCGTGTGGGCTCCAAGGCTACCTGTGGATTGTTGGGGTACATGCATGATAGAAGAAGACGCATTGCTGTATTCAGTTTCTTGTTTGGTGGCCTGTGGACCGTCCCATTTGTCGCCTTGCCGGTTGTGGTCAGCCATCTTGTTTCCTGAAATTTAGTTTGTGCCAGTTGCCGCGAACACTTGTTTTGGTGACACGCTGCTGGCCATTCTTGTTAGTGCTTGTTTGTTTCTCCTGCTGCTTATTGGTACGATTACGGGTCTTCTGCTTCTTCGCGCTAATTGTGTTTTATGTTTGCTTCTGGTGAGCTTGTAATTGTACTGCTGCTTTCGGATGTTGGCTGTGATCGCTTTCAGCAGGCCCAAGAGCGGCCTCCGTCACCACCATTACCAACTCACAGCCGACGGACTGGACCGGTCCACCTGCTCAGACGGGCTCCAAGGGAAGTTGGAAGTTGGGTTGAGGAATGCCAGAAGCAACTCTAATACAGACGGCTTTCGCGAGCTTTCGGGCTTCCTTGCAACATCCCAGTTCGCCAGATGTTCGAGTCGTCCTGTGCGAGTCTTCGCTCCGTGCTGCTGCGGGCTGCCTTTGCTTGTCAGCGTAGAATAACGACCCCTGGGGGGGGGGGGGGTTCTGGAGCAGTGGCCGGCTCACCAACAAACGAACTAATTAGAAATGTCTGAGGTGTGCTGTACTTTTACAATGAGAGCTATGATGATAACTTCTGCGCGGATTGAAAGTACGAGACTTATAAAGGTTGACTACATGTTCAGCTTAATTGGTCCTACCGCAGTTCTAGCTTACCTGTTGCATCTGCTTCGACTTCTGTGCTAGCATCTGCATGGCTGCGTCAAGCCGCAAAACACTCCATTGCGATTGTTTGTGGAAGCTTATACAGTTGCTGGCACCTGCTATTCTGCTATTCATTCGCGATATTTCACCTCTTCCTGATGAATGTGAGTGGCTAAACGTACTGTCCGATCCTTTTCGAGTACCATTGTGGCAACTAGACAGCTATAGATGTGCTGCCAAGCCATCTTCGGGTGTGCATGACAGGGTTGAGCAAAGTGCTGGAACTGCCCACTCAGCCTCAGAACCGTATAGACAAAGCATGTACCTGCTCTTCGCTGGCGCAGACATGTCTTGTCACATCAGTATGGCTGCACATGGAATGCTCTTGTCGGGCCGGATGTGTCGCATCGCTAAGAAATGCCAGGTAATGCATGGGCCCCTGGGACTCTTTCAATGCAGAGTGTCCTATTCTGTCGTGGACCCTTTCTTTGGTCAGTCTTTCGTGGCGCTAACTTGTGTTGTGTTGTCTTTCAGAATGCCACTGGGAACACGCTGTAGAAACCCGACCTGCCGACCAAGAACCTCGTCTGGATGCGTCCGAGTTGCGAGAGCGTAAAGCCTTGATCCGGAACCTGTCCTCGCTTTCAGCAGGCCCAAGAGCGGCCTCCGTCACCACCATTACCAACTCACAGCCGACGGACTGGACCGGTCCACCTGCTCAGACGCGCTTCAAGGGAAGTTGGAAGTTGGGTTGAGGAAAGCCAGAAGCAACTCTAATACAGACGGCTTTCGCGAGCTTTCGGGCTTCCTTGCAACATCCCAGTTCGCCAGATGTTCGAGTCGTCCTGTGCGAGTCTTCGCTCCGTGCTGCTGCGGGCTGCCTTTGCTTGTCAGCGTAGAATAACGACCCCTGGGGGGGGGGGGTTCTGGAGCAGTGGCCGGCTCACCAACAAACGAACTAATTAGAAATGTCTGAGATGTGCTGTACTTTTACAATGAGAGCTATGATGATAACTTCTGCGCGGATTGAAAGTACGAGACTTATAAAGGTTGACTACATGTTCAGCTTAATTGGTCCTACCGCAGTTCTAGCTTACCTGTTGCATCTGCTTCGACTTCTGTGCTAGCATCTGCATGGCTGCGTCAAGCCGCAAAACACTCCATTGCGATTGTTTGTGGAAGCTTATACAGTTGCTGGCACCTGCTATTCTGCTATTCATTCGCGATTTCACCTCTTCCTGATGAATGTGAGTGGCTAAACGTACTGTCCGATCCTTTTCGAGTACCATTGTGGCAACTAGACAGCTATAGATGTGCTGCCAAGCCATCTTCGGGTGTGCATGACAGGGTTGAGCAAAGTGCTGGAACTGCCCACTCAGCCTCAGAACCGTATAGACAAAGCATGTACCTGCTCTTCGCTGGCGCAGACATGTCTTGTCACATCAGTATGGCTGCACATGGAATGCTCTTGTCGGGCCGGATGTGTCGCATCGCTAAGAAATGCCAGGTAATGCATGGGCCCCTGGGACTCTTTCAATGCAGAGTGTCCTATTCTGTCGTGGACCCTTTCTTTGGCCAGCTTTTCGTGGCGCTAACTTGTGTTGTTTGTCTTTCAGGATGCCCCTGGGAACACGCTGTAGAAACCCGACCTGCCGACCAAGAACCTCGTCTGGATGCGTCCGAGTTGCGAGAGCGTAAAGCCTTGATCCGGAACCCCGTCCAGCTGTCGGCTGTCCTCGCTTTCAGCAGGCCCAAGAGCGGCCTCCGTCACCACCATTACCAACTCACAGCCGACGGACTGGACCGGTCCACCTGCTCAGACGGGCTTCAAGGGAAGTTGGAAGATGAGGAATTCCAAACACGCGTGCTTGTGGCTTTCTTTATCTTCAACTTTTTGATTACCGCAGCCTGTCGCTTCGTTGCAGGCACTGCTCGTAGCTGCTGTTGCCATGAAGTGTGACACAAGCTGGCTTCGGAGTCAACACCATTCCGATGTGGTTTGGTTGGCTAAGTTCGCGATTGGGTCATGGGGTCCTCAAGCGGGCGGCTGAAACCAGCTTCAACAGGAATGTCGGATAATGCCAGCCCTGACAAACACGGACCGCTACCTCTTATATGCACGCATACTGGAGCACCAGCTCTGACCCAGGCCCAAGAGCGGCCCATGTCACCACCTTTACCAACTGCAAGCCGGCAGAATGGCCCGGCCGCGTGCTCAGATGAACTTCTGCAGCTTCCCGGCCCGGTCCATACAGCAACTCTCTCCAGGTGCCGGCAGCTAGACCCGGCTCGCCAGCCCTTCCCGGAGCCGGTGCTCAGGTCGGCGGAAAGAAGTTGCATGTGAGGCTTCGTGTTTTGCGGTGGGACTCGAACAAACTGTTCTCCTCAACGCCCGCACAAGGCATCCCCCGCACCCCCTTGATGCATGTACACGGCTTGTCGTTTCGGCTGCCTTGTGCTCGGAATAACAAGCCTGCCAGTATGCGCTCAAGTTGATACATCACAGACCACTCGGCACCAGACTTGCAGCCTACAGGCCATGGGCTCGGCCTTTGGTGCTATGCAGGACGAGGCCGAGGCAGCCGGAACGAAATGATAACTAATGAACTACTAGGTGCGCGGCACATGTGCGCCCCTGCTGTTTTTTTGGGCTTGAGAGCACGAAAGCACTGGTAGATGCGATAGATTATGCAGGTAGGGTTTAGCAGGGGCTTTGGGACAAACGTATTGGTTTAGGTTTCTGCTGCACTTTTTGCATCTCGTTCGCAGCTGCAACATCTGACTGCACTCCCAGAGCTGCTCTCATGATATTTCCTGTTTTGGGGTTCCCAGCTTGCAGTTATCTAAAGGGTCAGGCTCAGGGGCTCCGAGATCAGGGCAACCAGCAAGATGGAGATTTGGGCTTGCCTCTGGATATGTGTTTGAAGTTACGGTTTTAGTTTTGGGACTACAGAAGCTGCTTCAGGGTGTGAGAACTTGAGTCAGCTTTTTTGTTGGGGGTTTTGGGCTTCGGGCCTGGAAGCTTTGAGCTTGCAACGGTGTTTCCTGTAGGGTTTAGGGCCTAGGGTTCACGTCTTGAGGGTTTACAGTTGAGGTAGCAAAGTTTACTCCCTGTAGTGCTTAGAAGCCTGAAAGAAGAGCTTGGACACCAAGAAGCAGTAGAATGATCGCTATCATCCCCCCCCGCCCCCTCCCCCGACCTCCCTTAGAAACCTGCCGCAGCCTGAGACATTTCAAGAAAGTGCGAAGATCCCGACTTCCCACCGTCAAAGCCTGAAGAGCCCGAAAAAACAGTCCGCCTAAAACTGAAGACTCTGAAAAGCAGAATTTCCGCAAGGCCTTAGATGATCCCAGAAAATCCGCTTCAAACCCGAAACCATCGTAAACACCGAGTCGAAAACCCCTGAACTCAAGGAAACACAGGGGCGCAGGCGTGCAACAGTCCAACTACTAACTGTGGCATTCCGGGATTGTCAGCGCGTGTCCGTACGAGTTTCAGCCATATGACAGCTTTCTTTCTGCTGAAGAGGTGCAGTCTGGATACAACCGGGAGCACGCCCGGCTCACACGAGCGACAGCTCAGGTAGAATGCCACGCTCACACCGACATCCTGCATCGCTGCAAAACCCTAGTGATGTCAAGGCAGAGTCTTGGAGATGTTGCTTGGAGTACAAGGGCCATGCTGTGGGCCAGGCCCCGCCGGACGAACGCATGGCTCCCTGCCCCCACTGTGGTCGCACCTTCAGGAGTCCTAGGGAGCAAGAGACAGCATGCCCTTGAGATCTTGGTAGCACTGCGTACAGTGAGTCTCCGTGACCAGCCACATCTTCTTGCAGCCACATCTTCTTGCTTTGCAGGATTTCTATTCTGGACAGGCACATGGGCATTTGCCAGAAGGTCTTCCAGGAGAAGCGGAAGGTGCCGGCATGCGAGCGTCGCAGATAAAGGAGGGCCAGTGGCACCGTAGAGACACTGTGGAGATTGGGGCTCAGGTGTTCAATGCAGTGCTGGCCTCGGTAGCTTTTGCGTAATGTGCAGTAGGGCTACAGAATTGCCGATGGGAAAGCCTTGCTCTGCATGATTGGATGTCACTGCGATTCCAGGTCAAACAGGCTGTCCCAGTTGAGGCAGCGAAGGCGTGCTGGAAAGTATCCATGTCTTAGCAGGTTGTTGCAGCACGTAAGGTCGGCAACTAGCCATGTGCTTGCCTCCTTGCGAGAGGCGAAGAAAGCCCACGACAAGCAGGTGGGCATCCGAACCTTGCGGTGCCGATCCCAATCTCAGATTGAACTTGCCAGCCTCCATAACCGTTGAGGAGAAGATGGAGAAGATGGCACAGGGTTGGTCGCCAAGTGCATGGTGAAGGGCGTTGTTATGATTCTGCACCTACCCTCCCTGCATTGACCTTTCACAAGCTCGCTCGCATCACCCAGCCCTTGTCTTCTGAAACGAAGCTGCCGAACGAAATTTTTGCGGATCTTCGGGCCCCATCAAACACACAGCAGGCTGTGGTTTATTGTGACTTGGGATGTTGCTCGACCGGACAGGATGTGCGGGGGAGACTTTGACTCTTGCAATGCTTGCCGATGGGCCTGCATCGAAATCTCCCTGCACCGAAGCATCCCAGGTCGAAAGGCCCCGCAGGACCGGCCCATCAAGCCGGGTGCGCAAAGTGCGCCGAAACTCCCCACAGGGCTTCAGCAGCAATGGTTTGAGGGCAGCAGCAACTCAGGGGCCCATGGGAGGAGGGTTGCCAAGAGCTTCGGATGCTGAGTTTGTAGTAGTGATTGCACGTCTCAGCCGCAGCACTTCCAGCTTGACCCAACATCTTTTCTGGCGCTCTTGTCGAAAGTTATGCTACGGTGTCCAAGCCGCGCGTCGTCCGCAGTTGGCTTCATCGGGGTAGGTTTGGGTTGAGGCACAAGCCCCCCAATGCCACTGCCATGGGCTTAGATCTGCGGAAGTCAAGTTGCCCAAGTTGCCCCAGGACCCAAACCCCCATGTGGTCCAATGTTCCAGGTCAGGGCAGCTCCTGCGAGCCTCGGCCTCGCAGGTGAAGACAATGGCTCTACTGGAAGCTTGCCTCTCACTTTCCGTACAGGGCCGATCAGCTATGAGAACTTACACTTCAGCAAAAGGCTGCTGCACACAAGCCACCCGGTCCCTGGTCCTCCATCACGGCTTGCTTCAGCCGAGGGGGTATTGACAAACTCTATGATGGCGGCTGCTCGGCTGCCAGCAGAGCCGTTTGCGGCTTTTCGGCATGTGTCCGATTGATGGGTGACAAGACCTCAATGAATTGAATCCGCATGCAGGCAGCACGAGCATCTAGCCGATAGCCTCTGCCATCTCCTGAGGCATTGCGATGGCTTCTTAAAAGGGCCTTCAATCGGACTTGGCTGCACCGGCTACAGGCGGGTTTTGCTCGGATGATCTCCTGTCGAGCTGATGGACTGCCTCTGGATGCTAGAATCCGTAGAATCTTGTCCTCCACGTGATTTTCAAGCACGGTCCAAAGTGTCTGCGAGATATTCGGCAGGCGCAGGAGGAACCGCCTCCATCATGGCCCTACAAGGAGAAGGCAGAATACCGGGACGTTTGCAGGCGGAGGCATGAGCAGGTTGTCGAAGTCGAAGGCCTGAACATGGCCGGGAACGCACGGCTGCAGGCTCGCTCCATCGCTTCTCCGCAGTCTCGGAAATCGTGGAGTGTGTGTCTCCACTGCGACCCAAACTTCACCATTACGAAAGTTCAGCCAGAGTTGCTCGGCTCGACATGTAAGATCGATTGGCGGCAGGGCAAGACTTAGCATTCTTTATGGGTGTGGCCGACGAGATTCGAAACCGGAGGCTGAATCGTGCAAGGCTGCTGGCCCAAATTGGTCAAAGCTTGGTTGGAACATGAGCAGTTGATAGCCATGGAAAGTCGCCACCAAATCATCTTCATGATTACATTCAGAGGCAGTGAAGTGCGATAGTCTCGGGACAGTATCGTGCGCACCGTCAGCCCTTGAATTCCAGCGCCGCATCTCCTAACAATCGTTGACCGAAGTTGACGTAAAGCACCTCGCACCTGCAAAGAAGCCGGGCTTAGAGCGGGCTTAGTGATTAGTGTTCATCGCCACCAATCAAAGTACTGACAGGAAAGTGTGCAGGTTGCCATGTTGAAGGCTGGCCCATGGCAGCCCCAAACATGTCAAAAAAACAGCTGAACCCATCTGCGGTGTAAGGCTTTGTGAAATGCTGGGCTACGAGCCGGAATCGCTGATTGGCAGGAGCCCCATAACGGTCCTATGACGTCCTATGACTCGCTGTGGTCGTGGTCAATCCAATGCAGCCCTTCCTTGCTGGCTTCCGCCTCGTGCTTCTCAACTCTTGTGTTCCTTTGTGCACTCACATGACTCACCTTTCTACTTCTCTGTACCGGTAATTCTGGAGGTTCGTTTTTGCTAAGTCTGCCACACATGTGCCATTCTTCTAAGAGGTTCTAAAGGGATCCTGCTGTGACAGTGCATTTGCATGCAGAGGATTAAGGATGTTGCTGCAAAAGGTGGCAGCAGGGCCAAGTCACCGGAGAATACGAAGTCAGACAGGGAGAAAAACGATTACGCAAGTGTTCTGCTTTTCACTTGCAAGTTCGCTATTTCTGTACTTGGGTTCCATGGAGGGTTTAGGGACCACTATTGAGATGCAAGTCAATTGTTGCTATCTTGTACAAGCGCTGGGGGTACAAATAAATCGCAAACTAACTGCTCGTTGCAGGCATGCAGGAACAGTTAAATTGCAAGTTGATTAATTGGTTTACGTTTACATCTTAATGCTCATATTCCTCTTCTTCGTATTAGTATCCCTGTGTTCCCCTTGTTTGTATTTGCATTCCTCTATTGGTATTCGTTTTTTCTGTTGCATCCCAGAATTCCTCTTATTTGTATCAACTACTTAATCAGAGTTCCTGTTATGGTTGTCAATTAAAATTAGTATGCCTCCTACTAGTCTTAGTATTAATTCTTCTTGTCCTCTTATTAGCCTGTTTTATTCCTCTTATTTGTACTTGTATTTCTCCAAAGATCCTGACGCTTCAAGACCGAAGTGAGAGTAGCAGACGTCGGAGCCAGACCACGGCCCAAGACACGGACTCATCGGGCATGAGTACTCTGAAGGTATGGAGACCTACGCCCACCGGCTTACTACTTATCAAAGGCTTTAAACTGCGCAATCCAGGCACAACCCGATTCTTTTTCCTGCACAAGTTCCCTATTCAAATCGGGTCCCCGACCCCTCGAGATAATTCGCCCCCGCGGATCAAACCAGGAAGGACCTGCCTGACTCCCCCTGAAGAGAACTCGGACCCCTCGAATATAACAGGGTCGTGCCTGGATTGCGAAGTTTGAAGCCTTTGGCAAATAGTAGGCCGGCGGGATCCCAAAACTAAACCCCAAAAAACAACCGAAGCAAACTTAGCAGACATCCCTGTTTCAAGCTGGCAACCAAGCCAAGGCCCAAAACAAGGCTGGGCGCCTGAAAGAACTAAACCAAGGGAGGTCTTGGTGGTTTGCTTTGTTTCAGAAATCTTTGCCTGAACATGCCCCGGCGGAATAATTCCGGCTCCGAGCTGTAAAAAGGGTAACCAGCATCCGGAAACCATTACGTAACATGCAAGTTACTACTAGTAGGTGTTTCTTCTGGTTACTGGTTGGCCCCGCAGCAGAAAGCCTTGGCATATGCAGCACCGGGCCATTACTCCAGCTCCGATCTCCTTCTGCAGGTTTGAATAGGAATTTAGGAGCGGCAGAGAAAATCGCAGCCAGTCAATCACCGTCCCGAAGCCATTGAAATGCGCGTTACTCGTAGAAGGCCTTCTCCGGTCCGTGTTGGACTGAAAACCCTGCGCAGGCAATGCATAGTCAAGATTCGGCCCCCTGCAGAAACCTTTGATTTGCCAGTTATTTCTTTGCCGGATGCCATATAGGGTGCAGATCCCAGGCCCTGTATAAACCAGAAACTTGTAATTGTGTGCAGGAACATGTAAGGTGGGGGTTCGCGAGCCCTATAGAAACCAGTATCTTGCCAGTTAGTTGTTTCCTTGCTGCA
Source organism: Symbiodinium sp. CCMP2592 (assembly GCA_905221615.1). Taxonomy (NCBI): domain Eukaryota; class Dinophyceae; order Suessiales; family Symbiodiniaceae; genus Symbiodinium; species Symbiodinium sp. CCMP2592. The sequence continues at coordinate 1,181,186 of CAJNDT010006058.1, forward strand.
ACCTTTCGGAGCTTCCCTTTACAACAATTATCTTTCATTTTATGTTAATATCTAAAAAGCACTTGCAAAATCACAGCCTTCCTGGGACAGTGACAGGGACTCCAAGCAAGGGTTTGCCACAGGATGTATATAATTACAACAGTAGTTTTGTGAGGAATCATGGCAAAATCAGCGATGCGGTGTTGAAGCTACCGACTTGATTGCAGGGGCTCGGAGTTAAACTGCCTGCTTAGCATCGCGCGGTGTAGGAGCGTGCTGGTACTGATGCCTGCTGTGGTATCAGATGCCCATGTGCCTCAGTTGCATTGACCGGGAGCTCATGCCTTGCGAGAAAAAGCGTCTGCATCACGCGACTTCGTTTACCTATCACTCTGGTCGCTATGTCACTTGAACACGCCCAGAACTTGCCGGTATTGTAGAGGCACCCTCTTTGCTTTGCTCACCTGGAGACGACATACTCAACAGTTCAGCCGCTAAGGGCATGGCTACATAGACCTCCAACACCCTCAGCCACGCAAGCCTTACAAATCTAGGCGGCGCTCTTTCGCCGGCTCCGAGCGGTACCAGCATCGAAACGTGCAGCGCTCCTTGCGGGGCACATTTCGCGCTGCCGCCGCTGGGGCAGAAATGAAAGGAACCGGAATGGGGGAGCTGTATATGTTACAGATGAGTTGGAGCTTCTGGTAGCGGGTGGTGTTCGCGGAGACGTTCCCGATGCGGTTCTTTAATATCATGACGACATGTCAACCACACAAGAGTCGCGATTTCACTCCGACGTTTCAGCAATACCGATGCTCAGAGATGGCGCCAGTATGGATATCGTCGCACATGAAACCAAACCATATGAGGGAGCAGGCAACCACACCCACCCACAGGTCCAGGAAGAAGGGAAGATTGGCTGTTAGTGAATCCGTGTTCTAAGGACTGTACAAGAGTGAGTGTTGACAGCTGTTGACACTTTGAATGAGGACGCAGAATCGTTGAACGGTTCTATTTGGGCACCCCATGCAGCGGCAGCATGCAGACTCGCTCAGCTGTTGAGGTGACGCCGTAATTCTGGATGCAGACGGCATGCCAATGTCTTGCCGGCTTCTGGACACTCGGCTGTCCGTTCTGCAGAAGAGCACTTGCAACTGTGGTTTGTTGAGCATTTGGTCCCAAATCTGCCGGCTGCTGGCGTGCATGGCCTCAGGTGCACATCCATGGAGACCTGTCGTCAAAGCTTGCACCTCGGCCTGTCAATGGTCCGGGGTTGCCTACCTGAGCTAGACCACGGGATACATTGAAGTTTAAGTTTAGGCATCGTTGTTTGGCAGCGGGCGTGCAATGGCGCAACACTCGAAGATTCGTTCATGCACCAGACTAAAGACAGATGTGCATTCTTGTGAAGCAAGGTATTCGAGAGAGTCAGGGGCAAGATTGCGCAGTGCGTTCCACGTGGCTTCGGACAGTTCTTGCGCCAGCCAGCGGCTCCCCACATCATTGACTGCCAGGATTGATTGTAGCACAAGCACATGCGCAATCAGTCTGGTTCTTCGGGCAAACGGAAGTTGGTGAGATGTGAGCAAACCCCTGTTCGGGCTGTCTTTTTCTCGCCTTCCGTTACTGCATACAGGAGGTGGCTTGTATCATGACGGACGTGGCCAACACGACGCGCTTCGCGACATCTCAACCTCCACGAATGATGGCCGAGCTCCTACATCAGGACCCGGCTCTCGGATGTGTTCGTTGCAGCTTCGTTGCTCCTTCTTTGATTGCTTAAAAGACGTGCACGTGAGTAGTATCAGGAAGTAGATATCATGAGCAATTAAGCTGAAAGGTTGAACACATATGCTGCTTGCAGTTGGTTGATGTTTCGCCATTTGTGCATAGTTGGTCTGTCAGCTTTGGGATGTGATGTGGTTCAGGTTGGTTTAGCTGATTTGTTCACCAGCGCAATTGAATGTCTGCGTATGGGTGTTGCATGCAACCAAAATGCATTAGGATAGAGGGATCAAGAAACAAAAGCAAAGCTGCCCAACACAGACCGTCAGGTCTACGTCACAGCCAACAGAGTAGTCCAGAGGGAGGCTCACCCCTACGTGTACATTCACGAGGCAGTGGGCGACAGCAACTTGATTCATTCAGTGTTGTGAGTGTCATATGCAGGACAACGTAGGCTTGCTGTATTGATTGGCCGCGTGCTGTTACTGTATAATTTTCTTGGGTTCACTTCTGGGGCATCAAGAAAGGCAACCGCATGAGGCATTTCAGTCAAGCGTGTCCTCGCTCTTGTATTGGCTGGACTTGCAATGTGGCCAGCCCAGTAGGGGCGCATGCACAACCACATCCTTGAAGCCTTTTTGCTGCTGGTCCAAGGCTTGCTGTTGCTCTGCAATGCGGAGTTCATGGCGCGATATCCAGGTGCGTCAAAGCAGATTTCGCATGCAGCGGCTAGTGGCCTCATGTGGCCTCCGGACTTACCAGGCCGAACGGCTTCGATAGCGATCTACGTGGCTGCCGAGGACTGGCTTGGAAACAAGCTTTGCACTGTCTGCGTTTTGTACTTGGGTGGTGGAGCTGCATGTCTTTGCAAAGCGTGAAAACCCCGATTCCTAACTTGCAATCTCCAGCAGGTGCAGAAGGCTGTGGACAAAATGCTTTCAGCGTTCGCAGACGGTGATCATGGTCGCTTAGCTCAGGTTTGTGGCATCCCGTGGCCAAAGACAATTCCATCGGAAGGTCCTAACGTTTTGGTTGCAGGACCAAGGCAAAATCAGATCGAAGGCTTCAGGGCTCTCTTTAACAGGCGAGTCTGTCTGTTGACAGGAACAGGCCTATGCGGCAACAGAGCTCAGAGGATGCCTGCGCTCTAATCTAGTGCCGCTGTCTCGTCCGTCTCTCGTGGAGAGCACATGTCCCGGCGCTGCGAGGAATGTACTTGCGGACGGGAATTGCTTTGGGGCCTTTATGTGCTGGAGTGGTGGATGGTCGCAACTTCCGCGTATTCGGGTCTACGACTCTTGGTTGCGAAAGCGTCTACAGAAGCTGTGTCAGGGCTTTTCCGGGCAGCATGCTTAAAAGATCCTGGCTTGGGGCGGGCCCTCCTTTATTAATGCCGTTCTACTCAGGATCCACCTCTCGCAGCGATTGGAATCCGTTTGCCCGCGCTCGCGCATTGCCTGCTGCAAAAATTTCACCGCACAACTCCTTGATGAGGCCGGGCCTTGGCTTTCACTGCAGTTCCTCTTATAAGGTCCCAGAAACTTCCACGATGCAGGATCTGCCAGCCTTGACCAATGAATGTCGATGCATGCGAACCGCTGGAGTCCCGTAGTAGTATTTACTTCTGATAAGACGAGAATCTCCCCCCTCTAACGTTGAACATGCATTCTCGCACCCGCGTAGAAAAAGCTGGCCAGCTTCGTGGTCTGCTAGTCGTAGACACCCTGGGCGACAATGCACCCGCTCAGAATTTGTTTAGTTGTGCAGTCTCTTCTATCCCCTGAGAGCTGCATGTCGGTTTTCGGAGGGTTCTGGGAGTTCTTTCACCAGGTTCCTTGCACTGGTCGTTCAGAATATTGCAGCCACAGAGCATCGGCACAGCGGAAAACGATGCAGGCATCAGCCCCGAATTTCTCAGCCTTGCTTGGTTCGGGGATTTGCATCCCACACCGCACCCCTGAGAGGTCAGCTCGCGGGACCTCGATGTTGTTCCGGCAGCAGTGGATTTGAAGGGCAGCTTGTTCAAAGGAGTAGCAACTCGCTTTTGCTGGTGTGGTTAGATTCAGTAGATGGTCGGTGGCAAGGCTTCGGCAATGTGGAGTACTCGGTGGTGAACTTTCTCGGCTGCAGTCTCCCAGGCCTCAGACCGCCCAAAACCTGCACTCGACGCCTGGCATCCTTGTCCCCTGGTTAGGTCAACAGACAAAGGCTGTTTGAGCCGGACTGCATCGACAAGGTATGCATGTTCAGCTTTGAACGGCTTAGTGTTCGCATAGATCGGGTCGGCCATAAGGCACCTGATTGGTAAGAATTCAGAATTCGTTCGGCCTTGACAGGAGTTCAGATGTTGTGGGCATTTCAGAGAATCTGTGGCCTCAGCAGAGCTGGGACCTTTGCTGCGATGTTTCCGCTCGAAGATAGCATTATGATAATATGCCGCCTGTGCAATTGCGGGACTCGGCCCACGTGGCGAAGTAACCTGCGCCGGCACGCAGTCCTTGTCTCGTCTCATGTGGACATCTGCCGAGGTGATGAATTGGACGCCTCGCACAGGGCACATCAGTGCCGCCATTTCTTGCAAGCCGTGCATGCATGCGATTCGGGTGGTTCTGGAAGGCTTGCACGCTTGTGCACTTGCGGATTCGCTCCAACATACCATACGGCACCTAGAACGTGCGACAACCTCGCGATCATGGTGCTTATATGTCCTCGATGAGTTTCGCTTGACCAACTTGCGAGCCATCGTCGGTCATTTACAGCTAAGAGGCTCGTATGTATGCGGCTGTCCAGCAGGAGCAAGGTCCAGGCATTTCAGCACAGCATTTGCCATTTGATCCAAAATCATGTGTATAGGGTCTATAGATCTCAGGAAAGGATCTTTGAGCGATGAGCCCTTCTGGGTGCATTGGCCCTTGCACCCTGGCCGTGTTTTCAACCAGACCCAAAGGGTCTGCACAGGTGGGCCGAGCCACGACCCCACCACTGCTGCAAGCATGTACTGCAACTACTGTTCTACGATCGCTGTACGCCAATATACCTTCATCTTACCTTCTGTATAATATGTACGCCGTACACACACACACACACACACATGCACAATCAACATTGTAAGGGTGGCATGGGACGTGCGTGGCCGGCCCTTGTGTTGCCTCTGCTGCGTTGCCCCACGGACCTGCGGTGCCTCCGGCTTTCAGCGGAGCAAGCGGTCTCCACTGTACACCTGCAGCATGGATCAGCATGGGAGGTCAGGACTCGGATTGACCCGTAGAGTCGTAGAGGATCCTAGAGGTATTGAGGCAGTTGCCAACTTTCCTCAATAGTTTGGCGACTTCGCTTGAACGGCCCGATTCTCCACTGCAGAGCCATACCAATCAGCAAGTTCCCCCCAAAAGTATGGTTGGTAGTCTCGGTTGGAAGTCACGTGTATGGTGGAGCTGGTTGCGCACCGAGCGTTTTCAGAAGGCTGTGAGTTGTGCATGTCCCGACTTTGGAAGTCCGTTTAACGGGACAACCCAGGATCCCTGAAAGCCGAGAAGTTGACTGATCAAGTCGAAGCTGCGCTTGGCGTTGCCTTGACCTGAAGGCTTCCGGCGCCCAGGGAGTTCAAGAGCCATCAAATGACGGTTTGTCGGTTACAACTATTCGGTTAGTTCTGGGCTAGCAGAATATATGGGTGGCTCTATTTTTCATCCTCCACCCCGACTGACAAGCTTGGGCCGTAAATCGGATCGGGCATCCGGTGCATCATGTACATCGGTGCAACGGCACTCAGATGCGATCTTTGCGTACGCGGCCCCGTTTGACGCTTGCCAGATTCCTCGCTCCTGCTCTTTCTGAGCGGCGTCGTAAAGGTGCCCTTTGCCCGACAGGTGTTGAAAGGGCGGAGCAGTCCCAGGCGCCTAGGTCCTCTGTCAAGCTTTGCTTCGCAACATCGCAGACCATGGTCGATGTGGGGATCCATCAGAGGAATGGCGCCGACTGCGTGGGGTGAGCTATGCCGAACGGGGTTTGGAGTTATGTACGAAGTAGGATTTAAGCGAGGCATGGGTCGGTACAGTTTCATGCCTTGCTGCATGTATTTTCCTTCAGTTTTTGTTCTTGCCACGCTGTCGGCTGTGACACATTCGTCCATGCATAGCCGCAATGGCACTGCCCCCAGAGATGTGTGCTGGTGACTCAATCCAGAATGAGTGACAGTCGACCTGCAGGCAACCCTGCTTAAGATCAATTTTTGGTCTTGAGTCTTTCAAGCGCCTGCGAGGGCATGCGCGAGAAGCCGGGAATCCCTGCGCCATCTCGGAGAGCTCGCCTGGTATCCGGGACAGTGGCTCAATACAACATATACACGGTATGTATAAGGAAGACGAGAAACCGTCCTTAGACCCAAAATCTGAAAGTCCAGAAACACCGGTGCTGCATGATGCAAAGCTCACAGTCGTGGGTCCAGGGCAACCGGCGCAGGCTCACGGCAGTACCTCATCGTGGGCTAATGTGCCCTGGGGTATATTTGAAGGCATGGCATCTGGATTCTGAGAGGCCCAAAGGGACACAGGGTCTTAGTCACAGAGTCAAGAATGTGCAGCGGTTCGGCTGTTGTAGCATGAATGAGGCTGGGAGGAGGTTCCAATGACATCCACCTCCTACATGTAGACGGTAGCTACGCATGCACACGCGCAAACGGTTACTTATTTGCATGCGTTCCATGACTGCCTGCAATTGTTTTTCGGGTGGTCATGCGGCTGCAGATTCACATCCCAAGGCTTGAGTCAACATGCATGTACAGAGGAAGTTATACATGGAGGCACCCACACCAACGAACTCTCATGTATACAACATGTTGTAGAAACGCAGTGCTGTTGCGACCACGATTATGTTCAGGCACCTGCACCTGCATGAATCTGCAGACTTGTGCATATACATAGATTGCAGACACGAGAGAGAGAGAGAGAGAGAGAGAGAGAGAGCAAGGAAGAGAGAGAGAGAGAGAGCGAGAGGGAGAGAGGGAGAGGGAGAGACAGCCACCATAAACGACGGGGGGGGCTTGTGACCGAGGGGCATCAGACACCACTCATGCCCCGGGGAAGAAGAGGGAGAAAGAGGGAGAGGGCGAGAGGGCGTGTAGCCTGATGAGTTCTTAGCTATAGGCCTTAGTAGAGCGAGACCAGCCTCCCATTCTGAAAAACAAAGCAACGTAAACCAAGAGAGAGAGATAGAGACTGAGAGACTAAGAGAGCTAGCCCAGTCCCTAGGCCTCGAAGTGAAGCTAGTATGCCACCGAGCAAGCCATTCTCTTCGTTCCTGACAAGTGTGGATGCTCATCGAGTGTGAACGTTGCTAAGGCTGCGTCCCCTAGGCCATGCCACAGAAAGGAGGAGAGACAGAGAGGGAGAGGGAGGACTGCTCCCGCTCCTAGCCCCTAGCAAAGCAAAGGGAGATGGCTGATGATCAGGGGACTCGACCCGCCCCTTACTGGAGAAGAAGAGCTGATGATGATCCCGTATCAAACGTCCGAGATGTGCCCGGGACCGTAGGGCAGGAAAGATATCTTTCTCGTGCAGAGTTTCCATCAAGAGGAGAGTGAAGGGGAATGTCCCGCGGTTTCCTCACTTTTGCGCCAGATGCCTTCGCAAACCTTCTCTCGGACCCTCGCCACCAGTGCAGGAAAAGTTCGCCTGGCAGTTCTTGCTTCCTTTCTCTCTATCTCCTTCTCTCTCTCTCTCTCTCTCTCTCTCTCTCTCTCTCTCTCTCTCTATTTGCATTTCCTGTTCTTACTTGTTGTATATTTACATGTGTATGTGTGCATATATATATATATATATAATATTAATTATCCTACGAACTGGTCCAGGTAAATATCGGTCTGTTGACTTGTATCGCTGTCTGCAGCCCTGCGCACTCACAGAAACTGGCCAAGCAGGCACACCTGTGCATGGTCACAATGAGACCCGAACACAAACGGACGCACACATACATGGCTGTAACATGTTTATGCTAGTTTATACATTTGTCTGCAAACACATACATGTATACGGCACGTATATGTACACAGGCGCATGGGCTAACGTGTGCACCGGCAGGAGCACGCTGTCCATGTAGAATGTAGAATCTAGAATGTAACTATCGACAGACAAGATAAAATATGTACGTTCGACGCATGTGGTATCTATGCATTAAGCTCTGGACTCATGTCTGTGACATATGCCATGCTTGTGCATAAGTGCGTATGACCTTATGTAGAAGCAGGTACTTGTTTATCCTGTAACACAGAAAGAAACATCAAGTGCGCACTGTACGTACATACATACTATGTGTTTGCTCACTGTGTATGTGTATACAATGGTTGGAAGCATCGGCTGTAATGTACTGCAGCTTACCGCCATGCGGTGTAATTTTCTGTGCTGCAATGAAACATGCTGAAACGAACTGTAATCTCATGTATGCATGTAGGTATGTAAGCGTATGTTGTTCTTGGCCATGTTATATTGCATTGAACCTGCGTATGCGCGTACGGGTGTAATGCATATGCAATTGTGTGTACGTTTGTACCTATGTGTATGCATCATGTGTATACACATATATTATATGCATATGTACGTCTATTCATATGGAAGCATGCGTATATGCAAGTGCATGTATGTAGGTATGCATGTATGTATGCACATGTGTGTGTACCTAAACATGTATGTGTGTATTCGTGTGTATAGAAATATATACATACATACATACATAGGTACATGCATACATGCAAACAAACACTATCTATCTATCTAGCTGTCTATCGGTCTATTTATTATATATTTGGGCTACAAAAATGCATGGACCTATGTATGTGTGTGGGTGCGTATGTGCATGCATGTATCCTGCATATGTATGCATGCATGCATGATCGTGCAGGCATTCTTGTGTATGTACATGATTATTTGCAGGCAGGTAGGTCAGGTAAGTCGGTAAGTAGGTCCAAGTAGCTGTCCATACATGCTTGCATTCTTGTGCGCACGTACTCTTGCAACATACTCATTCGTGTGGGGATGGCCTACATATGCAAGTGGGCCGGTCTCTCAGCACAGATATGCGTACGCATCCGTGTACAAAAACAACGCCAGGTCAATGTACATTGTCGTTTGTGTGTAACACAGTGTATTGAAATTGCAATTAATTGATCATGTTTGTGTGTGTCAATCAAGCACAGGTACAAACGAGCCTAAAGGCCTGCGTCATCTGCTCCTGTGTCTTCCTCTCCCGATGTGACACATACTCCTCGGCATTCTTGATCCCTGGCGCAGTCCCGACCTGGAAGAAGCAATCCGAAGCCTTCCGGCAGGCGGTGAGACAGGTTCGGAATCGAGAATGGGTTCTGTAGCACTCAATGATACTGTAGGTTTCTGCGCGGCAACTTGCGATTCCTACTGCCAGTAGCACGGTGGAGTTTTGACAAGATGGAAGAGGTAGCGACTCTGTTCTGGCATGTGCGGTGCATGGTGGAATATGAAGCGTACAGGCACGTATCGTGGACCAGCACGTAAAGGACAGTGTTTGGAAGCCATCTCGTGTGTTTTGTGTGCCCTTTGCCCTCTGTCTCGGCCTGCCAAGCACAAATGCTCTATGTCCACTCAACTTCGATTGCCAAGATGCACCCTTTGCTTGGTGTCATGCAGAGGATGGCAAGAGCTTGAGAAATCTGCCTCCGCCACCGCCGACGGATCCTTCATTAGATGCCCTGAGCTGAGACTGATCTTAGAAGATGTAATGTCCTGGTATCATAAATAAGAATCTGACAGGTTACACCTCGCTATAGAAGTCGGAGAAGTGAATGGAGTTTCACAGTGGTCTTTTTGGACCTTGGCCAGCCTTAGTCAGGGATCACATGTGAGAGCAAGGATCGGGTGCCTTGCCCTCATTGCGGCCGCCGCTTCGGGTCCACCCAAGCTGCCGGCACCTCAGTCCCCTCTTCTACCCAGAGCCTGGTAGCAGGTACTCGGAAGAGAATGAACTGCAGCATGCAAGGGGTTTAAGGTGTCGAGCATGCTAGCTGCTAGCCGCTCGCGCGAGCATGGGAAACAGGAGATATCACAAATCAACAACAATGAGTGCATATGTAAGCATGCATGTGCCTAAAGTATGTACCGATATGTTATGTAATGTAGAGCACTGCAATGCAATGTAATATAAATGTAGTTTGTGAATGCAACGGATGGATGGATTGAAAAGCGCATGGTTGCTCGCCTGTGCATGTGTGCGTGCGGATATGTGTTTCTTTGACATATGCAGGTGAGTATGCATGGGTATGTCTGTGCTATCGTTCTATCTATCTATCTATCACTCTATCTACCTATCCTTCTTCTTTGTATATTGTTCACTATTGATCTCCATATCTATCTAACTATCTATCATTTGTATATCTGTCTAGATGTATGTATGTACGTATGTATCTATGTACGTCTGTATGTATTGTGCCGAGTGCGAATGACAAAAACATGTATGTATGTATGAATGTATGTACCTGTTGACGTATGCATGTGTGTTTGTATGTAAGTATGTATGTATGCATGGTATTTGGGTACGTATGCATGCATGTTTGGTTGTGTGTTTGTTTTTTTTGTGCGTGTGTGTGTGTGTGTTTAATGCCTGTTAGTGTTGTGATCATGTGTATGTGTGTAGGTGCAGGCATGCATGTATGCATGGTTGGATGGATGGATGGATGGATGGATGGATGTTGTATGTATGATTGTATGCGAGGTACGTAGGTAGGTAGGTCTGGATGAATATGAATCGGCGTTTTGGTTCGTCCTGTGGCCTCACCCAGTTAGACAGGCGGGAGGTGGCAACAGTATAATCATGACCATAGTGACTATAGGTGGCTGGTTGCAAGCATGAACCCGGAGGTCACCGATTGTTGATGGATGGGCTGTTAGGGTCAGCACAGTACAGGGCATGCAACGGCTTTGCCGCAGCGTTAACAACACGGGCGCAAGACACTTCTACTGCTGGCGAAAAAGATAGCGATGCTAGCTGGCTGCTGGTTACCTCATCCAGAAGGGTGGCCGCCTGCCAGGAGCGGCACATACCATTCTGCAAGACAAGATCTGCCAAGCAGAGGCGTTGAGGCGGGCAACTCTGAGCAGCATGTTGAGGCTTTGAGCTTAAGCGTTGCTTGTCCAGCCAGTGTTAGTCCCAGCTCGTGAAAGGATGTCGCATCACACTCTCGTTTGGAGAGTTCGGCCCTGAGCTTCAGGACCGCAGGGAGAGCACAGCAAGGCCACCCTAGCGGCTAGCGACAAACACACATCGTCAGTTTCGGCACAACTTCATTTCAGTTCCTGGAGGCTCGCTGCGCAGAAGCACAGCAGATGTTGTGCCGACTGTCGCGGAATGCAAGTAGTTAAAAGCAGTATGTGAAGAGGTTTTGAGATAGCAGAATCTGCTTCCGATGCCCGCCTGCTCGGTTTCTGAGGTGCTTCCTGGCGCATGAGCCGTCCTATGACATTCCCAAAGACCGGTCGGTCACGCATCGTTTGCAGACAGGCCTGCCGTTGAGACACGGCCACATGGCTAGATTTGATCAAACCAGACCTGTGAGCAGACGAAGTCACCAGACCTGTTTATTGCAGAGCATGCAACAGCACCCTGAAATGCTGGGTGCTGGCCTGAATGATGAAGCTTTCGTCGCATCGTGCCAACAGCCCGAGTGCTGCTCCATTGCCCGCACGTGCAGCTCCGACTGCTTTGGAAGCTTCCAGTGCTTTCGTGATCCGTCTTTGGGCATCTCGGCTCAGATCAATACGAGACCTCGCAGCCCCGGGCATATTCCCGTTATGGCTGAAGAAGCCGTGGCTCCGGCGCCCCCGCCGGCAGAGCCTGCCAAGCCACAGAAGAAAAGGCCGGAGAACTTATGATCACAACAGATTTCAGCTTCAAAAGAGTTGTGAAGGAGTAAGGCCCCCGACTGTATTGCATTGGCGAGGCCGATCCAAGTGTGCACTTAATGTTACAAGTGTGGAGTGTGTGCATGGGTCCTTCCCACACCCAGTGCTTTGTCCGTGCCTTTGAATGGTATCGGTACGTCAAGATACACAAAGAAGGTCGGCTGCAGAAGTACTGGTACCAGGCGTGAGAACCATCGCGATACAACCAATGCCCTGCCTTTTAGGCAATACGGCATAGTGACGTGCTCACGTATCCGCAGCCTACAGCTAAGTTCCATTCAAGCAGAGCTGAGCTTCAATCTGCCGTGATCTTGAGCTTGATGTTATCCATGTCTGCAATGTGAAAGTGCAGATCCCTCGAGATTGCTCATCCATGCTTCAGGTCACCGAACAGGCTCGTAGTGGAGGAGGCCCTCAATGATGACAATTCAGCCCGATCCTTGGACAGCCCAAAAAAGGCACCCGGCACCAGACCACACAGGCCGTTGCAGGAGTTTGAGAGGTCGTGGCCTGTCGATGCTTAGACGTGCTATCAGTGGCACATGCGTCTTCGGAGCTGCAGCAGTTTCAGGTCATCTCTTTGTCGCAAGCGAAGATGGAGGAGCTGAACCTCTTCCGCGGCGACAATGTGTTGATCAAGGGCAAGAAGCGAAAGGACACAGTGTGCATCGTCCTGGCTGATGAGAACTTAGACGACAGCAAGATTCGCATGAACAAGGTCGTCCGCAAGAACCTGCGTGTGCGCTTGGGCGACATCATTTCGGTTCATGCCTGTGGTGATGTGCCCTATGGGAAGCGCATCCATGTGTTGCCCCTAGACGACACCATCGAAGGCATCACAGGAAATCTCTTCGACACGTACCTGAAGCCATACTTCCTCGAAGCTTACAGGCCCGCACGTCAGGGCGACCTTTTCCTTGTGCGAGGAGGCTTCCGGCCGGTGGAGTTCAAAGTGGTGGGCGTGGACCCAGGCGAGTTCGTGATTGTGGCGCCAGACACCGTGATCCACTGTGAAGGTGAGCCTGTGAAGCGTGAAGATGAGGAGCGCCTTGACGAAGTTGGCTACGATGACATCGGGGGCTGCAAGAAGGCCATGGGCCAAATCCGCGAGATGATTGAGCTGCCTTTGCGCCATCCAACTTTGTTCAAGACACTGGGAGTGAAGCCTCCGCGAGGAGTGTTGCTGTATGGACCTCCTGGGAGTGGCAAGACTCTCATCGCCCGGGCCATTGCCAACGAGACCGGAGCTTTCTTCTTTCTGATCAACGGCCCAGAAATCATGTCCAAGATGGCAGGCGAAGCAGAGTCCAATCTCCGAAAGGCCTTCGAAGAGGCTGAGAAGAATTCGCCAGCCATCATCTTCATTGATGAGATCGACTCCATTGCCCCGAAGCGAGACAAGACGAGCGGCGAAGTGGAGAAGCGGGTTGTGTCCCAGATGCTGACCCTCATGGACGGCATCAAGGGCCGTGGTCAGGTGGTGGTGATTGCAGCCACCAACCGACCCAACTCCATTGATGCAGCACTGCGCCGCTTCGGCCGATTTGACCGCGAGTTGGATATCGGAGTGCCTGACGACAATGGCCGGCTGGAGATTCTGCGCATTCACACCAAGAACATGAAGTTGGGCACCGACGTGAAGCTGGAGGAGGTTGCCTCCAACACCCACGGCTTTGTCGGAGCAGACCTGGCGCAGCTCTGCACAGAAGCCGCGCTTACGTGCATCCGTGAGAAGATGGACCTCATCGACTTGGAGGAGGAGACCATCGATGCAGAGGTGCTGGACTCTATGGCAGTGTCTCAAGAGCACTTCAAGTCCGCAATGGGCACAGTGAATCCTTCCTCGCTGCGCGAGACAGTAGTAGAAGTCCCGAACATCAAGTGGGATGACATCGGAGGCTTGGAGGACACCAAGCGGTCTTTGCAGGAAACGATCTTGTATCCCATCGACCACCCGGAGAAGTTCGAAAAGTTCGGCATGCAGCCTTCTAGAGGTGTGCTGTTCTACGGGCCTCCAGGCTGCGGCAAGACGCTTCTGGCCAAGGCAGTCGCCAGTGAGTGCTCTGCCAATTTCGTTAGCATCAAGGGCCCGGAGCTTCTGACCATGTGGTTCGGCGAGTCTGAGGCCAACGTACGAGAGGTCTTTGATAAAGCAAGGGCAGCCGCACCGTGTGTTCTTTTCTTCGACGAGCTGGATTCGGTAGGCACGGCCCGTGGATCGAGCCAGGGAGATGCAGGAGGTGCTGGCGATCGTGTCATGAACCAGCTGCTGACCGAGATCGACGGCGTCGGTGCGAAGAAGAACGTATTCTTCATCGGTGCCACGAACCGGCCCGAGCTGTTAGATGAGGCTTTGCTTCGTCCAGGCCGACTTGATCAGCTTGTCTACATCCCGCTTCCCGACTTGCCTGCACGACAAAGCATCCTGGAGGCTACTCTCAAAAAGTCGCCCATCGCGCCCAATGTGCCGCTGTCCTTCATCGCGCAGAAGACTGAAGGCTTCAGTGGAGCAGATCTGGCAGAGCTGTGCCAACGAGCTGCAAAGGCAGCGGTGCGCGATGCCATTGCAGCTGATGAGCTGCGAGCAGGCGACGACGATGCCATGGACACAACTATGGGCTCCGAGATCGGGCGCAAGCACTTCGAGGAGGCCTTCGCCGGCGCACGGCGGTCGGTCGCCGGCTCGGACCTTGCAAAGTACGACCAGTTCAGGAAGAAGTTCGACCCGATCTACATGAATTCAACCGCCGGTGGCGGTACCAGCGGTGTGGTCATCAACTGGCCAGACGACGTGGGAATTGGAGCGAGTGCCGCAGCTGCGGACGATGACGACGACCTCTATGGCTGAGGCTATGGATATTTCAAGTTCTCGAATAGGAGACTGTTTGCGGTCCCCAGCTTTTCATGATTCGAGCGGGGCACACCATGTCGAAAATCAAATCTGCGGGCATTCGCCCAAGAGATCTAGCTGGCTGACGCTAGTGAAAGGAGAGACAGACAAACAGAGTGCGCTGCGTTTGCTCGTTCCGACGGATGAGTCTTGAGTCCGGCGGGGGCATATATTACCAAGCAGTGGCACTGAATGTCGCTCCCCTTCTTTTTCTTTCCATCCCTCCCTCCCTCCCTCCCCTCCTCCACCCCTTCTCCCGGTCTGCCTCCCTCTTGCTACGTTTCTTCATCGTCATGAAACAAATCCGATTCCTGTGCCCGTGCCACTGAGTGCAGGATCAAGGATAACAGCAGACTCCTAGTCTCTGGGGTGACGCTTCCCTCCATGGCCGCTGAAGAGCCCGCGCCACCCGCTGCGCCGGTCCCGGCGGACCCGGCGAAGCCTCAGAAGAAGCGCTCCCCCAATCGTTTGGTTGTGGAGGAGGCGCTGAACGATGACAATTCGGAATCTTGGCTATGTCGGCTATATGTTATGTTAAGTATGTCATAGTTACCGGAAGCAGATGGACGAAGGGAGTGAGACTTGTGTTGAGTTTTGCTGTTGAAGTTTCTCGGGATTCCTCAGGTAATCTCTTTGTCGCAAGCGAAGATGGAGGAGCTGAACCTCTTCCGCGGCGACAATGTGTTGATCAAGGGCAAGAAGCGAAAGGACACAGTGTGCATCGTCCTGGCTGATGAGAACTTAGACGACAGCAAGATTCGCATGAACAAGGTCGTCCGCAAGAACCTGCGTGTGCGCTTGGGCGACATCATTTCGGTTCATGCCTGTGGTGATGTGCCCTATGGGAAGCGCATCCATGTGCTGCCCCTAGACGACACCATCGAAGGCATCACAGGAAATCTCTTCGACACGTACCTGAAGCCATACTTCCTCGAAGCTTACAGGCCCGCACGTCAGGGCGACCTTTTCCTTGTGCGAGGAGGCTTCCGGCCGGTGGAGTTCAAAGTGGTGGGCGTGGACCCAGGCGAGTTCGTGATTGTGGCGCCAGACACCGTGATCCACTGTGAAGGTGAGCCTGTGAAGCGTGAAGATGAGGAGCGCCTTGACGAAGTTGGCTACGATGACATCGGGGGCTGCAAGAAGGCCATGGGCCAAATCCGCGAGATGATTGAGCTGCCTTTGCGCCATCCAACTTTGTTCAAGACACTGGGAGTGAAACCTCCGCGAGGAGTGTTGCTGTATGGACCTCCTGGGAGTGGCAAGACTCTCATCGCCCGGGCCATTGCCAACGAGACCGGAGCTTTCTTCTTTCTGATCAACGGCCCAGAAATCATGTCCAAGATGGCAGGCGAAGCAGAGTCCAATCTCCGAAAGGCCTTCGAAGAGGCTGAGAAGAATTCGCCAGCCATCATCTTCATTGATGAGATCGACTCCATTGCCCCGAAGCGAGACAAGACGAGCGGCGAAGTGGAGAAGCGGGTTGTGTCCCAGATGCTGACCCTCATGGACGGCATCAAGGGCCGTGGTCAGGTGGTGGTGATTGCAGCCACCAACCGACCCAACTCCATTGATGCAGCACTGCGCCGCTTCGGCCGATTTGACCGCGAGTTGGATATCGGAGTGCCTGACGACAATGGCCGGCTGGAGATTCTGCGCATTCACACCAAGAACATGAAGTTGGGCACCGACGTGAAGCTGGAGGAGGTTGCCTCCAACACCCACGGCTTTGTCGGAGCAGACCTGGCGCAGCTCTGCACAGAAGCCGCGCTTACGTGCATCCGTGAGAAGATGGACCTCATCGACTTGGAGGAGGAGACCATCGATGCAGAGGTGCTGGACTCTATGGCAGTGTCTCAAGAGCACTTCAAGTCCGCAATGGGCACAGTGAATCCTTCCTCGCTGCGCGAGACAGTAGTAGAAGTCCCGAACATCAAGTGGGATGACATCGGAGGCTTGGAGGACACCAAGCGGTCTTTGCAGGAAACGATCTTGTATCCCATCGACCACCCGGAGAAGTTCGAAAAGTTCGGCATGCAGCCTTCTAGAGGTGTGCTGTTCTATGGGCCTCCAGGCTGCGGCAAGACGCTTCTGGCCAAGGCAGTCGCCAGTGAGTGCTCTGCCAATTTCGTTAGCATCAAGGGCCCGGAGCTTCTGACCATGTGGTTCGGCGAGTCTGAGGCCAACGTACGAGAGGTCTTTGATAAAGCAAGGGCAGCCGCACCGTGTGTTCTTTTCTTCGACGAGCTGGATTCGGTAGGCACGGCCCGTGGATCGAGCCAGGGAGATGCAGGAGGTGCTGGCGATCGTGTCATGAACCAGCTGCTGACCGAGATCGACGGCGTCGGTGCGAAGAAGAACGTATTCTTCATCGGTGCCACGAACCGGCCCGAGCTGTTAGATGAGGCTTTGCTTCGTCCAGGCCGACTTGATCAGCTTGTCTACATTCCGCTTCCCGACTTGCCTGCACGACAAAGCATCCTGGAGGCTACTCTCAAAAAGTCGCCCATCGCGCCCAATGTGCCGCTGTCCTTCATCGCGCAGAAGACTGAAGGCTTCAGTGGAGCAGATCTGGCAGAGCTGTGCCAACGAGCTGCAAAGGCAGCGGTGCGCGATGCCATTGCAGCTGATGAGCTGCGAGCAGGCGACGACGATGCCATGGACACAACTATGGGCTCCGAGATCGGGCGCAAGCACTTCGAGGAGGCCTTCGCCGGCGCACGGCGGTCGGTCGCGGGCTCGGACCTTGCAAAGTACGACCAGTTCAGGAAGAAGTTCGACCCGATCTACATGAATTCAACCGCAGGTGGCGGCACCAGCGGTGTGGTCATCAACTGGCCGGACGACGTGGGAATTGGAGCCAGTGCCGCAGCTGCGGACGATGACGACGACCTCTATGGCTGAGGCTATGGATATTTCAAGTTCTTGGATAGGAGACTGTTTGCGGTCCCCAGCTTTTCATGATTCGAGCGGGGCACACCATGTCGAAAATCAAATCTGCGGGCATTCGCCCAAGAGATCTAGCTGGCTGACGCTAGTGAAAGGAGAGACAGACAAACAGAGTGCGCTGCGTTTGCTCGTTCCGACGGATGAGTCTTGAGTCCGGCGGGGGCATATATTACCAAGCAGTGGCACTGAATGTCGCTCCCCTTCTTTTTCTTTCCATCCCTCCCTCCCTCCCTCCCCTCCTCCACCCCTTCTCCCGGTCTGCCTCCCTCTTGCTACGTTTCTTCATCGTCATGAAACAAATCCGATTCCTGTGCCCGTGCCACTGAGTGCAGGATCAAGGATAACAGCAGACTCCTAGTCTCTGGGGTGACGCTTCCCTCCATGGCCGCTGAAGAGCCCGCGCCACCCGCTGCGCCGGTCCCGGCGGACCCGGCGAAGCCTCAGAAGAAGCGCTCCCCCAATCGTTTGGTTGTGGAGGAGGCGCTGAACGATGACAATTCGGAATCTTGGCTATGTCGGCTATATGTTATGTTAAGTATGTCATAGTTACCGGAAGCAGATGGACGAAGGGAGTGAGACTTGTGTTGAGTTTTGCTGTTGAAGTTTCTCGGGATTCCTCAGGTAATCTCTTTGTCGCAAGCGAAGATGGAGGAGCTGAACCTCTTCCGCGGCGACAATGTGTTGATCAAGGGCAAGAAGCGAAAGGACACAGTGTGCATCGTCCTGGCTGATGAGAACCTAGACGACAGCAAGATTCGCATGAACAAGGTCGTCCGCAAGAACCTGCGCGTGCGCTTGGGCGACATCATTTCGGTTCATGCCTGTGGTGATGTGCCCTATGGGAAGCGCATCCATGTGTTGCCCCTAGACGACACCATCGAAGGCATCACAGGAAATCTCTTCGACACGTACCTGAAGCCATACTTCCTCGAAGCTTACAGGCCCGCACGTCAGGGCGACCTTTTCCTTGTGCGAGGAGGCTTCCGGCCGGTGGAGTTCAAAGTGGTGGGCGTGGACCCAGGCGAGTTCGTGATTGTGGCGCCAGACACCGTGATCCACTGTGAAGGTGAGCCTGTGAAGCGTGAAGATGAGGAGCGCCTTGACGAAGTTGGCTACGATGACATCGGGGGCTGCAAGAAGGCCATGGGCCAAATCCGCGAGATGATTGAGCTGCCTTTGCGCCATCCAACTTTGTTCAAGACACTGGGAGTGAAGCCTCCGCGAGGAGTGTTGCTGTATGGACCTCCTGGGAGTGGCAAGACTCTCATCGCCCGGGCCATTGCCAACGAGACCGGAGCTTTCTTCTTTCTGATCAACGGCCCAGAAATCATGTCCAAGATGGCAGGCGAAGCAGAGTCCAATCTCCGAAAGGCCTTCGAAGAGGCTGAGAAGAATTCGCCAGCCATCATCTTCATTGATGAGATCGACTCCATTGCCCCGAAGCGAGACAAGACGAGCGGCGAAGTGGAGAAGCGGGTTGTGTCCCAGATGCTGACCCTCATGGACGGCATCAAGGGCCGTGGTCAGGTGGTGGTGATTGCAGCCACCAACCGACCCAACTCCATTGATGCAGCACTGCGCCGCTTCGGCCGATTTGACCGCGAGTTGGATATCGGAGTGCCTGACGACAATGGCCGGCTGGAGATTCTGCGCATTCACACCAAGAACATGAAGTTGGGCACCGACGTGAAGCTGGAGGAGGTTGCCTCCAACACCCACGGCTTTGTCGGAGCAGACCTGGCGCAGCTCTGCACAGAAGCCGCGCTTACGTGCATCCGTGAGAAGATGGACCTCATCGACTTGGAGGAGGAGACCATCGATGCAGAGGTGCTGGACTCTATGGCAGTGTCTCAAGAGCACTTCAAGTCAGCAATGGGCACAGTGAATCCTTCCTCGCTGCGCGAGACAGTAGTAGAAGTCCCGAACATCAAGTGGGATGACATCGGAGGCTTGGAGGACACCAAGCGGTCTTTGCAGGAAACGATCTTGTATCCCATCGACCACCCGGAGAAGTTCGAAAAGTTCGGCATGCAGCCTTCTAGAGGTGTGCTGTTCTATGGGCCTCCAGGCTGCGGCAAGACGCTTCTGGCCAAGGCAGTCGCCAGTGAGTGCTCTGCCAATTTCGTTAGCATCAAGGGTCCGGAGCTTCTGACCATGTGGTTCGGCGAGTCTGAGGCCAACGTACGAGAGGTCTTTGATAAAGCAAGGGCAGCCGCACCGTGTGTTCTTTTCTTCGACGAGCTGGATTCGGTAGGCACGGCCCGTGGATCGAGCCAGGGAGATGCAGGAGGTGCTGGCGATCGTGTCATGAACCAGCTGCTGACCGAGATCGACGGCGTCGGTGCGAAGAAGAACGTATTCTTCATCGGTGCCACGAACCGGCCCGAGCTGTTAGATGAGGCTTTGCTTCGTCCAGGCCGACTTGATCAGCTTGTCTACATCCCGCTTCCCGACTTGCCTGCACGACAAAGCATCCTGGAGGCTACTCTCAAGAAGTCGCCCATCGCGCCCAATGTGCCGCTGTCTTTCATCGCGCAGAAGACTGAAGGCTTCAGTGGAGCAGATCTGGCAGAGCTGTGCCAACGAGCTGCAAAGGCAGCGGTGCGCGATGCCATTGCAGCTGATGAGCTGCGAGCAGGCGACGACGATGCCATGGACACAACTATGGGCTCCGAGATCGGGCGCAAGCACTTCGAGGAGGCCTTCGCCGGCGCACGGCGGTCGGTCGCCGGCTCGGACCTTGCAAAGTACGACCAGTTCAGGAAGAAGTTCGACCCGATCTACATGAATTCAACCGCAGGTGGCGGCACCAGCGGTGTGGTCATCAACTGGCCGGACGACGTGGGAATTGGAGCCAGTGCCGCAGCTGCGGACGATGACGACGACCTCTACGGTTAAGACGTTCTACATATGTTCGTCACAATTCGATCACACCTATATAGAACCGCCATGTGTACCATGACTATGTGTTGAAAATTTTGAGATCAGGCGCGTTTGTGACAAACACGCTTGTGTCGTTCTCTGGAACAACTCAGATGTAGTGATTTTCCGCTTGCTTGCCAGGGTCCCACCCTGTTCCTTCCGGCCTTGTGGCACAACCAGAGTCTTTGCAAGTCGGCATCTTCAAAGGAACTGAAACGTGGGATGCCTGGCAAACCAAGGCGAGACATTTCCACCGAACCCGAACAGACGTGGAAGACACGAGACAGCAACAAAGGACCTGCGATCGTTTGGCAATTTCAGGCCCAGGGTCCTGCGGATTGCCCCACAGTCCTGAAACGGCTCGTCCACCCGCCAAAATCACACAGTTGATTCTTCGTGGGACATGCATCCATGGTCCATGTATGTACGTTACATATATTACATATATATATATATATATATATATATGTATATATATATATATATATATACACATATACATATACATATATGTATATATAATGTATTATATGTATTCGGTATGTATGTACGTATGTATGTATTTATGCCAATCAGCCGGACATGAACTTGGATCGAAAAAGACGCCGTTTGCCTCCTCGTGGCTCAGACCGCCAGGCTCCCAAGTCAAGTCTCCGAAACTTCTAGATCGCACACTTGTGTCATAGTGGCCAAAATGGCAGCGGAAGAACCCGCGCCACCCGCTGCGCCGGTCCCGGCGGACCCGGCGAAGCCTCAGAAGAAGCGCTCCCCTAATCGTTTGGTTGTGGAGGAGGCGCTGAACGATGACAATTCGGAATCTTGGCTGCAGATGTCATGTTATAGTTACCAGAAGCAGGTGGGCGAACGGAGACTGGTGTTGAATCGTGCAGTTAGAATTTGTCTGGTGCTGACGAATTCCTGAGGTAATCTCTTTGTCGCAAGCGAAGATGGAGGAGCTGAACCTCTTCCGCGGCGACAATGTGTTGATCAAGGGCAAGAAGCGCAAGGACACGGTGTGCATCGTCCTGGCTGATGAGAACTTAGACGACAGCAAGATTCGCATGAACAAGGTCGTCCGCAAGAACCTGCGCGTGCGCTTGGGCGACATCATTTCGGTTCATGCCTGTGGTGATGTGCCCTATGGGAAGCGCATCCATGTGCTGCCCCTAGACGACACCATCGAAGGCATCACAGGAAATCTCTTCGACACGTACCTGAAGCCATACTTCCTCGAAGCTTACAGGCCCGCACGTCAGGGCGACCTTTTCCTTGTGCGAGGAGGCTTCCGGCCGGTGGAGTTCAAAGTGGTGGGCGTGGACCCAGGCGAGTTCGTGATTGTGGCGCCAGACACCGTGATCCACTGTGAAGGTGAGCCTGTGAAGCGTGAAGATGAGGAGCGCCTTGACGAAGTTGGCTACGATGACATCGGGGGCTGCAAGAAGGCCATGGGCCAAATCCGTGAGATGATTGAGCTGCCTTTGCGCCATCCAACTTTGTTCAAGACACTGGGAGTGAAGCCTCCGCGAGGAGTGTTGCTGTATGGACCTCCTGGGAGTGGCAAGACTCTCATCGCCCGGGCCATTGCCAACGAGACCGGAGCTTTCTTCTTTCTGATCAACGGCCCAGAAATCATGTCCAAGATGGCAGGCGAAGCAGAGTCCAATCTCCGAAAGGCCTTCGAAGAGGCTGAGAAGAATTCGCCAGCCATCATCTTCATTGATGAGATCGACTCCATTGCCCCGAAGCGAGACAAGACGAGCGGCGAAGTGGAGAAGCGGGTGGTGTCCCAGATGCTGACCCTCATGGACGGCATCAAGGGCCGTGGTCAGGTGGTGGTGATTGCAGCCACCAACCGACCCAACTCCATTGATGCAGCACTGCGCCGCTTCGGCCGATTTGACCGCGAGTTGGATATCGGAGTGCCTGACGACAATGGCCGGCTGGAGATTCTGCGCATTCACACCAAGAACATGAAGTTGGGCACCGACGTGAAGCTGGAGGAGGTTGCCTCCAACACCCACGGCTTTGTCGGAGCAGACCTGGCGCAGCTCTGCACAGAAGCCGCGCTTACGTGCATCCGTGAGAAGATGGACCTCATCGACTTGGAGGAGGAGACCATCGATGCAGAGGTGCTGGACTCTATGGCAGTGTCTCAAGAGCACTTCAAGTCAGCAATGGGCACAGTGAATCCTTCCTCGCTGCGCGAGACAGTAGTAGAAGTCCCGAACATCAAGTGGGATGACATCGGAGGCTTGGAGGACACCAAGCGGTCTTTGCAGGAAACGATCTTGTATCCCATCGACCACCCGGAGAAGTTCGAAAAGTTCGGCATGCAGCCTTCTAGAGGTGTGCTGTTCTACGGGCCTCCAGGCTGCGGCAAGACGCTTCTGGCCAAGGCAGTCGCCAGTGAGTGCTCTGCCAATTTCGTTAGCATCAAGGGTCCGGAGCTTCTGACCATGTGGTTCGGCGAGTCTGAGGCCAACGTACGAGAGGTCTTTGATAAAGCAAGGGCAGCCGCACCGTGTGTTCTTTTCTTCGACGAGCTGGATTCGGTAGGCACGGCCCGTGGATCGAGCCAGGGAGATGCAGGAGGTGCTGGCGATCGTGTCATGAACCAGCTGCTGACCGAGATCGACGGCGTCGGTGCGAAGAAGAACGTATTCTTCATCGGTGCCACGAACCGGCCCGAGCTGTTAGATGAGGCTTTGCTTCGTCCAGGCCGACTTGATCAGCTTGTCTACATCCCGCTTCCCGACTTGCCTGCACGACAAAGCATCCTGGAGGCTACTCTCAAGAAGTCGCCCATCGCGCCCAATGTGCCGCTGTCCTTCATCGCGCAGAAGACTGAAGGCTTCAGTGGAGCAGATCTGGCAGAGCTGTGCCAACGAGCTGCAAAGGCAGCGGTGCGCGATGCCATTGCAGCTGATGAGCTGCGAGCAGGCGACGACGATGCCATGGACACAACTATGGGCTCCGAGATCGGGCGCAAGCACTTCGAGGAGGCCTTCGCCGGCGCACGGCGGTCGGTCGCGGGCTCGGACCTTGCAAAGTACGACCAGTTCAGGAAGAAGTTCGACCCGATCTACATGAATTCAACCGCAGGTGGCGGTACCAGCGGTGTGGTCATCAACTGGCCGGACGACGTGGGAATTGGAGCCAGTGCCGCAGCTGCGGACGATGACGACGACCTCTATGGCTGAGAGCTGCAGAACTGGAGCTAGTGCTGCAGCTCGCGCTTTGCCCTGTACAGGGGGTCTAAGGCTGACACCAGAAGACTATTTCGCAATCTGTCAATCAGAGTAGCGACCTAGGACAGACCAGCTATTCACCGTCTGGCACGAAAAACGCGGACTTGCAGTTGATCAAACGAGTCATCCCTGCAGCACCGCTTGCACATTGGCTTTCGGACTTTCGACATCCGGCAGCGATTGGATCAGTAGCAGGGTGAGCACAACATGTCGCCAGCATTTTGCCAACCCCCATAGCGTTGCCAGCTGTAGCGATCTCACATCTGTCGACACATTCGGAAGGTTTCGGGAAGAGCGTCACGATAAGCCCACACGAGAAAGGGTAGTGTGATACGAGAACATGAAGCCATGGCAAGAGTTTTGCCCAGAGGCATCCGGTGTAAGCAAGAGTTATGACGAATGGCTGCCATGCAAACATGCGCAAATGCGTGTTTGTGCGATGACTGAACGTCGGATAGCAAATCGTAAAAACGTGGCGCCATCGCTTTGATTCACAGACATGCAGAGGCAGCAAGGCACAGGGCCAATTGAGACTAGGTGCGATCCTGGATCTGTGAAGCGGAAGTTTTGAGACAGTCGCGAAAGACCGAGAGCAAGTCTGGGACACTTGTGGCCGTCGACCGTGGCACCAGGAGCGGTGCAAGCTGCTCGAGGCGGCGCCTGGACAGCTCCAAGGCACTCGAATGCCAATACCAGCTATACTAGCTATACCATGCCTTAAGCGAGTGCCAACAGCTGCGATTTGCTTCCTCGCAGGCATGGGCCTTACCGCTATCACCGTTGTCTCCGTGAAGTCTGAAAGCCTGGCGCTCGCAAAGCACGAGTGTGCCGAGCTTCCAGGAGACAGCGAAGGCCTGGTTAGGTCTAGGTGTCAAAGCACCGATCCACCTACAATTGTGCAAACCTGCAGTAGAGAGTCCAAGAGTCAATCCCGTGGAAGTGGGCGTAATCATGGGAGGATGTGACGACAGCATCTTCTTAATGGGCTTCGCCTCAGACGCGCAGTCGGAGGACTGCAACGGGCAGAAAGTCTTGCTCAAGGTCAAGTTTATGTATGTATGTACGCATAAATATATGTCTATATATATATGTATAAGTACGTAATTATTGTGTTATATCTATTGAATGGTACTGTAGTGCATATTGAGTTGCGTTGAGGTGTAGCATACCGTAGTATAGTACAGTAAAGGAAGTATGGCATATAATAGGACAGTATAGTGTAGTATACTGTAGCATATATATATATATATACACACATATACATATATATATATATATATATATATATATATATATATATATATCATACTGTATCGTCGCGTCACATGTTGATGTTGCAATATGTTGTGTTAAATGCGACAGAATGCTATCTGATCTTCTAATGATACTGTTACTATACTGTAATATGCCATGCCATGTTACATTATTACTCTATGTTATGTTTTATTACATTTTATTCTTATATACGAGTGCCACGGACATTGGTCCTCCAACTGCATTTCGGTCATTGCTTGTAGATTCCTTTGTTTGCAGCCGAAGGTATTGAACGAGTTCCACAGCGGTCTGGGCATAAGCGACCTCGAGGCTGAGTGAATGCTGCGAGAGCAACACTTGGCTGTTCACTTTTCGCTCTCTCTCTCTCTCTCTCTCTCTCTCTCTCTCTTTTTCTCTCTCGCACTTCGCGCGCATGTGTGGATCTTCGTGCGTGTTTGTTTATTCCGGTTCTCGGCAGAGGCGGAGACAAACACAGACACACACATACACACAGACAGTGATGCATGCAAGAAGGGTGACTTAAGAACTTCGTTCTGGAGGAACAATGGGCATGAGCCAGCTGCATAACGGCGAGGGAAACGGATTACAGGCAGTGCGATGTGGGCGTGGTTGCCTTGAGATGTCGAGTCTAAATGAAGCCTCGGGCATAACAACTCACACCCTTCTACCCGTGAAGACTGATTGCACATGTTCGTCCACATGTTCCCACCCCAGCAACAGCTCAGAGAAGTGTTACTCCCCTTCTTTCGGAGCCGCTGAACCGGGATAGACAGCAACTTGGCGGTAAGTATGAGTGTTTCGAGATGTTGTGAGCTACCATGTCAGGCAACTTGAGGCTGGGATGCAGGCAACCTGATGACAAACTCTCCAACGTTTTGGTGGAGGTGGCTGTCAACAAAGCCTCTGGACCGACGCCGCCAGGCTGCGCCGTTTGCGAGGCGGGGAGCATAATCAGCTGAAGAGGGGCTGAGAAACAAGACATACTAGCATGTAACAACCATACGGGAGATGTGACTTATGGAATAAATCAGCCCTTGTGTTTGGAGCTGATAACCAGCAGTTCAGTTGTTTCGAACTGTGAACCGTGTAAGGTTTGGCTGGTGGAATCAACGTGGTTGTCCGTACTGTGCCAACTTGCAAGCTTTCGTGCATGTGCGAACCCGTGTAGTGCCAGATTGAGATTATGTGCTGCAGCATGCAAGGTGTACTTAATTAATACTGTACGCACATCTCACATCAGCACGTTTTTGACCCCGAAGCTGTGAGGAAAGAAGTGGCAATGAATAGCAGAACCAAAGACCACCCCATGAAGGCATGTCTCACTTGTTGGAGCCGATGTGCAGCGTCTCCGGCCGATGTGGCTACGTGGCATGCAAAGGAGGGGTTCCGGACTTCGCAGGGAGCTTGCGGCAAGCGCCGACTTACACTACGGCACGACAATGCCTCCGTTTGCACGCAATGCATCTCTTAGCAGCCGTCCTTTCAAGGACACTGTGCAGGGATTGAGGATGTTGTTGCGAGGTTTGGTGGCTTTATGTGGGTTTGAGGCCGAGTACAAATCTCGTCGCAAAGGGTTACTCATGCCGTTCATGTTGATATTGCTCGCTACGCAGTTACACATCGGTGACTATCATGCCGGTGATGGTGATGGTGATGATGATATGGTGATTATGAAGATGAGGAACAAGGTGAGAATGACGATGGTTGTAATCTGTTGCGAAGATATAATATAGTAGTCATGACCATCGTGGTGATGACTGCAGTGCCGGTTGATCGGCTGCATGATCTTTCAACAACACCATCAAGATATTGGCAATGACGCTGCACACGTATTCCGTGCACACCCACCCAGCTCGTTTTAAGAATATTTGTCATTGTAATGCTACTGCTTCGGCTGCAGCTTCTGCGACTTTTTTGCTTTTCCAGCTGCTACATGCTGCTGCTGATTCTTTTGCAGCCGCACATTCCTCCAGTGTGGTTGCTGGAACTGCCAGCTCTTCTGATCGCCGGAGGTGCCACGCAGCGACGTCGGTCAGCTGAGGGCGTTGTTGGAATCCGTGGTGGCCAGGGCTGGCGGCCCTGCACTCCTCAGGCCCCGTCTATGACCGTGAGCGGATGAGAGCTTCACTCCAGTGGATTAGGCCAGCCGACCCTCCGGTTTGTGTTATGCTGTTCTTGCAGGCTGTCAGAGCATGATGAGATCTGGGCGACATGGCATCGAAATCATGTTCGCGGGCATCGGCTCTTGTCGTGCCGATGAACATATACTCACAAAGCTAAGTAACTAACTGTTGGTAGCTCAATGCTTCAGGGGCCGCCCAAAGGCTCCCAAATCCGGGCTAGCATGCGCGAGTCGGTAAAGACCTGTCTGGACTGGCGTGGTGCTGGGCCTCTTCCAGCAGCGAGTTACCAAGCCGCGCACTGAGGTGACATCCACCGGTACAACGGCGAAAAGGGCAGCGCAGATTGAAGGCGGATACGGTTACGGGGCGTGAGAAGCACACCAGAGAACAAGCAGTACTACTGCACATTGAATCTAGCTGTGGCGCCCTACCTTCCGAAGTCGCAGGCAGAAGTGTGATGTGTTGCATCTGAACTCGCACTCTACTGTGTGTGTTCTCTACAGGAAGTGACAGTAGCCCGCTTCTCAACGCATCACTCTCAGAATGAATGCATGTTGGCGTTTTTCTTTTCCAGCATCATTGCTGTCCATGCTCTTGTGCTTACGGCGAATGCCTAGCTGCTTCTCAAGCTTGCGTTCGACATCACACTTTGGGCTTATGGGGTATGGGAGCAGCCATCGTCGTCGTCGTCATCGCAGTACAGTAGTAGGTAGGACTAGTACTGGAACACGTGCTAGTACTATATTTATAGTACCAGTATTTGGACGGCGTGCCGTCGCGCCCGTGGGTTCTTCTTCACTTTTCAGCTGTTGGACTCGGATTGGACGAGGTTTCCCTGTTTCGATGTCTTCAGATATTCTCTGCCGGGAATTTGGAAATTTGGACATTCCTTGTTTCAGCGGCTGGCCTTTTTTGGGTGCTACGGTCCTTCAAGGTGCTGCTTGTATGTTGCAAGCCATGTTCTGAATCATGTTGTCGTTGCCATAACTCTATGTATCCGTATATACATAGTGAACGTCGTCTTCGGGCTTCTCGACAGGGCCCTTTCAATGCTGCGACTCTTAAAAACTTTGCATCAGCGACTTCGAATCGGTAATAAACAAGGATGAATAAATTGCGCATGATTCGACAGTGACGGTGATAATGGTGTCGATGTGTCGACAGTGATGATAATGATGATGGCGATGGTTAAATATGTTGATGATTGTGGTGGTGATGATGATGATGATGAGGCTGACGATGGTGACGGTGATGTTGTTGCTGCGGAGCAAAAAATACTTCCGAGTTCTTAGCTGCCCTGTTCTAGCCCTCAAAATCCCTCACCTATGAATCTATCGCCCCTGCCATTGTTTTCAGCATGTGAGCATGCTTGGAAGTACCTCCCGTGCGACAACGGCACGAAGATTAGTTCTGTCTGTTGTCTTGTTGCTGCTGCTTCAGCAGGAGTAGCAGCAGGAGTAGGAGCCGGAGCAGTCGCAACAGCAGGAGCAGGAACAGGAGCAGCAGTAGCAGTAGCGGTAGCAGTAGGAAGTAGGAGTAGCAGTAGCGGATAGTAGGAGTAGGGGTACGGGCAGGGGTAGGGGTAGGAGTTGCTATCGTCGTCGTTGTTGTTGTTGGTGGTGGTGATGGTGGTGGTGGTGTGGTGTTGTGGTGTTGTGGGTTGTGGTGTTGTGGTGGTTGTTGTTGTCGTCATCATTGTTGTTGTTGCCGTCGTGGTTCGTGGTTGTTGCTGTTGTTGTCGTCGTGGTTGGGGTTGGGGTTGGGGGTGGTCGTGGTCGTGGTCGTGGTCGTGGTTGTGGTTGTGGTTGTGGTTGTTGTTGTTGTTGTTGTTGTTGTTGCTGTCGTTGTTGTCGTCGTTGGTCGTTGTCGTCCTTGTCGTCGCTGTCTTCGTCGTCGCCATCGTCGCCGTCGCTGTCGTCGTTGTCGTAGTCGTAGTTAGCGCAGCCATAGTAGTAGTAGTAGTAGTAGTAGTAGCAGCAGTAGTAGTAGTAGTAGTCGTAGTCGTAGTCGTAGTCGTAGTAGTCGTAGTAGTCGTAGTAATCGTAGTAGTCGTAGTAGTAGTAGTAGTAGTAGTAGTAGTAGTAGTAGTAGTAGTAGTAGTAGTAGTAGTAGAAGTGGTAGAAGTGGTAGTAGTACTGTAGTAGTTAGTAGTGGTCGTAGTGGTGGCAGTTGCAGCAGCAGAAGTAGTGTGGTCGTAGGGGTAGTGGTTGTGGTTTTCGCGGTTTTGTTGTTTCTCTTGTTGTTCTACTTCTTCATCGTTTATTATGATCATTGTTGTTTTTGCGGCGTTGCTGCTTTTCTTGTTGTTGTACATATTCGTCTTGCTGCTGCTGCTGTCACTATCGTTGTGGCTATTTGTGGTGCTGGTGATGGTGGTGGTGGGGGTGGTGTTTTGTTCTGGTTACCGGATCCTCAGAATTCTAAAAGGAGCGTTCGCCAACACGTGAGCCCCACTGGTCAGGCTTTGCACCGGTCGTTTGCCGCAGTGCGCTAGGCCGATATGCGGAGCCGTGGCGAAATGGATTGATGCTTAAGCGCCTCCGGTGGAGACAAAACTTGAAGGGGAAGCAATTACAACAGTAATCTATCCTGGACGGGGTGTTTGGAGACGAGCATGTCCAAGAGATGAAGAGTCTGCTGCGTAGCTCGCCTTCGGGACCTTGCTTAGCTGGCTGCCTAAGTTTGCTTCCCGAAAGTCGTGAGAATTCGCATTGTTCTTGCGAGTCTTCCGATACATGACAGCCTGGCTGTCTGCCAGAATTCCTGCAGCCAAAACCTCAGGTGCTCGCCGAGGCGGTCTGCTGGTGCCCCAAGAAGCCATGGTTGAAGTAGCGCAGTAGGCCTTTCAGTAGCACATGCTCCTTCAGATCTCAGGGCTGGTATTTGCACAAGTCCCACTCCTGCAGTTTAAGTTGCCGCGCGACACGGAGAAAGCTGTCCTTGTGTCAGCGATAAAAACCAGCATCCTCCAGCTCCTTTTCTAAATGCCCCACAGGCCCAACCACAATGTGTGAGAAGAACCGCTGAGCGTGAGATCTCTGCTTGCCCGAGCCGAGCTGGGGTCTCGTTGTCGCGGCGTTGTGAAGTACTGTACGACTGGAGAGAAGGTACGAAGGCTCCTGGCCGGGGCAGATCCTCAAGGACGGCTGCTTTTGCACGAGTCCGGGAGTGGGATGCTACTGTAGCTTTCCTGATCCTGAAGAGGCACGCTGCCTCGCCGGCCCAGCAAGAGGCTGGTCGAGACCGGAGGCCGGAATGCTTGTGCGTCAAATGAAACTTCGACAAGTGGAAGGGTATCGGATCAATGGGCGCCTCGATTTGGAGCCTGTAGTTGGCAACATGCAGTGCGTGGAGTAGTGTGCATTCGTCGTCGTGATGCTGTGGTGGCGGTGGTACTAGCAGGAGCCCCTCGTGAACAGTCATATACATATACATATATATACATATATTATATACACATGCACAGATGGGATATGAAACTGTAAATAGACACATACATACAACTTGTCCGTATTAGCAGCATACGCGGAATGACAGGTCCCTCTCCGGTTGGCGCCATCGGGAAAGCTTGGAGACTGGCTGGAAGGACAGGAGTCAGCTGCTACTTGGTGGAATAGCTTGGGAAGCTGCTCTTAATGCCATGTTAAGTTTTCGTGGCGTTTTTCGTCAGCTTCATGCCGTTCAGAAAGGCTCTAGAGTGCAGAGTTGCTTCGAGACTGAGGTAGGGAGCGCACTCGATCCGCAATGTGTGCTTCGTTTGGCGGCCACGAGTTCGAACGGTACAGAGGCTTGAACATGAAGGGTTTGCCTGTTCTTTGGACCTTCCCCGGCATGCCAGGAAGCATGGTCGTTTCCGTCAGAAACAAATGAAGCTTTCATCGGTGGGAAGACCTGTGACATCTTCTACTTTTCAGAGATCCTCTCGGCGGAGGACTGCGAAAAGCTGGTCGCCATGGCGCTTTGCTTCCAGCAGCCTACTGCAAAACGACAGCCAGCCACAGCTGTTCCGCTCCCTACCCACTGCCGCGTGCCCGGGGCCGTGGAGACGCGATTGCGATCTGTGATGGCCAGGTGCACAGGAGAAGTGGCAATAGATGGTCTCGTGTTCGACATGACTGAAACAGCAGAGGTAGAAGCTGCGCTCGTTTGGGAAGAGGCAGAGTCTCGGGGACTTCGCAGCAGTCGAGGGGCTGGCGTCGAGGTTGCAGTCCGGCTCACTGCGTGGCTTTCTCCCACAACTGGCGGCGAGATTATTTTTCCTGAAGCCGAAGTGTCCGGATTGAAGATACTCACTGTGAAATGCTGATCCAGCCTTAAACGCTAACCCCAGCCTCGGTAACCCCAGAAGTTTCACGAGCAACGCATTGTTCAGTGCATCTCTTTGGACTGAGTTTTGGAATTATCGTGAACTGATAGGTTTCAAGCCGGTTTGGTGTATGCCCATCCTGGTGCTGAAGCAGATGCTCCTCCCATGCAGAGATGCACCCGAATAAAGATGGCGCCAAACTTAAGCTCCTTGGCTTCTCATGGTCATGCCGAGGCTCAGTTCCGCACGGACCAGGATCTTATGGAGAACGAAGCTTCGGAGCGAATGCTGCAGCCGCGGCCAGGCAGCGTGGTCGTCGTGACCCGGCATGAAGAGAGTTGGTAGCGAGGCTGTTCGTTTTCTGGGCTTGTTGGTAACTGTTTCGTTCTTGGCAGATACTCAAGAAGGAGACTCCAGGTTTTTTGCGCTAGGCTTCAAAATAATTGTCAGAGAGCTCAAGAATGAAGCGCACCGTCCATGAAGCAGCAGAAGACTCACACAAGGTTCCTGCAAGCGAGAGCTTTGCTGCATGCTGGCATCATCAGGTCGTCTTCAAGTCACAGGAAGGATGCTGTCAGCTTCGACGTCCAGCATCCCATGGCCAATGGACGCTGCAAAAGCTTTGGAAGCACTGCTCAAAACGAAAAGGCAGTGATTCTTCAAGAAGTAGCTTGAAGTGTATAGATCTGGAGCGGAGACAACAAGCACACGATCCATGCAGTGAGTTGCAATACACGGCGCATTCGTTCGCTTGATGCAATGCTTATGACGTGTTTTGCTCAAGCTGAAGTCGAAGTGGGGCAATGATAGTAGTTTAAGGACCGGTTGCTTCCCGTGACAGCAGGCGGGCAGGCATGCGAAGGTAAACTGAGAATGCTTGCAGGCTCATGACGACCTGTATTGCACAGGTCACTGGGCAGTCGGAAAACCCCAATGGCAGAGATGTTGTCCGGCCCTTGAAAGTGATCAGCGCAGTGTTGTTGCCGATATAGTCCCGCGTAAGAGCCGTGTAGCTCTTCGCGCCGAGGCGCCGGAAGCAGTATGTGGGCCTCTTCCTCTTGCTGCTTGTTGCTTGCTTGGCCCCGGGCGCAGAGGCTGCAATCACCTGCGTGAAGGCGCAGCTCTCCTCAACAAGATCCCCACCACACAGCAGAAGCGCAAACAGCCTTCATACAGTGTTTTGAAGAGTTAACTTCGATCGTGTATGCTCAGCAGTCTAGTCGAGAGTCGATAGCATACGTACTAATTGTAGCACATTGCGAGGACAGGCTAGTAGGTACAGCAGCGCCACAGCCTGCTGCTGTGCTTTAGCAAAGCCCTACATCCCCTGTCAGATAAAGCGCTGGATTGAATACGTGGCCATTTGCTGCTGCACTTGCGCGTGCCAGCCTGAGAAACATTGAGCACCGACGTCTAGCAGGGCCAGCGGTATGACCGAAGGAATGATTTGAAAGCGCCATACCTGGTCTATCCTAATTTCATGCCAGTGTCGTTGGCTCATTCTCCTCTCAGGTCCATCATGTGTTCTGTGCTGGTGCTGTTCTTCTTGACCAACAAAACTGGCGGCGAAGACGCAGGTCCTTGGGAAGGCCTCACTTGTCCAACCGAAACCCACGCAGGGAAGGCCACAACCCAAACCTGTAGCCTGTCAGCATGTGCTTGCGATTGACCCTAGCACTTCGCGAGCAGGCTTGACCGTTTGACCGGCATTTACTGTAAAGGGCCACGGGGTAATAGCTCATCCGTGCCCTGCAAGAATGGGAAGCTCCGAACGAGACCAACATCACAGCGGGCGGCGCTGCGCGGCGACTTTGGATCATGCGACCCGGCAGAGCTTGAACTCGGAACCCAAATTCCACCTCCCCCCACATTGCAAAACACCCTGACGCATGAATGTCATGGATGCCATCTAAATATTAGGCTTAAAGATACCGTTCGGCATGGCGGGCACCGTGCGCCGTGCGCGATTCAGGGCCGTAGTAGACATGAACGTAGCCCCAGGCAGGAAAGGACCCTGTTCACTCTCCCAAGAGCAGCGAGACTGCAGTTCTGTGGGGTCGTGCTGGGTCTGAAAGTCCTACTAGCAGCCTGAGACTAAGAGGGCTGTAGGCGGCAGAGCGACGAGTTGCCCCATCCAGACAAACCCGGGAGGTTGAGATGAGGTGTAGGTGATTAAGCAGATAAAACAACACAAACTGTTTTGGGTTTATTGCCAAGGCTGCCACATGAGCTGAGACGCACCTTGCGACGACTGTAGACACTGCGAAGCAGAGGTCTAGAGGGGACTGGGGTCGAGCACTGGCCGTAACCAGTGACAAAGCCGCTGCCCTGATCTTCAGCACTGTTTGGGAGCATCGGTTCGCATGGACTTTCAGTACACATGACGGAGCTCCTCCCCATGACCGCAGCATTTGGCTCAAACAGAGAACTGAGGGTGGGAGACGCAGAGAGGCACCGGAGCTGAGATGTAACATGCTTCAGCTGCCTCCAGATTGAGCTGAGCCGCATTGGTAGATTTCACCGGTCCCGAACAGATTTCGTACGGTAGCGCTGCTGAGGGTCAGCTTCATTCGCACCAATCTTGCTGCGAACCCCTGCTTTTGCTGGCCAGGAGAGCTGCATGACAGTCAGCATGTCTGCAAGTGCGAAGGGCTCAGTTGCAAGTACTAGCCAAGCGGCTGCTGTGGTTTTGCCGTCGAATTGAGACGACTCTGAAAGCAAGAAGCTAAAACCATGCCAATGGATTGTCGGTATATCTGCTGACTACATGTCGAGGCGCTCTACAGCCGATTCAGGCGCCCGATCCTGCTCTTACAACTACCTTCACGAGAGTAAATCGATGCGGCTCTGAGCCAGGGGGCTCGATTCCAACAAAGATGGACTTTTGGAATGGGCCCGAGCCCCAACGCCGCTCCTCGTTTGGATCTTTCTGCATTCGGCAGAGCCGTGGCCCTTTGAAGATCCTTCCTTGAGTTGTGCGACCAGAAATTTTTTGGGCTCCCCAGCATTGACCTGCACATCTATAAGAGGGCCGTTCATAGTCACAGCTTCGTGTGGCGAGCGGCAACAGGAGGAGTTCTACGAGTGGATCTCCGAGGACGACTGCGACATGACACGAGGAAAGGCCAGAGGCCCAGCATCAGCTAAACCGCAAGTGCTGCAGCATCTGCAGTTGTTGCGAGCTTAGCGCTGGTTACAGATTCTGCCCTTTCTCGCTACTTGTTTCGATGCTTCTCGCACACGCATGCACCATTGCCGAAGCCTAGGCTGAGCAGATCTTCCAAAAGGTCGACGGCGACGGCGACGGGAAGGTAGGAATCATGACACACGCCCGCCCGGCACATCTGCACGATACAAGACATGTCCAAGCCGTTCTGTTGCAGTTGTCTTTCGGCGAGCCGCGGCCTGAGGGTTTTTCGTGACTGCGCGGCAGAGCTCTACGAGAGCCAAGTCAGAAGAGCGGGTTGAGATCCTAAAGTGAGCCTAGGTTCGTGAAATGCTGCAAAGACTTCATGGGCGTCCAGCTTCTTGAACCTAAGCAAGAAGAGCCGGCGACAGACTCAGACGGCTTCGGAAGCTTGCAGACGTACCCAAGACCGTCTCTGCCAGTTGAATTTCTGAAGCTGTTGCCATGCTTTCGCAAGCTAACACGCAAGGCTCCGCCTGCCCCAGCTCCCCCTGCAGAGCAGGCGGGGCTGTTTGCTGTGGCATGTTGAGGCCGACACCAAGGTTGCGCACGAGGGGCCAGCTAATGGCGCTTCCAACAGGCTGAACAGCTCGAACAGACCATCCAGCCGGTCCAGCCCCAAAAGGCTGTTGTTGAGGACAGCCTTGTGTGTGTGTGTGTGCCGATGTGTGCTTTCCGGCGGTACAAAAGCTTTGGAATGATGTTGTCAGGTGGTGTTGTTTTCCATATTTGAGGACCAGTGCTTTTTTGTCGATTCTGCTCGCTGCACTGTGCAAGGAAGTCTGTGCACCGGTGAAAGAAGCGATTGTGCCGAGGAAGAAGGCAGACAGAGTAGACCACAGCTGACACATGCTGAAGGGAACGGGGTTTTTTCGGTCAGAGGCAGGCAGTGAGGGACCTCATTCACAAATTGAAATTCGTAGCAGAGTGATTGCGCGGCTCATTGCCGAGTGGCCCTCGACCCACCCAGCAAGCTATCCTTCAGAAATTGTTTGAGCAAGATGGGCGGCCAGTTCTGGTGGTGGAGAAATACTGTGGCACGACTAGTATTGGTAGCAGAAGCTCAGTAGTAGTGTCATAGCAGCATGCTCCTAGACCCAACCATGCGGAGAATGTTTCTGTGCTACTTCCAGTATTGATGAAGCTCAGTTTCAGATCATAACCTCGGCCCGAACAGAGACAGAGAACGCTGACCTTCCACAAAGCAAACACCTGAGAAAATGCGTCAAAAAAACCTTTTTCAGGCCACACGTCAGTTCGACTCCTTGAGGCCCTCCGACAGCTTCCAAACCCTCGGCAGGCAGCGGACAACGCGCCCCGGAAGACCTCTACAACGGAGGGTGCCATTGTCTCCCGGCGCCGGGCCGGGTCCAAAGTGTGATGAGTTGGTGTGTCGGATGGTTTTAGGTTGGTTACTGCGTAATCAAAGAAATGGATTCAGATTTTGTCAATATCTCCGAGGAGCCAGACGAGGATCCCGGATTTCGGGCAGTCTCGTTTGATCTTCACGGGTGTAGCTCAGCGGGCAACGTCCGAGCTTTCTGTGATTCTGGTATCGGGAAGCATCTCCGCAGGCTGGATGATTCGAAGTAAGCCTTGCGAATTGATGGTGCATGTTGCGGGGTTCAAATTCATTCGAGGGCTCCGTGCCGCCTGAAGCATGCTCGCATCACTTCACCCTCTGGTAGTACTTGTCTTGCCTGCATAACCGAGGCAGGCAGCCTTCCGAACCTGCTCACCAGGCCACCTTGGGAGCTTTGGCCATCTTGATCCACGCAGCTTTGCACAAATGCTTGCAGCCTGACGGCAAGAAGCGCCACAAGACTCACGTGGAAGTTCCAGATTGCCAGGCGTTCTACGGGCGGCAAAGCCGGCACGATGAGCTCAACCATCAGCAGTGTTCAGGACCATGCAGATTTTTGAAGTGTTTGTTATTTTGGTCAGCCTCGCCCGAATGACTTCGGCCGAGTAGCAAGAAGGAGTGAACATGACAGGCGGTGGGGGTGGGGGTGTTGTCTGCTGTTACCATGGGGCCTCCTCAACCAAGAAATCGCTAGCCTTGCGGGCGCTGTCACCGGTTTAGACATGCACTGGCCTGCATCAGAATCCACCTCACAAGTTTCCTCAATGCTAGTTTTAACTAAACGGGCAGACCTCTCCCATAATTACCAGAGTTCATCGAAGCTCGTATTGTCTTTTCGGGACTAGTGAACTGGAACCGAGATAGAATCAGGGTCGAAGTTTCGGAGACCTTAGCCTTTGAACGCAGGAGCCCGAAATTCCTGGAGCGCACAAATCGCGCATGGCGCCATCGCTGCCGACACCAGGACCCGGAGTCGCTTGGATGCAAGCTCAGATGCTGCAGTTGTCATAGTCATAGTTCTAGTGCGAGGGACCCAGGGGGAGGTGGCACGGATCGCATCCCATCCGAATTTTGGACTCATTGCACTTGCTGCTGAGCGGTTCAGGCATACAACAACACCGTGTCGGAGAAGGCCCAGCTAGGATGAGTCATATTCGTACAGTCTGCGACGAGGACGTCTGCTGCAGGATGACACATGCAAGGGCTGGGTGCCTCGCTCTTTCCATGCAATCACATGTCGGAGCTTGTCGTTTGCGGCAGCTTCCTCCAGCTGTGCGCAGGTGCCTGGTGGTAGCTACTTCGGAACCGGCCACATCACGGCCGTCGGCCTAGAGAAGTCTTTGCGTATTCGTAGCGTCACCGTGTCGCCTTTGCATGCCTCTTCCATCATGAGGGTTACAGTACCCTGCCAATCACCCGTGCTGCAATGACGAGGTTGGAATTGACAACAATGACACAGCCGTGGGATTTGCGCAGGAGCATTTGCAATTCAGAGTGCAACGGTGGCTGCCGGCACTCGAAGGAATCATTCCTTCTCACAGTGGAATCTGGCAAGTGGTACTCGGAGTGCCTTGCTCTTGTGGCCATAGCTTAGCTGGCTTAGCTGCACTACTACAGGTGAAAAGTCTACAGGTACGCTGGCATGGGAGTGCACGGCGCTTTGGGCACAGCAGCGGAAAGCTTTCGCATATGAAATTCCGCGTGGGTCTTGAAACATCCTCTCGCGCCCAGCCCGAAGGCCTCCTAAGCCATGAAAGTGCGAAGCCTGCCTAGACAAGCCTTTTAACAAGGCCAAGAAGACTGCTCTAAGACTTGAAAATGTCGTGCCCTGCTGTGCCTGCCCCCTTTGGTCTTCAAACGCCCATTCCCCGAGTTTGCTTGGCCTGCGCAGTTGTACTTTGTCGAGGGGGCTTTAGGAAGCACCGATGATATCTTCCACAAGGGGTTAAATCTATCCGTCCGAGAGGGAGCCTACGCTTCTGAAGCCGTCACGGTTGCAAAGCTATCCAAGTTGGTGAGGAGAAGACTTCCTTCATCAAGTACGACCTGAACCGCAACGGCACGCTCGACTTCCAGGTCGCACAGTGGCATGTAGCAATGTAGTTGTTTTGCTGAACAGACATAAAGTCTCTTGGCAGAGTCTTGGCAGGAGCTGTGCAAGTTGCTCCGTCGTGGAGATCCGAACTTGACGGACATGGAAGTCCTCGGCTCAGGAAATGCCTTTTCAGTTCACTGGCCATGGCGCATACTTTGGCAGGTGCAAGCATTGTTCGATGCCCTTGACAAAGACAAGGTTGGCGGTTGCAGAGTTATGAAGCAGTCCAGCTTCGGGTGCAGATGCATCCTGACCTGACATGCAGGACGGGAATGTGGGATTTAACGAGCTGTCGGAGTGCCCCCACTCGAGCCGTTAGTTGGAGGGGAAGCTGATGCGTCAATGTATGTCAATGCCTTCATGTGGTGAGAGCAGGCAGCTAATTGCGGGACAAACCTCTCGAGCAAGCTGTCGTCTTGTGTCATTTCAATCGCTTGAGTCTTCCGCACAGGTACTTGCACCCACCTGGCGCAACTTTCGAGCACTCTACCTGGCGAAGCATGGTCGCTGATAAACATGACTTGTCGAGATAGAATGTTGGATCTCTGTCTTTGCCGATGCTGCTACGCTGTCGTGAGGAAAGAAGCTGCGCACCGCTTTCAACCTCTCGTGCCCTGGTCCTGCAGACTACGTTGGCAATGACAAGGTGCCGAGTAAAAATGGGCGAAACCGGAAGAGCAAACTCACAACGAAACTCTGCTGCTCCTGTTACCGATAACGAAGCATATGCAGACAGCTGTTTCCCTTTTGTACCCCTGCGGCCTTAGCCATTTTAGCTCTCGGAGAGGCCTTGGCGGGCAAGCGCAACGCTCCCCGGGCAGTGATCCCAAGCCAGCGGCATCTTGGCCCAGACGAGCTCACAAGCACCGTGGCTGTGTGTATCTGCCAACCATCCGCTGAGTAAGTTTGATTCTTGACCGTATGTGTGTTAATTATCTAATTAATTAATTAGAGACATGGAATAGTTAATATATTATAGCATTTGCATTTGTATATGCATGCGGCGTCAGCTTCAAGCGCAGCCCTTCATCTCAGCAGTGAAGCCAAAGCAACGCCGAACTCGGTTGATCCAAGATTTCGCCTCCGCTCCGCCGCGATTGTAAGCCAGGAGTCTCAGCAGCCACGGTGCATGAGTGACCCCTGGCGAGTGTTTAAGGAGAATGACCGACCACGGCGTGAACAGCCTCTCCCCTGGCCCGGCTGCCTACAAGGGAAACCACACGGCCAGCGCCTTCCACAAGTCGCTTGCCGAAATGTTTCCGGGTTGACTTAATAGGGGGTGTGTGGAGGAGGGCGTATGGAAGGATGCTGTGCTACTGTAGTGACATGATCCAGTTGTGGACTGATGGCATAGAGCCTGGGTTCAAAAAACACCACCCTTCCTATGAGTTTCTCGCACTCGAGACATGTGGGCGAGAATGCGCAAGTTAATGTCTCACCAGTTGTCTCGGGAGTGCCTCTGTCGTCGCAAATTATGTCAGTCGCTCTATGCCCGGTCAGTATGCTTGGTGTCCGGTTTGATGGATTTGACAGTAGACATGGGATTTGTGCATCGCAGCACGCGCCGGATTACCAATGAGTGTACCATTCTTTTCGGGTAGTCCGGAAGACCAAAAGTTTGCATCGAAAGGCCACCCCTGTGTCTCAACAGCTGGAAGTCGGGATTTTTGCCCCCAGCCGAAATGACGCCGCACTGTAGCCACGATGTGAGGAACGCCTACTCGGCAACCTTCGGCACTGCCCCGAAGGGCATGGGCTCGCGCTCCGAGTCTCCAGGGCCTGGATCGTGGCTTGGCGTCGAGCATGTGTACTGTGTATTTCGGGCATTCAGGACTCAGGACTTGTCGGCGTTATGTTGGGGATTGGATTGTGGCTTCTTCATGCTGCTCGTTGCGAGAAG
Source organism: Symbiodinium sp. CCMP2592 (assembly GCA_905221615.1). Lineage (NCBI taxonomy): Eukaryota > Dinophyceae > Suessiales > Symbiodiniaceae > Symbiodinium > Symbiodinium sp. CCMP2592. The sequence goes on from CAJNDT010006058.1 coordinate 1,221,068, forward strand.
CTTTAGACATTGTTTGGCTCGATACTTCGGCATCGGAAATCGAACGAATACTTCCGGGAGATTTCATCGAAACTCATCGATACTGAGGAAATTTGACAAGGCTTTTCCGCGCGCCGTAATTTCATGTGTAGGGTTCAGGTGTGTCACTGATGTTAGCTTTTTGGATCACCCAGGGGCAGATTGCACACACAGCCATAGCAGGCCATAGCAATGAAAGCTTAGTTTCAAACGTGCTGTGGACATTCTAGCAAAAGGTGAATATTCGTACTCTCGCATGCTAAAGCTGCTAAAGCTTCAAAATGCTGCCAAAATGCGCATGTAGATAGGTAGGTAGCTATATTACTATATGTTCATATGGATGGATGGACTGACGGAGGGATGGATGGTCGCAGGTATGTTGGCATTTCTTGCTTATTTTCGTCTTGTTAGTTGGTTGAACTGCTGTGTTCATTACTTCTGTGTTCTCAAGAAGTGCACACATTACCGCACCGTTCGCAAGTCGACTTGTTACCAAGTCCGCTGGGCGCTGATATGTGGGCGGTAAAATTACTTATGTGTTGGCATGTGGTTTCATGTGTCGGCCAGCTAAGGTTAGAAACAGTGTGTCCCTGTCGTGTATCCAGTCTTCGCATTGTCGCAGAAGCTGTTTGCCATGTCATTATTTTAGCAAGCATGTATACGCTGTAAGAAGCAGATGCCGAAACAACTTGGGGCTCAGGTATGCGCAGAATTTCTCAGTGCCTCGGATGTCCCAAAGCAGACTGGAGTGACCACGTTGCTTTGGCACTTCAACACAACGTAGAAGAGCTGTCTAGACCACTGCAATCAGTTCCATGTAGGTCACTCGACCAACAGATGAATGCGGTAAGCATGAGTGGGTTGCCTGCCAGGCTGGCGAGGGATGTGCAACGAACACCCCACCATTTTGGGCTTGCGTCTAAACTCGAGGTAATGCACTCCGAACCATGGCTGATGCTTTAAGATGCTTTCATCACCGAGAACCTAGATTGGGTCCCTACAGTTGCAGCTGTCGGAACAACTACCTACATCACGATGCCTCGGTACCAGCTGATTGCTTTCTCCGGAAATGCAAGACACTAGCGCTGTCGAGTCAGTCAATTCGCACCAGTGTCTTGAGTCTTCGGATGCATTACGAAATCTTCATACTGATCCTCCACTTGCTGCTGCCGCTGCTGCTAGTGCCACCACCACCACCACCATCACTACTACCACCGGCAGGTGCACCACGAGGACGACTGCCACCCCCCACGGCTGTGATCACCGTCTTGTCGTGTTTAGAAACTTAACTACCTAATTCATTAGGGTGCTTATGCTAGGGTGAGCTCCCGATCAAATGAGGTTCTCGCCCATCAAAAGCAGGGCCCGCGAGCCACAATTGGAGCTGCAAGGCGGGCGCTCTGCCCCTTGGCCCGGGTACTTTCGAAGGCTAGGAAGGTTCATTCCTGGAGGCTGCCTGTCTGACAGAAGGTGACAGAATTTTTCCCCAGAGTTTCCTAGCTGTCGCAGACCTCACCCGAGAGCAGCTGCAACTTTGGTGGATGTAAAAGTGCAGGTGCCCCTACATCCCCCTGTCCTGCCACAGCGGTATACATCCTCTCAGCCAGTGTCATGCAACAGCTCAAGCATCGCAGCAGTTTCCAAGGCTATGAGGGCCATTTGGAGTCATCACCGGGCCCTGCCACCTACTGCACACACGTCCAGCACAAGGCGGCAGTTTTCTGAGTTCCAGCAAGGGGAGCTCAGGGATTAAAAGCTACTTGCCTTACAGCACTACAGAAAGTCATTCGAAGTGACATCAGTAAGCCAGCCCAAACAAACACTCCTCATCCCCAGCGGAGTCCGAGTCCGTGATATTGTTGTCGGAGGTGAAGGGCGGGAACTACTTCGGCGTGCCGGGACGCATGTCATTGCCCGACCTCCCCTATGAGAAGCGGCAGTTCGCCAGCTGCGACTCGAACAAGGACCTCATGTATAGGGCTAAGGGATGGGTTGGCGGTCGGCCGATGCGTGACAAGACATATATGTCACCATGCCTTGTATGAAGCCAACCTGGTGCGACATGGCAGGATGGAACCTTGGGCGTGGATGAGGTTTACAGCATTTTATGCAAGGCAGACCCTAAGATCTCCGCAGCGGAAGCAAAGCAGATCTTCGACTCGTGTGATCGCGACGGTGATGGCAAGATCAACTTCGACGAGTTGAGGGACTACCTCCACCCAGTGAGTGCCAACGAGAACACGGCCTACAGAAAAGTGATGAGAGATGGCTTCTCCATCAAGTCCCCTGGCCCACTCGACTACGATGCTTGGCAGGGAATGTCAAACTATTCGTTCTGGCATTTCGCTACCGTGAATATACAGTGCCAGCACCATTGCGGGACGTCGCTGGCTGTTTGGACCCGACGGGCTACTTGTGGGCTAGTGGGTTTGATTTTGCAGCTGTCGAAGTGCCGGGCTTCACCACCCGCACGTCTCGTCTGTAATGTCCCACCGTCAGGTCAGCCGTAGGCGATTACAACGGTAGGCGATGATCACCTTGAGAATCTAAGGATACCATTGCGCCGCGCACCTCGAAAATCCGAGGCCGGAGCATGGAGAAGATTTCCTGCTTGCACACCGCTAGATTGGACGACTTGTGTTGAGCGGTCGAAGTCTGGAGTAGTTGGTTGGTCTCCTCCGTTGTCCTCGATATCTGGCTCTGTGAATATCGTTCTAGAGCCAGTACAGCACCAGCCAGCCTTATGGATCCTGGAACAGGCGGTTCAATTGGCCGGGCTCGTCGTTGAGTTTGTGCCTGACCGAGCTGCAGGGAGTGTGTGCATCCTTGTCGGGCTCATGCCTGCCATTTCTTGAGTTCAGATGTACGGATCTTCGAGATTCAACGCTACGGGGCTCTCCTTGCGAGACCTGACCGTGTCGTTCTTTGCGCTTGCGTTTTTGCAGGGATTGGGCCGCCAGCCCCATTCAAGCTTTGCCGGCATGAGGTTCAATAGGCGAACATGAGCAAGAGACATCCTTAGACTCCTTAGACTTCAGAATTCTGCTCACCACCGACAAAGCTGTCGAAGCGTCCTGCTTGCAGACCCTTCTGCAGCTGAAGCCGTAACACCAAAAACATAGATGCTGCAACCATAATAATTGCATGCTCGCTGCGTGCCCACGCCAGCCATGGCCCATATCAGCCGGGAGCGTCAGCTCCGTGACATGTCTAGCAATAAGATTGGGCTCGAAGCTTGCAGCTGGCAATTCCGTTGTGAGGCAGGCGTTTCAGCGGTGGCACTCATTGAAACGCCAGAAGCACGCCCGTGCTGCGGAACTGCCTCGGAGTAATCACTCAACAGCCGAAGCACCAACAGCAAGCGTGAGCACCAAGAAGTCAACCTTCAGAAACAGCATTGGATGCAGGAGGTGCTATATGACCTGATTACAGAGCAGGTCGACCTGACCGTCAGCAGCTCATTCTGTGGTTGTTCCGGCGGGGGGGGGGGGGGGGGGCGGGGCATGAAGCCAGCACGACATGAGTAGCTGCAATTCGGTTCGACGTCTCAATTTCAGCAAGGAGCGAATGTTTCCGCTCATGTTGCTCTGTGTTCCTCGCGCTGCAGGTGAGCAGCTGAGCCAGGCTCAGGCCCGCTGCCTCTTTTGCCCGAACTTCAGGGAAGTGGCAGCGCAGCCCCATGCGAAAAACTTCGACATATTTCAACTATGTATCACTTTCGGGCAGTGATTACCCATCCAGAATCCAGGTTGATGTCGAGCGCTGCACAGCGCTGGTCGCAGCAGCTCGCCGCGACTTGCAGGCTTACTTTCGATTGTTGTTCTTTTATGCCTGGTCGAAGAAATGCCTGAAGCTGCAGGCAGCCCGGGAACGACAGAAGAGCCTCGAGGCGGAGATCGAGGACGGCTTCCTCTATTGGCATCTACGCCAGTGATCAAAGAAAGGGCTGGCTCAAGAGACATAGCGTTTGGCGTTTCTCGTCTTAGTCATTCGCTGCAGAAAATCCACATCGCCACTCCTGCTGTCGAATCAACACTCTGGCCGGGAGTTGGTAGAGCCTGCGAGTTCTCACCAACGTGGTGACTCGACTGAAGCCATGTGATTCGGACCTGTGGAGTTTTCCGAAGCTCGGATCGAGGAGCTCCAGCAGCAGCGACCGAAGTCTGCAGAGGACTGGGTGAAGCAGCAGCCCTGGACCAAAAAGCCTCCCAGCTGCAAAGTTTGGTGTGTCGGTAGCATTCAGATTGGTTCAAGTTCGGCTGCTACGGCTGAGTCCACATCGGCTCACATCATGCTCGTGTATTGGGTGCCACGTGAGATGCTGAAGAAGGCATGATAAGACAATCTGCGCGACCGTCACTGCTTGTTTCTCCGCCAAAGACGACCAGACTGTCTTTTTGTGACTTCCAGCGTTTTGTTCGAGGCTGCGGCGGCTTTGTGAGCAGACTTTCGGTGTCACTGCTTTCCGCCGGAACCAAGAGGAGACCGGGGAATCTGCATAGGTTCAGAGTTTCTGATTTATTACCCTGTGGCCTTCATCTTTTGCGCACGTCGCACCCACACAGAAAACACTGGGTTGCCCGTTGCCATGCAGCCCTCCCTGACCTTCCTGCAGGAGGCTTTGAATGCCATCCTCGCGGGCCGGGATGTGTTTTTGGTAGCACCGACTGGCGCCGGCAAGTCCTTGTGCTTTCAGGTCTCGCAGCGACATTAGGGAGACATTGCTTCCGGATTTGCTGGGAAACTGAGCTTCAAACAGGCGGCAGTGCTGGAGCGAGGGTGCGAGTCGAACAGGCGCTTGTAGAGCCCGGAAGAGGAACGACGCTATCACTAGATTACAGACCTTCCAAATATGCTTCGGACCATGTGGTCACACAGAAATTTAGATCCTTCGATACAACGGCGTCCATCTACCATGACGAACACCGATGCTTCCAGGGCCTGTTTTGGATCACGCCGGTAGCCTGAGGCTCCGTCGCTACTGCGCAGCAACCTCACCGTCGCTGCAGCCTTGGACGGGCTTGATCTGGAGTTGTGTTTGAAGGTCAACGGGGGAGAGACCAGCTGCAAAATGTCAAAGGCGGGGACAGCAAGGAGGGCCCCACTAGTTGGTATTTGCGATCTGCGGCGACGGCATCAAATATGGCGGACCAAAAGTCAAAAAAAGACTCGCGTACTAGAGTGACCAGTGCACCTGCTCATCGTCTTGCCAGCTTCCACATCGGATGACGAAGTGGAGCCGCGCATGGCTCAGGTTGTGAGCCCCCTGCTTTCGTTGATGCAGGCCCGCCGGCCGTGAGAGTTAGAGGGCAAGGTGGGCAACAGTAGCCATCCATGCAGCAATAGAGCTTAGAGACGCGTCGTTTGAAGTCGAATCATTCAGAATTACTCCCCTCGTGCCTGTCTGATTTTGCAGTGTAGCATGTAAACGACTATTCTTCCGTGTTGGGCCATCACAGAATTTTAGAGGTCCAGCAAATCCTTCGCTCCAAGCTCTGACAGTCGAAACGGAAACCCAAAATTGAGATCCCTACCAACCCTGAGCCTCTGGTCTGCACTGCATGAATGCATCCACCGCTGGTGGTCGCGAGATTGGCCCGACTGTCGTGGGTGTTCTTCTTGAAATAGTGCGGCACACTGATCCATCGTGTGCTGACTGCCTACTGGGTCTACTGATTCTAACGCAAAATCATCATGAATGTTGGGGTGTGTTTCGCTTTTGCTTGTTCAGTTTGTCCGGGTTGTGCTATGCCGGCTCTGTTGTGGGTTGTGATTTGGCTTGGGGTCATTCTGCTGATACGGTTGAAGTAGTGCCTGCTGAGTGTCTGTCAGTCTTCCCTGACTGGACGTCGAGAGCCAGGAAACCCTATTGCCTACGCCGCAGGACCAGGTTATGGCGCTCCAGGCCTTGGGGATCAAAGCGGCCATGCTCAGCAGTAGCGACTCCCGGGAGGCCGGGCAGTAGGCAGCATTGGCATCATTCAGAAGTCTCTGCGCATATGTATGGTCAATGTCTGAATGTACAGGTGGTATAGAGATAGACAGATAGACAGGCGGATGGATGGATGGGCCGTTGGTTGTTAGAAGCAGTTACAGGTATGATGCACTTTAGTGTTTGGCAAAGAAAACCGCAGTCGCACAGGTTCGGATTTCCAGGTTGCTGTTCGTGACGCACTAATGTGACGCGAACAGCGACGTAACGACACCACGCAGAAAGGACGAAAGGAGACATTACAAGTACCGTTCAGATTTCAGTTCTTACACATGCAAAAGCAAACTCACACGGAGACAGACTGCTGCTAGGACATGTATTGTTATATATTTGTATAACTATTTACATATCACACATACATACATGTATATATATATATATATATATATATGTATGCATGCGTGTGTGTGTGTGCGTACATGTGTGCATCTGTTCTGCTTAGGTGGAAGCGTTTGGGTGTCAGTAGATGCCAGCACTTTTTTTTTGTTTTTCTCTCTCTCTCTCTCTCTCTCTCCCTCTCTCTCTCTCTCACACACACACACACACGCGCAGACAGACGCGTGCACACACGCAGGCGCAGAAACAAGGAAGCTAGAACAAGAAGGACAGACACGCACACACACACACACACAACCGCACACTAAAGAAGGGACAGACAATTGGGTGTATTTACAGCTTGACACCTTGGCATGACATAAAAGATATTGCACTAGCACTTATAGGACTTAGGACTTCTTCTCTTCAAGTTCCTTCTCTCACGTGGCCCAGGATCAGACAAAGATCCGCGCTGAGATGAAGGCCCTAACAGCAAAGGACGGAGGAGGCTCTGTTGTTAGATGATCGACAGACACTGCGACACCCCCACACACACACACTCCCTCTCTCTCTCTCTCACTCTCTCTCTCTCACACGCACACTATGCCCTGTTATGATCTGTCATGTCAAATGTTGCTTGTTCGACATGTGTTGAGACCAGGCTCTTGGCAGAATTGCAGGCGATTGTGGGCTTTGGTCGTAACTGACATACTCGTCACGACTAGATTGTACTAATTATCCAAGTCTATTGGATTTTTGGAGTGGAATTTTGGAAAGTGCTGGAAGCCAGATGAAGTTTGACACTTGAGAAGCCAGCTCCGGGTTGCGATTCTAACAGACGGGCTCCGGATCCTCTACTTGACGCCAGAGCGACTGGCAAAGAGCAAGCTTGCTCCCCGACGCACTTGATGGTGGAGTCGTATTCCCGTCAGCGTTTGCTGGTTGACTTCTAAAGCCCTTCGTGCAAATCGCTGCGCTAGCCTAGGTTATGAACCTCCTAGAGAAAATCTATGCCGCGGACCGCTTGGGTTTGCTGGCAATTGACGAGGCCATGGATTGCAAATGCCCAGCTTTGCCTCAACACCTTTCAGTGCTTTCTTTACCTGCTGGAATCCACTGCTTCGATTTCGGGATGACTCGGCGATAGTGATAAGACGATGATGGCTGGGATGAAGTTATTGCATTTCTTTTGCAAGACTGGACTTCTGCAGACAAATCGCTGAGAGACTGTTTTTTCCGGGAAGCAGCGAATGCTCAGCCACCCAGATCAGGCGCACTGCATCTCACAATGGGGCCACGACTTTCGACAGGACTTGAAGCTTGGACGCTTGCTTGGGGTGCTTGGGAGATTCAGCGCTAGCAAGCCTTTTCGGTAGGCATGCTGGCATTGGACTCACTTTGTCGAGCCGCTTCCTCGGATTCATCACCATTACTATTCTTAATCCGCCACAGTTCAAAAGGGAAGGGCGCCCCGTTTTCTTCATGCATTTATGTTCACAGCCAGTTCAGAACAAGTGCGTGCTATGGCAAGTCCTTTTCATAATTACTTGCATTCAACTTGCCTGAAGCTGTGTTGCGGGGCTTTCCTGCCTGCACTATGGGTCACAATAGATTCTCACATGCGGTTTGGGTCACTGGCCCGGTTGGATTTGGATTGTTGTTTTGTAGGGAGGCTCTGAGCCTACAACCCATCCGAGGTACTTGTTTGACGCTTGTTTTGTTTTGGGCAGAGTGTGACTGCCACTGCTGCTACTACGGTGACGACGACCACGACTACGACGACGACGACGAACACTACTACCACTACTACTCACTACTAGTTACTAGCACGAGTAATTACTGGTACTAGTGCCAGGTGAAATTTCTAATATAGTACTACTAGCCCACTAGCGGCCACCGATGTGCTGGGTGGTTGAAAGAAACTGCCACCATCACAACTATCACTACGGCTCAGCGGGGCCTTTTTGGGCCCTGCTGATCCCCAATCTTTGATGGTAAAAGCAGGGGTTCTGAATAAGTCAAGACCCAACACATAATGATCACTTGCTACCGAATGGGTTCATCGATACAGGTTTTCTTGATCGAGCCGCAGCAGCCTTGCAGCGTCAGGATTACGAGCGCTTGGCCGCTTTGCGGGTCCAGTTTCCACAGACTCCAATACTGGCGCTGACAGCCACAGCCCGTTGGCAAGAAAGAGCAGATCAAAAGGCAGCAAGGATGAGCTTGTCCTTGCAAGGATTGTAGGTCCTTCGGGTTAGGATCTCTTAATCACAGGGCTTGCCATAAGCGATCCGCCTGAGGCTACTCAGACAGTCGCTGGCGATGTGCAGAAATGCCGCGTCCTTAGTCGATCGGCCTACTGAGTCTACTGGCTTTCTTTGCTATGTGCATGTGTGTGGGCGGCTAACTTTCGACGCTTGGCGCCTGAGAGTCCTCAAGAGGTCGGCACTCAGCCACTCGAATGCTGAAGCTGTCTACACCATCATCGCCAGCACCACTGTCGCAGCATCACCGGCCCCACCAGAGCCACCAGTACCACCATCTGCGTCATGTTATCGTCGCCGTCCGTGTTCGGTTTCTTTCACAACAAGAACGGGAGAACAAGGGAAGGCCAGGGCCTCGCTTCCGAGGCCTGGGCATGGCAGGGGCCGTGGAGCTCCGCGCGCCAACAGACCGACCCAACCTGTTCTATGCCGTGCGCCGCTTGGCTTGGCTCATCCTGGAAACCGCTTGCCTTGTCCTACTGTCCTGCTGGTTGTGCTTCGCAAGAGACGGGTCTTACTGGCCTGTACATGGACCGCTAGAAAAGTCACTCGGTTGTGCCAAGGGTGGCTTTTGAGTTGAGCGTAGTATCATTGCCGAGCTGGAAGAAAAGACTGACCTGGACGGTCGACTGTAGAGCATGCACGTGGGGCCATCTGTTTTTGTTGCAGACTTCACAGGTCATCGCCCCAAAGCCGCAGCGGACGTTCTGGCAATGGTGCTGTCAACGATCCAGCTTTTTCCACGAGGCGGAGTGGTACTGGGTTGCCAACAAGTGTCCCTCTCTCCTTATCTCACCTTTGTCCCGTCCCTTTTGGAGCTCACAGGGCTCGCTTGCGTCTTTCATGTCAGTCGCATGTTGAACCGACTTTTGTGTCGAGGCAAAGAAGGCCTCATCCGTCCTCTCTTTTTCTATCCTCTATTCTCTCTCTCTCTCTCTCTCTCTCTCCCTCCCTTCTCTCTCTCTCTCTCCCTGTCTCTCTCTCGCTCCTCCCACTCTCTTTGCACATTCGTACATTGCACACTGAAGTTGACATAAGACGAGCGGTTTAGATGTTCGCGTTTGTTGTCGGTTTGCTAGCCTGCTATGTGTCTGTCTATCTACCTACACGTCTGCCTATCCAGCAGATCCACCCATACATACCGGCATACATATGCATCACATGCAGTCGTGACAGTTGAGCATCAAGCTCATGAAATCCGGAGTCAGATCCGAGGTACTCCTGGCCTGGTCTACTGCTTCACACGCAAGGAAGCAGAGCAGTTGCGACAAGGCTTGGCAGAAGCTGGCGTGCCTTGCGAGTTCTACCATGGGGATCTGGATGCGTCGGCCCGCCAGAGAGTCCACTCCTCTTGGGTGGAGGGCCGCATCAGCGTGGTCGTGGCCACCGTGGCCTTCGGCATGGGTATCAACAAGAGCCTCGCATGATCCATGTCAGAAGCCCTGCCAGAAGCCACCTCCTTAGCCTTGTTTCGATTTTAGCCGAGGAGTGACGTGCGCTTCGTGGTCCATGCAGGCTTGCCGGCTTCACTTCACCATTACTACCAGGAAGCTGGCCGCGCCGGGAGGGACGGCAAGCCTGCCCTTTGCTTGCTGCTCTACCGACCAAGCGACGTTCCGCGGCACAGCGTCATGACCCTTGCTCATCACCGAATGCATACGTGTGTATATCTTTGCTAACCAATCCTTGATGTAAGACCCTAGCACTTCGAGAACGTTTTTACTTTGCACGGTTCCAGCCACAGAGGAATTACTACAAGCCGGCGTCCTTAAGGGAGCTCTACAAGGCTGCGCTGTATTGTGGCTTGGACATCACGCGTGGTTGTGGTTGGTCAGAGTTGTGACACCATGTGTGACACCTGGCGAGGCTTGCATAGCTTGAACCGTAATAGCACTGCCAATGCTGTGGCATAACCACACTTGCACTGTTGCAAGCGTGCAGCGTGCATAAGTTACTGCATAAACACAAAATTGTGGAAAGCCCTATAAATGAATTAGAGGGGGGGGCAGTTCGCTAATTGGTTCCTTTTTCGAGCGTTTTGTGTTTGCAATGTTTTCAGGTCACGGGAGCGAGTGTCGGCGCATGCAGATCTCTCGTCACTTCGGCGAGGATATAGATTGCAAAAGAAAGAGTTGCAACATCTTGACCGATCACGCACCCTAGCGTTGACAGCGTACTTCGGAGCGGTTTGGCCTTTAGAATACCCACGCAACGTAGGAGCTGCCGCCTTGCGACCGTGGATGCGACGTTTGCATGGCCGTGGCCTCAGCCGCAGTTTGCTCAACAAGAGATTTCGAGAACCAGGAAGGCACTCGCAAGATTACTTTACCTCGGGCTGTCTCGAGGCCAGGGGCAGTGACAAGAGCGAACCGCCAGCTCGGAAGAAGCCGCGGCTGACGCGTCTTGGCCACGGTTTAACCAATCGTAAAAGACATGCCGCTGCTGCGCCGGAAATAGTTGGTTTCAATGAGAACTTGCTTGCTTGCTGCTCGTGCCTGATCAAGCTCCCCGATTCTCGCTTACTGGATACCCCGGGCGAGTTGCTCAACCCTTGCAACAGCGAGAGTATATAGGACTGCGGGAGACGAAGTTGTGGCAGTGGCCGAGCCCAGCGCGAAGCGAACACAATGTCTCGAGACCTTGTGGCAGCTGCCCTCTTCTGACGTCACGGGGAGCTGAAAGTACATCAGCTCGAAACCTCATCTTCGAATATGTAGCATGAGAGATCTCTACCCCACCGTGGAAGGGTACACGGTGGCAGTCACTTCCCGGCCTTTTTGATTGAGATGCCAACCCATCCCTGATTCCCCACCGCCCTATTCGCTGAGGCCATCGACGCCACCAGAGGCACTGACAAGCGCTTTGCATGCTGGTGCAGCTGCGCGAGGACGGCAATATGATTGGGAAACCCTGGGGGTTCAGGATTACAGGAGTTTAACCTTGAGACTGAGTGACTGGGTCTCTGGATTTCGTGCATTCGATTCGGTCACTGTTTTACAGCTCTTCTTGTGCTGTTTTACTGGGGCACCCGCTGTGCTTCCAGCGCTCATCAACAAAGCTCCCTCCCCCTTAGGGCCCTATAGATAGGGCCTTGCCTAAACGCAGAAAGTCGATATTGTATTGAAAACGCCGAGACTTCTGCGTCGGTTCACTGAATGTCTCGTACCATCTGCACATCTGCGCGTTGTTTTGGCCTTCTTCTCCAGAGGCCAGGAAGAGCAACTCACACTGGCAAAGCTTTCGGACAAGGCCAGGCGGGACGGAGACACACTTCGCGATTTGGGTGGCGTAAACGTGATCCTCGATGGAACGAACTGAAGACAGCAAAGGTATGAAGCTCTTCTACTTGTAGGTGTTCCAAATATTGAATCATCTTAAGCCAGTGATCCGCTCTGGGAGCGGCCTGTTTGCCTCAGGTCCAGAAAAGTTGCAAGTGGCGAGGAGAGGTGGCATCTGAGGCAGTCATGTATGTCGCACTATCCCTCCTTGGAGCTGGCTACTTGAGGGAGGAGTTTCGGCACTCTCCGTATGTGCCTTGGAGGATTAGGAAGTTGCGGTGACATTGCTGAGCGAAACAGCTTTTGTTGATCCGTTTTTGGTCAATGGTTTATCTCCATGCCGGGAGACGAGGCGACGAATGCCTACTTGGTGGCCACCCCGAGCGCCGATCGCGTGTTGGCCGGCGACATGGAGCTCTCTGCTGAAGCTCAGGCGCTGAGCTCGCCACCAGACCTGCTTTTCAGCCCAATAGCAACTCGGCCTTGAATCGCAAAGCTTTTCGTAAAGAGATCGTAGTGCCGGCCACGAACTAAATTCCATTTTAGAAGAATAAGTGGCTATGGCCAGCGCTCGATTCATGTCCAGCTGGTCTCCGAGTGATATACATTATCGATGCAATCCGACGCAAGGATGCTTGTGGCGCATCCGCTGCGGCCAAAGAAGCAGCAGCTCTTCGCACAGGTCCTGTCGGTGCGTGTGCTGGCATTCGACAGAGCCTGCGGCAACTGCGGGCCCTGCTGGGGAAGTGTCCCGACACATTGTCATGTTTGAGGGCACGGGTTGTGTTGTGGACATTCGAAGCTGGGTTCACTTCATGTCAGGCACACGTACCACCCTGGATTTTCCGAGATACTTTCCAAGCTTTCTGCCGTCTCCGAGAGTCGGATTTCAGTTGAAGCATGAGTAGCCGAGGCAGGCTGGGGTGCCAGGGCAGTTCGTGCTCACGGACGTCACCTGGCAGTTAAAACCGTTAAACCCTATCATTGGCCTAGCTCGAACTCGGGCTTGCAATGAGGCGTAGCATGGGTTCTAGGGATGCCTAGACGCCCGGCACCAGCAACAAACTCTCGAAACAGACGAAGACGGAATGCAACTTGCAACTCCTGTAGTCTTTTAGAAATAATGGAGTTGAATTTAAGGCTTGGAAGAGCATAGGAATGCCCCACGAGCCCAGCCGTCTCGGCAGATCAAGGAGGAGATCGCGGGACTTTCGGAGCTGGAGCCTGGTAGCGTGGAGGATCTGATCCCACTCTCCGCAGTGAAGATACTTGGCTACGTAGTCTTTCTGTTGGTGGATCTCGGGTAAATAGACCGTAGCGGCGGCCGCTCTGCTTTTGAATTTGACATGTTAATGCTTTAAGCTAAGACACCGCCTGCATATCTTGAGCCTTCAAAGCTGGTGGGCATCAGGCGAAGGCTCTATGGCGAGGCCGTCTTGGCGCATCTGAGGGATGCCGGCGTTGGAAAGAAAAGGGCGAGCGGGGTTTGGCTTTGTTGCAAAGACGCGTGTGCCAGATCCATGCGAAGCAGTTCACGCCTTCTGAGACCCTTCCGAAAGCATCGGGTAATCAGCTCTAAAGTGATGCGGCCGTGGCCTGATTGTCGCCAAGCTTTGTGCCCAGATTTGAGCGGCACCAGGTTTGGCAACGTCAGCGATCCTCGAGCTCGCCGGCTTTGCTTTGTAACTTGTCGGGCGAAAGATTGAGCAAATGCCTGTACTCGATACTGGGCGGGGAATACTGAGACGACTCAAACTGCCTCGACATGCCTCTACACTCCTCAAGATGTTTGGATATGTCATTGCTGTGCCACGGCATTTGAGTGATTTCCTGAGGCAAGTGGTTGAGGCCAGGAGCATGTAGATGACCAACAAGGCACCGCTGACAGATGGAGTCACTTCCTACGATCCCCTGCACGTTCGGTCTGGTCCTGGACAGTCGTTCGCGGCAGTCGCCTTTGCTAGAAGATGCAGTGCAAGCCCCGACTAAGCCTGCAGGTCTCAGAAATTCCGATGTGCACGTGCATGGCCACACCTGCTGGCCAGACGGGTGCAAAGATACACCTCACAGCTCTCCGGAAAGAAGTTTGACTTCGGATATATGTAAGGAACAGTGCGTCACACGGACGGTTGCGTAGCAACTTACGAGTGCATGGCAGGCGTTACGCCAAGCATGGTAATTAATTTGTTAAAACATACAAGAAGAATTTCTAAGGGATTCACCGCAGGTGTGCAAAGTCTTGCTTCAATGGCAAGCTTTGGCACAGACTTCCATCAACTCGGAGTGTTTGGTAGCGGGGAGTTCGTAGCCCGGGGTCATGTACCCAGGCTCTTTGGATGAAACAGCAGAGCTTGTTTGTCATCCGAGCCTTTTGTTTTGGCATTGCAGGCACCACGACCTGCATTGCCACCCATTTGCCCTCAACTCTTTCGGTGCCGGAATTGAAGCACCTGCCACGTCCCGCGTGCTGAGACAGTAGCTCTCGGGCATTGTGCCTGTCACCTTTACAGACAAGGGGCCAACTCTGACGATGAAAGGGAGTAATTGTCTGAAAGACGCACTCCAAGTGCCCAGTTTAATCTGTAGGACTCATGACGTCGGTGACCTCTGTCCTTCTCGCTGGCAATGCTGCACTGTCAGCAGACAAAGTTTATTGCCCTCACGTCTCAGGGAGCCGTTTTGCAATCATGTCAAGCTTCTCAGCTTCCCCCGGCATACACCTCTGAGCACAGGCCGTCAACATGCAGGGATGATGCTGATGATGATTGCAAAACCCTGCACCTGCAAGGGTTTCACGACATATTGTTTACGTAGATAGGTCCCCTTCAGGCTCCTCGGAACCGCGAGCCTCTATTTGAAGAGGCTTGCGCTTCTGCAGGCCGCTGCTGAGTTAAATTATGGTCACGGCTTAGTCGCCGCTAAAGTTCCAATTGCTTGCATGTGGTCCGCACGGCAGAGGGGGTGCGTCTGGAACCTACAAAGTAGCTCGAAGTGAGGTGTCGTTTCACACATTGGAAGCTTGGCATCCGATGCCTGACTTGTACGGCAAAAAGCAGTGGGGAATGGGAGTCATGGTTTGGCAACAGTGGACCTGCACAAACGGGAGTGTTTCGGCACAGTACTTCACCGGATGCCTCTTATCGGCCAGAGCTTTGTGCACCGTGTCCATGATGGGTACTGAAGGAGATGTGTGTCCGCTCGGGCTCCAGATCACCAGACAGCCGGCTGCAGCGACTGTCCTGCAGATCTTGCGGCGCAAGGTCTCCGAATTCCAGCTGCTCGAAAACATAGGACAGCCCGAGCAGTGAGCTTGCAGCCTTAGGCCGTAGACGACACTCCTAAGCCGAAACGATTGCCGAGCGTCTGGCCACTTGATGGTCGAGCTGTTGCCGTGCCCTTCCTGTCTTGAGCCCTGTGTCAGGCAGCCTTTGATTTGCCTGACCGGAGGCAGTGCATGGCAAATGGTGGTGTCCTTAGAGCCGTCTTGTGGGAATTCCATCTGCTTCGATCTGTATCGCCGTCGCCCGAAGCTCCTCTGACTCGGACACTGCGCCCCTACTGAGTTACTGCGCTCATTACAACAGTCCTTTGTGTTGCTGATTGTTGCTGTTAACACCGTTGGGGCTATTGTTGCCACTGCTAGCACGATCTTCAAGCAGCTGGTTCATGTCTCTAGTCAAACTATTGCTACACTTGCAATGGTGGTTGTTGCTGTTGCTAGTGCTGCTGAAAATTCAGTTTCGCGGTACCTCGACACTAGCATGAGTCTTGGAGTAGGGCATGCATCTATACATTTATATGCGAATTCGTATATACATGTCACTCGTGGATAACGGAGTGAACAATCATAACACATTCAGATCATACGTTACTCTTTTGGCAGGCCGAGCCTGAAGGAGGCAGCGCCGAGGCGGATTGCAATTGATCGTTCGGTGCCGGCCCTGAAGGCCGTTTAGCTTCAACCTCCAATTGTGGGATTTTACGGGTTTTATGAATGGCTGCTACTTCAAACAGGGCATGCTCTCCTATGCAGGCTTTGGGGTGGGGAGGAGACTGCCACTTGGCATGCGAGCAACAAGTAACCCCTCTAGCAGATCGACGACAGCACTTCCAAGCTGCATGAAGAGCTCTCCAGCCAAGCTCTCAGGAAGACAATTCGAAAATTGGTTGTCCTTTGAGGGTTGACTGTTCGCTTCGCTATATTGACACGAAAGCTGCAAGTCTTGAAGCCTTGAGTTTAGTTTTGAGGGTTCCTGACGCTCTTAGCTTTCTGGAAGAGCTTCGCAGTGCGCGAAGCACCGGAGGAGCAGTGGATGTTGATGGCTCCTGCCAAAAAAAGACAACCCTAGCTTCCAGACCATCCCAAGGCCTTCAATCACAGCCTTTCGAGACAGGACCAGCTGAAATCCATGAGTCCATGAGCTAATGATCGAACTTTACGGACGAGCAGTGCTTCGCAGCCGAGCAGATTCCCGAAAAGATAAATCTCGAGTGCTGAACCTTGAAGTACATAAGTACCCCATGCCTCAAGCCTTGGCCAATCCGACACCCTTTCTGCATGTTTGTTCGGCCGCCCAAGGCGTCGCGCCTGCCGGCAGCCCTGGGTGTCACTGCTTAGAGTTCGACTCCTGGTGGTGCTGACCTCGGATCTTCGTGTCGGTAGCGACATGGGGATTTCGTAAGACTCTGTCAGTCGGCGTCTTGCTAATTGACCCTCTGTAGCGTTGGCATGCTGTTTCTTGGTAATCGGTCGGAGAGTGCACCTGGACTCGTTCAGCTTTGTGACACGGCCCTTGCCGAACTGGAAACCACGCTGACAGATGACTCCTGAAACAGAGTCTTCTCAGTATCACTGAGTACATCGCATGCTAGCTTGGCGAGTGAACTCATCACTTGTACCGCGATCCACGGTGCCGTGCTTGCTTTGGCTGGCTTCCGACCGAGAGCATAGTTTCTCTCAAGGCTCTCAACGTATCGTACTCGACTAATCACCCGCGGACCTGGGCGGTTCTCGCTTGTTCTGTCCGAGACAGCATGCAGTCGAAAACCTCGTTTCTACTGTTCTGCAAGGGAAGATGCCACTCAAAGCATTGAGCTGAGTCTTGGCGTCATCCGCTCTCTGTGGCAACCCAGGAACGAGGGCAAGCATCGGCGCTTCGTGTATATAAGGCTCGGGTCTCGGATGGAGTACGCGAGTCCGGGAAATAAACTTGGATCTTCGCGCGGCGGTAGAGCAAGAAGGGCAGAAGGTTTCATCAATGATTGTCGGACATCAGGTACAGCATAACCGAGGGAGCTTTCCAGATGGCCATCGACGAGGTGGGGAAGAGTAGCTGCGAGCTTGTTGTCCTGAAACTGTGCGTGTACACCAGGCAACTTTCGACCGTGTGGTGTAATCTGAAACAGAACCCCATGACGAATCAAAGCTTTGTTGCCCTTGGCTTTGCTAGCGACGAGTTTGTGCGGTTGTCGAAGCAACATAATCGCCCACAGCCAGTACCTACAGGTCGCCGCTGTCTCGTGTTGTTCGTGACGGAGCTTAAGAGGACTTGCAGGGCCTGTGAGATCCTGTCAGGATAGCAATCTATATCACGTCCCGGTGGCCTACGGTGCACGGACCGGAGAGGCCCTCCCGGGTCAGGACTTCGTGTGGAATTCATTGGATGCTTTTTTGTCCCCCGGACTTGCGTGCGATCTTTCGTCGTGCGGAAGATGCGAGAGTCACTTGCGATGAAAGGGTTTGAGGCTTGTTGAGGCTTGAGGGTATGGAAGTGCAGTCAGCAGTGCCTTCCGTCCATGTGTTTAGGCGATTGCACAAGTCCTGATGCAAAAAAGGGAAGCTGGGGAGACACTGGTGGGGCCTGGTAGGGTGTTCGATTGCGGCCTGCAATCGCTTAGCCTCAGGAAGGCAGCATGGAGCGGCCGGGGTCATAATCCCTTTTTAAACTATGCTGGGATGCTGTACGTGACCAAAGTATACTGCTACCTGGGGCCAGCGGATCCACGATGTATTCGTAGCGACAGCACAATCAATTCTGCACTGTGCTGTAAGGCATGCGGCAAGCGTTGACAGAGTGGATCCTGATCAAGTCTGCGCTGGGTCAATGTGATGTACGTGGTGTAAGTTCACAGTGCGGGGTGGCTAAAACCTGAGCGGCGAAATTATTTTTGGCTTTTCTTTGAACTTTTTTTACTCATGAGTACGAGATAGAGTGTGGTGATTTCATGGAGGCCCGAAAGTTCTGGAATTTGCATTCAGTTTCTGCGAGTGCCAACATACAGAGATTTGCAGACTGAAATGGGTGTCCTGGGCCGGATGGGCGCCCGATGCTCATTTATCACCCATACGCCAAGCATGCTGCCATCGCAACGGAACCGACCAGCGCGAATGCCCTTCGAAAGACGACGAAATGCGGTCAAAGCCTTGAACAATTCCATGCACTGCATTGTTGCGTTTCTGCAGGGATATGCTCATCTGTGAAATCAGAGTAATCGGATACCATTATGATTCATGATGTTGACTTGCCCGCTGCTGGAGGCGGTGACCGTTTGGGACCTGCACGTCGGCGCCGAAGTTGACATCCTGGGGCGGATGACGACGCTGCCGTGCACCCATGAAGGTTGTTAGCTGCTAGCTTTAAAGGTGACGGTGTTGGAGTTATGGTGACGGTGTTGCAGTGGACGGGAAGCCGGCATCCACCGACCATGGGGTAGAAACGAATCTGGCAGATCGTGGCAATGAGGCAGCGATGTTCGCAGACCACTGCGGAGTGGAACAAGTATTGGGTGTGCCGCCAAGCCTTCACAGACTGTGTTGCAGACTGACCTGCTACCTCAGACGTCGCCGTGCCGGCCCGTATACCCAACTAAGGGGTTTAATCATACACATATGCAATCATTTGCATGCGTACGCATCCATGCCTACATATATATATATATATACACACACATCCATCTCGCTAGACTGTTCAGGCCGACCGGCTCATCCTGCTGAGGAATCGATTGGCAGAGGCGCGCTCAGAAGACGGTTTGGAAGCACGAAGACATATTACCGCCCATTGCCGTAGCAGCCTCCCAGCAGGACTGCTTTGATTTTTTGGCAGAGTTGATTTCACTCTCTCAATGCCTGCTGCGTTGCAGGAACTGAAGAAGTGCGCCTGGCAGCAAGCCATGTCATGATGACCATCAAGCAATGACAGATCCGCTGTCAGAGGGTGATTGTTGCAAAATTGGTGCGACATGTGCAAAGCCAGCAAAGTGTCAGAAAGCGCAAGCATGTGAAATATCGTTAACTTCCTCTGCTGCATGCACAGTGTATGCTGTGCAGGTACGACACGAGGAAGAACGACCCGTGGCTAACATGGCAGAAGGCAGCCGTCGGTGCGTTGAGACGATAGCTTTACAAGCGCCCGCCCCCTTTTCGTTAACTCCCGCCCCTCCTGTGGATTTGGCTCTAACGGCGGTCCGCAATTCATCTTGTTGCGTGTGTCGTGGCCCATGGGTATTGGGTTTTGAGGCGCCAGAAAAATACTGTTGACAATTGTGGTCGCTTCTCACGATTTAAGGTGTAGGTAAGCCTTGGCCTCAGCACGGGTTCAAAAACAAGGTGTAGAAGGTGCTACTAAATCCCGTCACCTGTGAACTCGCGGAATGAAGCATTCGGCGAACTCAAAACTGATTGCTGAAGCTGGGGGCGATCACCTGCACAGCTTCGGCAAGCAACTTTGTGAGAGCTCTTTGTTGTGCATGTTCCACTCCGAACTGCTTGAGCCGAAAGGTCAGGACCCAACAACAACATTGCAAACACAGCCGGCATGCGAAGTTGAGAATCTCTCGGAAGAAAGCCCTCACCAATAGCACAGCCCTCGCAGAAGTTTCTGGTGGGTGTTGGTTGAGGCTATCACTTTGTTTGTGTAGGCTCCGTTCCAACCCCCAGCGAAAAGAGGAACCCTCATAGAAGAGAAGAGCGTCGAATTAAATGCTATCGAAAGTAGTCGGGGAAGGGCTTGGTTCATCAAGCGATAACATAATTACGAAGCATAGAAGGGCACGTGACATGGTGTTGTTTGCTGAGTCTGTTTTTGGCAACTCACGGTATATGGTCAGGTCACCACGGACTTATCCTCCGGATATACCCAGTGGTTTGTCTGTCTACCTATCCACTCTCTCTCTCTCTCTCTCTCTCTCTCTCTCTCTCTTTCTACAGTGCGTTGTAACTACGAACGTGTACATCAATAGCCTGCATTTGTACCGATGTACACACACACACACATACACATGCATACACATACATTCATACCTGCCCACATACTATGAATACTTACCCAACTGCATACATGCACGCATGCATACCTACATAGCCATGTACGCGCGTGCATACGTACAAGCAAACAGACATACATGCATACTGCATACATACATGCTTGTGTGCATGCTTGCAGGCATCGGTAGATACACCGTTCGATACAGCAAAGGAAGAACACCCATGTGCATCCATGTTTCCATGCAGTGTAATTCTGGCAGTTCTGTGGTCCTAATTCGTGTGCCTCAGTTTACTAAGTTTACTATGTCGCTGAGCATGTCCATAGCAATGTACACAGCGTATAAGCATGCAGTGACTACACTGGGACTCCCTTCGCCAGGCGCGGATCGAGGCCGGGGGAGCCGACCTACGGCTCCTCATGGGCCAGGCGACACGTGGGCCCCACCATTTCGGGAAATGCGTGTGGCTTCAGGGTTCGAGGTGCTACTCGTACCGCGATTGGGGCTTCGGAGTCCACGAGCACACGTCGTGACAAATGTGACGGTCTGCAACCAGGGTTTCGATTGGACAGACTGACGATGCAAGTGAGGAGTTCGCCCAACTGTCAGTCGGAACCCATGCGGCTCTAGTGATTCTCGTCGTTCCTCGAAGTTGCAAGACACGAGTCACGAGCGATTAGAAGAATCACGCCGACGAACATGCGAGGTTGCCGGCTTGTGTGCTCAGCTGAACGAATACAGACCTAGGCGGGGCCGCTTGGTGAAGCTGCAGTCTGGAAACCTCGCGTGATAAGTCCGCTTACAACTTGATCTGCTTTGCAGTCCACACTGCACAGGTTAAACACTATGAGTGCCATTGCTGAGACCGTTCCTGGCTCGCTAGGAGGATTAGTTTCAATTTCAAGCAAGGCCAAGTTAGTGCCCTACTTGCAGCTCCGTGACCAGTAAACAGCAGCAGCAGGAGTGGCGTCAGTGTAGCAGTCGTGGTGCTGATGGTGTTGGTGGCGGAGGTGGTGGTGGTGGTGGCGGTGGTGGTGGTGGGGGTGGGGGTGGTGGTGGCGGTGGCGGTGGCGGTTCCATGGCGGCGGTGCTGGTGGAAGGTGACAGTAGCAGCAGCAGCAATAGCACTAGCAGTAGCAGCCAATGAAAGTCCCAGTAGCAGCAGTAGAAGTAGTATACTGGTCCGACATCAGAATAGTATCAGAATCATCTTGACGATACGAGTTCTGGGTGTTCGCAGTGATGCTTCTGATGGAAGCAAAGGTGATATAAGGCTACATAATATTATGCTACTTGTTTGTCGCTACTGTTTTCTTTGTGATGACCAGCATTACCAGGCTCGCTGCGCAGCTGAGCGTTCCACAGGACGACTGCGATTGCCATAACTTTCTGTGCCTCAGGCAACAAGTCTTGGTTGGAGCTCAGGATTGGCATAGAAGCAGGCACAGTAAGAAAAAATCATATTACAGTTGAACGGCACACAGCTTTCTACCAGCAGTCGGGAGCGCGCACAGTTACTGTAAGACTCTATAAGCAGTCTCAACCCATGCACAAGGATACAGCAGCTGTCGCAAATACCCTGAACCATGATCGCAGTCACGGCCTGAATCGCAGCGAATGTTTTCGGCAATCGTTGTAACACAATCAAAACGGCGGTGGCTGGCGGCCGAAAAACGATGTTCTCACCCTTCCCTATTTCTCACTGGTACTGGTAGGAAAAATCTGATGTAGACTTTCCTGCAGAGCTTCTTCAAGCTTGCATCGGAGAGAAGCTCTGATATGTTGGTTGGGCACAGCCTGGTGAAGCCAACTGCGAAGCAACTCTTATGCGAACCCAGAGCATCCAACGCCCCTCAGGAGATGCTCATCATCGAGGACCTCCCTCGAAAGCACAAGGAGTCCCAGGAAAAGGCTGGAAACGCACAGAGAGATGAGTTTGGCGAAGGGTCTCGGAGCACGTGATGTTTTCGAGCTGCGAACGGGTGGGATTGAGATGCACAGAGGAATGCAGCGAGCTTGATCCAGAAAGTTGTTTCGGTATGTTCTTCATGATCGATGATAATGTGGGGGCCTGAATAGTGTAGGCCCCGCCGCCCCGCCTCCTCCCCAAACACAAAGCAGTCTTCTAGTGTCGGGTCCGGCCGGCGGATGCCTGCACTACGCCCCGGCCTGGCGGACGAAGCCTAGGAGTTGTGCAGATATCGCCCGGGCCGGCCCGCGGAACTTAGCATGCTTGGATATGCCAAAGTCAACTCTGCAGCCTTGGAGAATTGATGGCCTGGCGTGCCCGCATAAGCGATTTCGTAAGGAACCCTAGCCTCCAGGCTTCAATTCCATCCAAAGAGCCTGGCCTTGTCCAACAGCCTTGCAATTGGGCCCTTGAATCCTTTCCGTGGATTCGGGAGCCCGGCTTCCAACAAAACATTTGGGAGAGGAAAGCTTCTCATTATTGGGGGACAGCACATCAAATGGAACGGCCTGAATAAAATGGTCAAACATTGCAGTGGTGGGGGACCCCACAATAATCGTCCAATAATCAGCCCCTCACATTAACGAGAAGCCTAACCGTGTGCTGCATATAGTTTTGGTAGCCAGGCAGAAGGCTGAACAGGCTGAGCGATGGTCCGATTTTAGTGGCACTTGCGCAGAATACCTGCAAAAGTGCACAAGATGTGGTGCTGGGGCGGTGGCTGGCTGTCGGCTGAGTTCCCACTGTACACTGTTTTCAATCTTGGCTGCAGAGCACATCTCGTCAGCAGGATGACGCAAAACCTGTTTTCTGATTTGCATGTGCTGATATTGAAACGGCCCATGCATTGTACCGGACACTTTGCTCTGCTGCCACCGGCCGGCCACCTGTCAAAATTAAATGCAGCTCCATGACAGACCAGGACCATACCTATACCGTTAAGCGGTGTTTCACAAAATGGCGGCTCGCTTAACCGCACATGCCTGACCATACAATTTTCTCCAAGCTCTGTTCCAGTGATTGCCTTGGGCCAGGCCCAGCCACAGTGTTCATGCATGTCGAGTTCGTGTTGTTCTGCAGCTGGGCTCACGCAGGGACGTAGCAAAGCCTTTGTTCCAGAATCTGCTGGACGGTCTTTGCAAGAAGTGGGGGCATGCAGCACGCAGTGTGTGCCTTTGCTTCCGGCATACTTCGAGCGAGCCGGTAATCAGCCCAGCTAGAGACCATGCACTTATCATTGCATCACCGTAGCGAGGCAACATTTGTTATTGCTCCGTAGTGCTCTTCCAAGCATCTCCGCCAGGCTCCGGCGCGCACCCAAGTCACTAGTCGGAGGGAGCTCTCTGTGAGAGTTGCACCCCGGTAAGTAACTTTTCAGCCCACATGTGAAAGCAGAAATCAGCAACTGCCCGAGGTCATGGCGCTCGCAGGTCCGCTCCATCCGCCACAGATGAACACATATGGTTGCGAACAGCTAGCTTGATGAGGTTGCTCGGCCGGTACATGCCTCTGTGCGCTGTCGACTTCTGCATGGCCACGTCGCATGCATGGTCAAAAGCCTGTCAGATGTTCTTAGAAGGAGGCAAAATCTGCTGAGTTCTCAGCTTCCGGCGCTTACAGCTTTTGCCCTTTTGCCGCTCGTTGCCACAACGGGCTTGCCGCGCGCCCTCTATGATACCTGCTCAAGAAGACCCGCATTGACGGCGAGCTCCGCAGCCAAAGTTGCGCCGCATCAGGGTCTGAATGCGCCCCAGACCACCTTCCTCCACGAATTTCTGAGCTGAAGCTCTCCAACTCCCCGTAGCCGATGGGGCACACAAACAAGCATGCACGACACGCACGTCACAAGAGGAAGTTCCAGTCGGAAGTTTGGGCCAACCCTTGAGTTGAGACTCTGCTGGAGCCGTAGACCAGCTTGTTGAGACGTAAAGAACCACTCTCCACTCTCCACCACACAGAAGACCGTGGACTTGAGTCGGGCATGGGCCATATGGGCCATGGGTCAGGGGCCCGTGATCCTCGGCTGAAGACAGCGAAGTAGGCCTCAGCGCGCCCAAGCCTAGCAAGTAGCTGAGTCGTCTTTTGCTCTAGTATGTCCTGTTGCAGGGCTCGTGCAGGTTTTGAGGTGCGAGGTCCTTTAAAATTTCTGACATTGCGAAGCAATAGGTCAAGGTCACAGAGGAGAAAGCATCTTCGGCCCGGGAGCTTCCTGATGTGGAGCCCCGGTCCCGGGCATAAATTGTCACATCGAAACCCCAAGCAATCGGGAGTGTCCCTGCTGTGCCGGTAAACTCGGTTTGGATTCGGCCACTTAAGTGGCCCTTCCTACAGAAGCCTCCCTCCAGGAACTCTGCTTGCACGTGCTGCTTCAAGCGAAGCAATGAGCCGCAGGACCGTTGCACACAAGACTTGGAGGGAACTCTATCTACAGATTCTCGGAGCTGTCGTGCTTGTGCACGGGACGTAGGAGAACTACTGTCGGTGACAAGCATCAAGTGCCCTTTTCTATCTATCCATCTACCCAACTATCTGTCGATCTGCCTGTCAGTCTATCCATCATCTATCCATTCATTCATTTGTTTGTTTGCCTGTTTGGCGGTTTCTCGTCGTCATTTCTCATTTCGTTCGTTCTTTCTTTCTCTACATCACTACATAGCTTTCTATCTATCTACCAATCTATCCATCTCTGCTTGTTCCATCTTCTTCTCTACCTACCTATGCGTCGCAGCTCTCTATCTATCTGTCTGGACGGATATCTATTTGTGTATCTTCTGCCTGTGTGTGCTTTTCCGTATTGCACGGTAAAGTGTGGTTTCCCCATGTTGATCGACTTTCGATTGCGGAGCATTCAACTGATGCTGGCAGTCGGTTCGCTCCCCGGCCCAAGAAAGACACTATCTCCGCGACAGTTTGGTTCCTTTGCATCGACGGGTACTCGTCGAAGCCTCGTGGTTCCTGGCTAAGCATGGACAGGATTGTGCATCGTGCGAAAGCACGTCTTGGAAAGAGGGCAGTTGCATGAATCAGAGAGCCAATGCAGGTCCCTGAGATGAGCTCGGACGTCTTCAGCACTCGCTCAGAGTTCCGGCCGCATTGAGGGCTGTGCTTCAGTCTTGAGTCGAGGTTCAAAATGTGTGGAGAGGCTTGGTGTAGGGCTGACCGGCAGCTACACCAAACACACTGAAGCAACTAACACAAGAACGGACGTTCTGACATGACTAGCTGACACCTGTCACCACGGTGCCCAACCGCTCTTGCAGTTCGGGAACACTACCCACGCCTCAAAACAAAAGCCTACAAAAAGCTTATGTTGCTTGGGCTCAGATTTTTATCAACCACCATGCCCGCTCTGGAGAAAAATCGAGTTCGAAGTCCGCTGCTCACCTCCCGCTGCCTGATCACCATCGATAGTGCTGCTAATTGCTGAATTACTTGCCTGGGAACTCTGTGAGTTGAGGCGTGTCATGTGGCGCTGAGGCTGGGCCTCGGCAGCCTTCCACCGGGCCCTGCATTGTTTGCCGGCAGGCTCTCCTCCGCTTAGAGCAGCAGCAGACTCCAGAAGTGAAGCTCCGCCTCTACAGGGGCATGGACCACGCATCTTTGTTCTGATAGGCCCCGGCCGACACGGTTTGCATACCTTGTGGTCATCTTCTGGCACCATGGCGATGGGGGGAAGGGGTGATCTTTCGATGTCTTTTAGCTCGTCGCGGGCAGGGACTCCAATCAGAGTTGTTCACCAAGCAAATCCTCATCGGATGCACCGAAGGTATGCTTCTGGTGCAGTCAGCGCTATCAAGTGGCAGAAGCTTGCCTGCACTCTGGACAGTGTGCTGTGGCTGATTGTTCAAGGGTTAAGAACTGCCACTAGGACTGATTACAATCAGGGGAAGTTATCCTTCGCAGCTGGGACGTGCTCAGCTGTATTATTTGGTGCCGCGAGTGATTTGAAGGAGGGCGTGCTTCATCCAGATACCAGGCCGGGCATCATGCACCTGCCATCTGCATGGCATACCCGCATCCATACAGAGACAGACAGAAAGACAGATTGACAGACATGTGGACCAAAAACAGCCCAGACAGGACGGACAGACTGGACATACATGGTATACGTATGAAGGACTGGCATCTATGCATGTATGCTGTAAATATGTGTGGTTATGAATGTATGTATGCATGAATGGAGATATGTATGCATGTAGGTATGTCTGCATGTATGTATGTATGCTTTCCGTAGACGTATGTATATATGTATATAGATGTGAGTGTGTAAGAACGGAATGTGTGTGTGCATATGTATGAGTCTGCATATGTACGCGTGTATGTAATATTACGTATGTTTCGCAACT
This sequence comes from Symbiodinium sp. CCMP2592, assembly GCA_905221615.1. NCBI lineage: Eukaryota > Dinophyceae > Suessiales > Symbiodiniaceae > Symbiodinium > Symbiodinium sp. CCMP2592. Next base: position 1,247,512 of record CAJNDT010006058.1, read on the forward strand.
GTACTTGTGCGTATGCGTTGTCAATCTCGCATCATGGCTTGTACGTCGGACAGCTCCTCAAACCCCTGCCACAGGTGTCCTATCTGCAAGCAGAATGTGCAGCATTTTCAGCAGGCTGCGGACGGGCTTCTGTGTCCTCCTAGTGCTTCTTAGTTGCTTCTTTGCTGCTGCGAGAGCTGCTGGCGGCACCCGAGCACACTACTATACCTTTGTTTCTGCTACTTCCACATGCGTTGTAGCGCCGTTCGTTCTTTGTTCGTGCTACTTCCACAGGCGTTGTAGCCCCAATGCGTGAACTCAATTGGGTTATCTTTTTGATGTTTTCGCCCTTGTGGTGCTTCTGGCGCTGCGGGCTTTGGCTGCGATGTATGTTAAGTATGTTCATGGCTTTCAGTGTTCGGGGCTTTTGGTTCGTGTTGCTGGAGCTGTTGCCGGAAGCAAAAGCATTTAAATCTGCCAGGCACTCCTGCCAGGGGCGGTCATTGTCTCAGCTTCTGTCCTTTCGAAATTGAGTAGGGTCTACGGAGTCTACGGAGTGTCAAGCGAGGTGTTCATGCTGCCTGCGTTTTGTAGGGGCAGGCGGGCTGGGATTAAAGGCAACACATGCAAAGGAACTACACAACTTGTTGCCGAGGCGACCGATCCGCATCCACGCGGGCAGATGTCACTTAGATCCCAGTACAGCTTCACCTGAGCCAGGGTGAAGCTGATCCCAGTCTTGAATCTTGAATAGCTGTATTTCTTTCTACTGTACTGATATGCAGTTTGCATCCTGACGTGTTTGTTCACTGGTTTCGTTTGTATCAATACTGGTACAAAGTCGAGAAGAAGATCCCATGTCTGGCCTGTTCGGGCCGTTTGAGAGCTTCTGGTCCAGGTCAGACTCAAAAGATGCTGCCAAGGGTCGACTCTGACGCGAAACCCGCGTCGGGGATGTAGATGGAAGCTCATTGTGGCCAGCGGCGACAAAAGTGACAAAAGGCGACAAGTACTGCCCAGTTCGGTTCTTCGGCTTGATCGGAGAGATTTCTGCATGTGCCAGCAGTCTGGTCAATGAATCATAATAGTGTGCCGAACGAGAATCCAGCTGAATTTATTTCATTTTTGTTGCCCTTTTGTTGCCCTTCGCAGTGTCCTCGCGGCAGCGGAGTGCCTCGCCGGGAATCACACTCCGGGAGCACCGGAAGGAGGCGGAGCTGCAGTTCATGTTGGCGACTTGACGTCGGTGCCGGAGCAGGCCCTGGAGAGAATGGCCGTCATGGCGAATCTGGGCATTGGCCTAAGCTTGAAGCTTTCTGGGTGAAAGACCACTGCTGCTTGCCGGACCAAGGACTGCACGTCTTCCATCCAGAGTGGCAGAACGTACGGCCAGGCCGGCTTGCAGGGGACACCTCATTTGCGTAGAGTTTCCTGAAGCTGCTCCGCTGCTCTCCGCTGCTCCGCTTTGAGGTGCAATGCCCCAGGGCAGACAGTACAGCACCACCTTCAGGATGATCGCCATGAAGCTCGGCTGTTGTCGAGAGTACTGTCCTTGCCCTTCGAGTCCTTCGAGGTTGCAGTTTCCAATATGGCTCAATATGGATGAAACCTGGGGGTGTTTTCGAGGACTGAAAAAGCCATGCCATGCCATGTCGAAGCCATGCCCCCCATGTAACATGTGATGATCTGCATTTGATCCAAGGAAGGTCTTCGGCCCTGGCCCCAGCCTTCGCTCAGTTTTTCTGCACCCCCGTTCCCGTGCCCCGAGCCCGTGGCAGTCTCTGACGATCTAAAATATCACTAGTCGCCGTAGTCACCCGTACATCCCGTACTTCACGTTGCTGTCGCAACTTACTCGCACTGTACAAGGTGGGAGTTTGTCGGATCTGGAGAGCTTTCCGGTTCCCAGTGTGGCGGTTCACCGGTGCTTCCTGTAGGGATGCCGGGGACTTCTCCGGTTGAGCCTTATTGTTTTTAATATCTTTTGCCGAATTTCAAACGACCTTCAAAGGTCGAGACGAGGAGATCACCCTGCCGGTCCAGACCTGCACGAAGGTCGTCGACGCGACTTGTCAAAGTGCAGTATACGGGGTCCCGAGTCATTCTGCAAAGCACCGCATAGCATTTGTAGAGTTTTGTAGCTGCTTTAGTTAGTTAGGAAGCGGTCATTTCCTCCGATGTCCTAAAGGCTTCTTTGTTTCTCCTGAAATCCGCGAAGCATGGGAAGCACGTTCTATCAGTTACTGACCGCAAATATCTTTGCAGCTCACCTAGCGGCTGTGCATGGTCACCATGGCCCTACTCTTGAGTTGCACTCACCGTCTGCAAAGACTTCTGCAGCACGGATGCTTGAAGTTTCAACGTTGGAGAGTTCTTTTCAGTCAGTTGCCGTGTGTACATACATAGCATCGTGCACAGTTTGCACGTCGAGAACCCTCTGAGCTGATTGAAGTGAGGGCATGACCGGCACGGTTGAACGTTCCGCCTTCATGAGGGCAACTCCACGAGATGGAGTCACCTGACAATTACCGTCAGCCGGAGGGGAGTCAAATGTTGTCCTTGTGGTGAGCACAAGTCCAGTACACAACCTTGCCATATTTACGAAAGAGCTTGGAGTGTTAAATGAGCTCAGGTGAGAGATGCATTGGCACGAGCATTGGGCCTCGATCCAGAGAGTACTTGACTCGGTGCTGTCTGAAGCAGGCAGCTACGATAGACAATTGCCTGGACGATGTGTGCAAGTGCAGTTGTGTCGGTGTTGAGTCTTGAGATATGTTGACAGGCTTTGCAAGGATGTTGCGAGGTTTTTTCCTTGAGTTCAGCGAGTAAGCTTTGTGCTTCGTTAGGGCACCGACTAAGTTGAAATAAATGCCATAGAGACGGATGCAATCCCAAAGGCTTGGAAGTGAGCCGAAGGGACATGTCATCCTTGATGATGCTCTGGCGACTGAGACCTTTGTCGTTTTGTCACTTGCCCGGAGCAGTGCTCGGCTGCTAGACTTTTGCAACATCGAACGTTTTGCAACATGCAGCGCTCAATTGGAGATCTTCGGGTTGTGGCCTTGCTTCGGAGGACGGCGCTGATCCAAGTACCATGCGAAGGTTCACTCGCAGCATTGGCTTATAGCGGAAGAGCGCGTTGCATATTATGAGAGACACAGCTTTCGAAGACCAGATCGGCAACCTTGAATTTGACCCCAGGCCCCAATCTCAACTTCCTGACAGAAGCTCCGCCCAGCTCTGTTCCCAGCCATGAGAGGGCAGCCCGAGCCCGGTTCCAGCTCTGGGCAGCGGTGGCGGAGTGGGCTGTAACGTGGCTACAGCTTTGTACATAGTTTGCACAAGTGATCCGTTTTTGGGCTCGTGTGCTTGGGCTCATGCGCCCGGCACCAGTACCTGTGCTAAGCTTCGGCCTCGTTTCGCCCCGTGAGCCGAAGTACTCATCACGCCGTCACCGTAGCTACTAGGGCAGAAGAGTAGCCTGAACGGAATGTACCGGTAGGGCTTGCAAGGTACTTTCCTCTGCTGATAACAAAACTACAGACTTCTGAAACAAAACTACAGACTTCTGAAGATGCTTCCTGCGAGTGCTGAGCTTGCGTTGCCGCCCACAACTTTTGGTATATGAGCCACACGCCACAGTCAAACCACTTTGGCGTGACTCCGCAACTTGAAGCATACTTGCATGCCAAGGCTTCTTTTCCTGGTCCTCTTCACTGCCAGGCAAAGGGTACTGCGGTCACACGGGGTGGTGAAGCTCAGAACTCACGTTCCACGTCTCCGCGTTCGCGGACAGAACACAAGGGCTTCAAGGGTTCCGACAGTCCTGCGCAAAGTTAAACCACAAGTTCAACAACGAAGGGCCCCCCAAAACCTGGGACCCGGCAGGCTGTTTTCAACGAACATGCGGAAAGCTTCGCGTATCCTTTGGTCCTTTGCCTGAGGGCGAGCCATTTCACCCCGCCGGGCTTCGAAGACATCGAGGCCCTCGATTCCCAATCGCAGCGAAAGCTTCGGGTCGTCGGTTGCTGGTGTTGTGTGACGTGGCAAGTTCATCAGAAAGTGGCAGGGGCTCGCGCCGGAGCAACTGAGCTCAAGCTCGCATAGATCGATCATCAAGCACTCATCAGCTCCAGTGTTTGAGTCAGCTGGCTCGGCTCGGGCTTGCGTACTGAGTACCGAGTAGCCGGAAGTGCGGATGCCTGTTCAGTTCAGTTGATTGCAGTGAAGGAATTCAGCTACTCGCAGGGTTTTCTCGAAGGCAGGCTTAGCCATGTTGAAGGATTTTGGCAAGACTGGCAAGGGGGGGCATTTGTAGAGGACTATGTGTCCGGGACCGCTCCCTGCACTCCTGTTAGTATAAAACAAGCCATGACTTGTTCCCAAAGCGTGCATTGTTTGCTGCACCCCCACAATTGAAGGGACCGGGCCAGCAATACTTGTCCGGAACTCTCGGGTTGCCTTGCAAAAATTCAACTCCTAGCAATGAAGCACTGGACATTGACACGGGGCGCCTCTCCGTGCAGGAGGCCTGGATCATCGGCGACCTCCATGGTGATATCCAGTGTGCTGAACAGTGGGTGAGAAGGCCTTTTAGTAGTTGGGGTGTGCGCAGTGTTCGGATGTACTTGAAGTCTTGTGCACAACGGTCGCCGGAGTACTTCCGGTCCTAAGCTGCTTTCCGGTATGTAGATTGCACATATCTGCCGCCTTTGATGTGGACCACGCTGACCTAACTTGAACCTTACCCGAGCTGAGTGCACTCCGACTCAGGACCGGCTTGGTAGATCTGGACTCGTGGATGTGGAAGGGCAGAGAGCGTACTGCGCTGATTTTCATGGGCGACTATGTGCCTTGGACTTGTTGGTCGATCCTTGAAGAGGTTGAACACGATTCCTTGCATGATTGGGCAGGTGGACCGGGGCCCTGAGGGCCTTCAGGTGCTCACTTTCGTGCGTAACCTCACTTGGAGCTTTCCCAGAAATGTTCTGGCACTTATTGGCCCCTTGGCAGTGTGGGAGGATGTTGTTGCACTGGCTTCGGGATTCAGGCTTTTGCCGAAACGAGCTAACGGCCATAGACTGGGCGAGGTTTAGCTTTGTCCACACAGCTTCATGCATGCAAGATGCGATCCTCAAGTTGTCTTCTATTCAATTCCAGGAAATCACGACTTGTACTTCCTCGCAGACTCGGTCCTGCCAGATGGTGCTACTAATCTGATGGGCGTGCCGGTGCGAGACTTTACGTTTTCATTTCTTCACCCAGATACTTGGTGACAAGCTGCCAGCTCAACCTTTCGTGTTTGTTTGGGCTCCTAGAATCGACTTTCCGTCAGATGTTTGGGCATCTACGACAGGGTTGGCGTGGAATCGTGTTTGGTGCGAGCCTAGCTGGCCTAGCTCCCAAATATCTCAACATGTCTCAGTGCCGGTGGCTGTTAGAGAGAAGGAAGCAAAAGCCCTGGTCCAGCTGTTGACTGAGCCGCGGCTGAACTGCACACCGAGCTGTCGACATGGCCTTCGACTCAGGAAGAGTATCTGAACTGGGTACCGGAGAGCGCCGTGCAGGTGTGGGTTCGCGAAAGCTCTGGATGCACATGCAGTGTATCTTAAAGCGCTGAAGCCACTCGATAGGCGAGCTGGGCCAGACTACAACTCCTAGTGTTCTCCTATGTTCTCCTCGTTTCGTCCAGAGATGTTTGGTCAGGGTTTGCTGCTAGGCGGAGGACACGTCGGAGATCCTGCCAAACCTGCTTCTGGCCTTGCAGCATGTCTACCAGATGAGAGTCGAGCAGCAGGTCGGTTCTGAGATGGAAAAGAGGGTTTCGGCTTAAGAGGGCTTTCTTCTACTGCAAGATGGTGGCATCCTTTCAAGTCTCGCGAGGTCGGGCCTCCTAGATGTTGTCCCGCCATTGGAAGCGGGTTTGGAAACTCAAACAGCCGGGCAGGTGATGATGGTCGAGGGGCCCGGACAAAGAAGCCTTTTCGACCCTTGGTTCTCGTTTGGTAGACTGTGTGGCCTGCCTCACGAGGATTGAAGCGGCTGCATGTTGCTAGCTTTGCGCATGTCACGGAGCCAGCTAGGTGTTCTTTCGCCAGCATTTACTTCGCTTCGCAGCATTTCCGAAGTCAGAACTCGCTACCACGCCCAGTCGGTAGATTTGCTGAAAGTTAAGATGGTTGGACAAGAGTTGAAGCCTCGGCAAATCCCTCCCAGACTTTTCTGCACAATATGAACTCGTTTCCCTTGTCGGTTCTCAGGGCTGGCCCCCTTTTGTCGGTAACGACATGCTGCGCCAGCGCACCACCCAGCGCCTCAGCCAGTGGCAGAAGCACCTTGCTGAAGGCCTTCGATTCGCTTCTTAGTTAGGCGAGTCGTGAATCAAACCAAGTGGCAAACAGTTTGTGGGTTCAAGGTGGGGGAAGTGGACGGCACGCGAGAAAGGTTTCGGCATTGCTGTGTGAAAGTTGGACGCGGCTTCTTTGTCGAGAGAGTCGAGAGTTGAAAAGTTGCGTGAGTTGAACGCACCGACGACTCGAGGGCACACCCATATATTAAGAAACACAAATGAGTCGTGACCTGTATGTGCCCCTCGATGGCTTTCATGAGTAGTCAGAATTTCGACTAGCTGCAACAAGAGCTAGAACCCGTGCAAAGAGCCCCCCACCTGTCAGGACTTCACAGCTCCGGCTTGGCAGAGTGGCTCCTGGAGCGCCCTGCGATGGCGGTCGTAGCAGGCCATGGCGCGAGATGACATCGGTCTGGTGCACACTGTAGATCCTCAAGCAGGTACTGCCCTTTTCCAGCAACAGCAGCTTTCAGGGAGCTCGCTGAGTTTTTCTGCGTGGACATTTTTCCCTCCCATGCAGGAGCACTTTTCGTCCACGGCGGCTTGATGCCCGTCCGGGACGCCTCGGAGCTGGTACCTCTAGCACCAGGCACTGGTTCACTCGGAAGCCGGAATGTCGCACGCTTGTAACTGCATGTGCTACCACCTGCGGCCCCACAGCCCACCTGAATGTCAAGGATATCTGCACAGCCACCGGCACCACCTCTTGCAGCGGGGAGGCGCGGTCAAAGACTGGAGCATGTTGACTCAGCTTCCAGCTGCGGCCTTCTCACTCTTGCGCGTCCTGACCTGGTTGATTTTGATAGTTTATTCGGTGTCAGGAAATGTCAGGAGGGTAGGTTCATGTCACATGCCCCGCCACCTCCACACCCGCCTTGCCGTGAACAGAACGAGCAGGGGTCCGTAGCTGGGCATCATTGACCGGGGCCGCTCCTGCGGAGGTCCTGACTTGGAGCTCCTTCAACAGGCAGCACCCTCTTGGGGCTCATTGCATCACCGTTTGACGCCGCACAGCAGCGCAACACACCATGCTGAATAAATAAGACATGGGAAGAACTGCGAAGAGCCAGGCTACGACTTACCGTGGCTTCCATGCGGATGACCCAAGGGGCTGCGGGGAGGTCGATGCTGCGAGGACCTCAGAGGAGCGCAGCTGCTACGCAGCGCGCACTGGTGCACCCTTCTTTCAAGCAAGAGCTTCCTGAGCCAAGGAGAGCTGAAACTGACTGAGACTGTTCAGTTATCCACAGGTTGAACATTTGCATCCCTTCAGTTTCTGCACATGACAACTGACGGAAGGCCTTGAGCGAAGTAATGCCCAGGTAATTCGGGCCATGCAGGAAGTGGCTAATGTCAGCCGCATTGTCGTCGGGCACACTCCAGACGCGGAGGCCTACACATTCGGGCTAATGGTCCTGCAATGCACTGTAATGTGCTACAATCGTTGTTTTCGGAGATTCATGAGCGGCTCTTTTAGTCCAACATCCCGACTCAGACGATGCGGTATCGGTACCACTGGTGGTAGGGGAACACCCAGAACAAGAAATATCATTCTTGAGATGCAGAACTTGCACTTACACAAAAGCTTGCACAAGGCTTAGACGCTTAGTTGAACGTTGAGGGCTTTGCATGGTCACTGCCACCGCTTCGTGACATGGACGTCGTCTCTGGAAGTCACACGAGTCGCCTGGAGCTGTCGGCGCTGGTGGGATCGGTGCTGGCGCAAACAGAATCGACCCGCTGTTTCTTGGCAGGTAAAGGATCCAGACTGTATGTGTATATATATATATATATTATAATATTATAAGTATATGCATCTTTGAGGGCCCTCTTCAAGAACTGTCATCACCCTTGTGATGTTTCTCCCTTTCCGAGGCTACCAGATGCTGGAGTTCCTCTTCGGCAGCCGGCAGCCTCGCCCGGCCTTGAAGGGAGTTCTCGGCCTGAACCTTGGGCTCCTTTGTTCAGAATGCTTGTCATATCTTTTAAGCACCTTCTGCCCATCTTGGCGGTTACCTGCTGCGCCGGCGTCTTGAACCGAGAATCCCAGGAGAAACCTTGGCAACACTTGCTTCATGAATGCGGGGCTGCAGTGCCTCTGCCATCTGAAGCCTTTGAGCCGGCACCTGCAGACGCAATGAGCATCATTTGCGTGTCGAAAAATGTTGACATGATGCTATGTGATGTGTCTTTACATATAGTTGACAAGTTATATAACGTCAACCTCTTTTTGTTGTCCGCCCTTTGCGGCCCCTGGTCTCCTTGCAGAGCGCAGCGGAATAGCATGGACTAGAATATTGGCCGATCGAGAAAGTAGGAGCCTTAATCATCTTAGGAACCCGTGTCGCCACGAGACCCAAGGCGGAAGCCACTGCCTGAATGCTGCTGCAAGGTATATCCTCTCCGGTGAGGCAGCCGATGAGGTCAATCGGAGCATCCGGTCAGCACAGAGTCAGAAGCATCAGCGCGAGCGTTTGACAGAACTCTATCGTTGCAGTGGCTCCTGCAGGGTTTGGATCTCGAACGCAGGTGCTCTTGAATTCCAACAGATGGGTTAATCCTAATATATCCAAGCTAAGGTCATATGAATACACTGGGGTCATGTAACTGTACCGACTCGAAGTGACAGTGCGAGTCGAAGCAAAGCCGAGGCAGCGACCGAGGCTCCCAAGGACAACTTCTTGATGCTTTCGCCGAGCTGCAGGACGCCATGTGGAATCCGAACTCGGCGCCGCTACCTCTGCATCTTATCGGAGCCCGAGCCAATGAGATACTTCGTACTCGTATGTCGTGTAGCAGTAAGTGATAGTCCGAGTCCGAGTGGTAACTCCCAAGGACATGGTCAGGTCTGTAGATGGCATGCGCATGGCATGCAGAGTGTGCATCGGTCACGTCATCCCTTTATAGGATGAAACTGCGCGAGGTCAGCAATCAACCCGCATTCCCTGCACCAGACGCTGATGAAGTTGGCCCCCCACCTTTTCGAGGATTACCAGCAGCAGGATGTGCAGGAATCTTGGGTCAGGGATCAGGGCCAGAAGCACTTTATGTTGCAGCTTCAGTCAGTCGTTTGGGGATGTCCTGTCCTGGAGTCCCGGGATCCATGACTCCGGAAGGAGATGGTTTAGCGTTTAGAGGTTTCCCAGTGTCTTTGTCAAGCGGCTCCCAGGAATTCCTCGCTTTCTTCCTGGATACCCTGCACGAGGATCTCAACCGCGTGCGAAAGCGCCCGAAGCCCCAGACAGAGGCTGAGGAGGAGGCACAGGATGCATGGTAAGGCATGCTTCTCGGCATTCCGGTCTTATGGGGGGGAATTGAGCAGTGCACCGTTAACAGTTCTGATAGTACTAATCAACTTATTATCGTCGCCATGACGGAGTCACAGGATTCAGCGGTGCAGCAGCTTAAGAGCAGCTTAAGCTGCTGCAGAACTCTGCGTGGTAGGGTGCTCTTCGAGTACCGGAGCCAGGGACGGTCCCGAAACATCTCTGCTTCAGCAGCTTCCTGCGAGCTCCTGCCGCCAGGAAGACGAGCGTCAGGCGGCTGCAGGAGGACTCCTCGACATCGGTCCATCCTTCCGTCAGACCATATATGTCGACGCATGCGCACACTGGGGCAGTCGTTTAGAGAATTTCGGAAAGTCTGTTCCGCTTTCTCGTGGGTTGCTTACCAAGCATCTGTCTCTTCGGTTCCATTTCTTCCGAGTTGGTTTCCGCCCTTGTCGAACTCAACTTCTCGATTCAGTTTCGAACGGTTTACTTCCATGAGTCAAGTTCCAGTGGAGTATGCAACTTGAGCGGCGTGCTGCCCTGAGTCACTCCCAGCTTCTGTTCTTCTTCCGTGTTCGATTTTCTGAGGTTCTATCGGCACTTCTCCTGCCTTGCCTACCACTTGCTTCGCTCCCTCCACGCACTTCTCCAACCTCGTTTGAAGCGATTCCCCCCAGTCCCTATAATTATTCAGAGTCCCACGGTTGTTTCCGAAGGCCCTTCTACTGGTATCATCGAAGGGAGTGCCGGGCACTCCCGACTCCCGGTCCTCAACTTCTCTAGTATTCTAAGACTAGCCCCGTTCCAACGGCTTATTGTTCCTCTGATTCAAACTCTCCGATCCGTTTGGGACAGTTCACCGCCTCGCTCACCTTTCGCACGGTTTGTCCGTCAGGAGGGGTGGAACTGGCTCAGGGAAGTCAGAACGGCAATCAGAAGGCCTAAGTACACATCAAACTGCGGTATTGAAAGCACAAGGGAGAAAGCTTGCAAGCTTTTGTTGTCACATCTTCTTCGCAGCAGGTTATATATGGTTATATAATGAATGGCATATTGCATCGAATCTTGGGCACAGGGAGGCGTACCGTCGTGCGAGCCAGCGCACCAGACGATCATTCATGCTCCGGGACTGACTGGTAAAATCTCTTCCCTGAGACAGGAGAGGAATTTGCTTCGGCCTTGTCCTGGATGCGACACCTTGAACAGGGGAAGTCGTTTCTGGCCACTGGGAGCATCAAGAGGGCTACATTGCAAGTCAGCTCCAATCTCCAACAAGGATACGTAGTAGCAGCTACTGGTAGCAGCTTCCACATGCTTAGCAGCAATGATCATGTGAGGTGGACTTGTTGCAGGGGCAGCTGCGCTCCTCTGTCACCTGCAGCTGCTGTGGGCACAGCTCTCGCCGCTTCGAGGCTTTCCTTTACCTGTCCCTCCCAGCGCCTTGGATGTTACGCACCCAAGTTTAAGCCCCCAATTCGACGCAACAGGACAACGAGCTTTTGCGTATATAGCTGTGCTTTGCGGTGCCGTTGCTTCTCAAGGTGACCTGGGAGATGACGACCGTGCGCGAGGCTCTCGAGAAGTATCTTGAACGTGAGACTCTTGTCGGAGATGAGCAGTGGTTCTGCCCCAAGTGCAAGCAAAAGGTCGATGCGACAAAGAAGATAGACCTGTGGAAGCTTCCACCAGTTCTGGTTGTGCACTTGAAGCGCTTCGAGTTCGATATGCACAGCTGTCTATATCAGAAGATAGACACTCACCTGAGAGCTCCAGAGCTCTTTGACCTTTCCTCCTTGTGCTTTTCGGAGCAGAAAGACGGGGCAGCCTATCGAGTCACTTGCGTGGCGAATCATTTGGGGGGGTACGGGTCGGGACACTACACTGCCACCTGCCGCGTTGGTTGTCCCACGACCGGACCCTTCCACTACTTCGATGACTCCTGTGTGGAGAGATTGAGCTCGCAGCAGCCTGTTGGGGCCAATGCCTACGTGATCTTTCTTACCCGGAGCGGACCATCGCAGGCCATCAGCGAAGCTGCCCGGAATGTCATTACTCGGCAAACGATCACAGCACCACAGAACTGGCCTCACATGGCTTCAGAGCGCAACTCCATTTTGCATTCTATGCTGCGTGCAAGGCGACATGACGGCGTCCTTCTGCAAGGGTGGCTGAACAAGAGAGGGCCTGCGGCCGATTTCAAGTGGGTCCGAAGGTGGTGCGTGCTGCACCCAGATCGACTGAGCTACTTTGCGGACGAGGAGCAGGAAGTCAAGAAAGGCGAAATTCCCGTGCTAAACACGAGCATGTGTGTGGCTTTCAGCTCCAGCGGCGCGCCGGGCGATTCTGTGAAGCACAAGGCGCAGTTCCCGTATGGCTTTGTTCTGGATCCGAACCCAGCAGCCGGAAGACAGCGCCAGCTCTTCTATTTCGATGCAGAGGACAAGCTTGTGTCTGGCACTAGTGTAACACTGGAGCATATGAAAGGGACGCTTGCTAGCTGTGATAAGTGATAACTGTTCGTCAGTGCTCAACTCCAGTTGCTAGACAGAAGTGTGGACGAGGACAACAGAAGCTTGAACCGCTGGACCTCTGCGCTATCCAAAGCCTGCCGCTCACGGATCGAGACACTGGATTCATTCCTGGAGCAGCCGCTGGACATCTGCGAGGAGAAGCTCTAGCCGTGCATTGCCCCGTGCACGACTTGCCTCGTTCAAAAAACTGGCGAGAGCATCCTACATACAGCACTGAGCCATGGTGTGCCAACGAGAAGTGTATGTGTATATACATACAAATAAAAACTTACATATGTGCATGCATACATACGTATATCAGACAGACGTGCAGACAGGCAAGCATGCAGGCAGGCAGTCACACACACACACACACACACACACACGCGCGCACGCGCGCACACACACACATACACACATGCATGTGCCATGCATACACCCATACATGCACATACAGACATTTACGCATACAGGCATGCATGCATACATACAAACCAAAATCGGTAGTGCCCCGCATGTGGTGATGCCAGCAAGGCAACTAGCACACAAGGGGCACAGGCCTTGCGGAGCCGATCCGTTGCTTAATTTCATATCTTCAGACTTTGTCGCCGCTTTGGAAGGATTCAGCTCATACTAAGAGTTTGTCAAACATGTGACTTTAGACGCTGCAATCCCTCCTGTAATTCTGTGGTGCATTAATTGGTCTAAAGAATCTAAAGTCTGCTTGCTTTCATCCAGCAAGGGGTGGGCAAAGCTCCTGGTTTCTGGACTGGGGGTTGCACCCCCCCAAACGTCATAGATGGTCGTCCTCTACGTCCCGAAAGAATGCTCGTACTTCGTTTAGTGTTATACCATTTGTTGAGGCTAACGAGCATTCCGTGAGTCGGGGGACAATGTCGTCATAAGCGTATCGTATCATTCCTCCTTACTCGCTATCGTGTACTTTAGGCCTTAGTCGTCGGAGGAATTATGCTCGTTCCTCACACCCCCCCGCACAAAGAGTGTGCGGAAGGGCTTGGAGCCCGGGGGTCTTGATCGACCCCTATGCACGGGAGAGAGAGAGCGAGAGAGGGAGAGAGAGTCTCAAGCAGGGAAGCAAGAGACAGAGAGAGAGAGAGAGAGCGAGAGAGAGTCCGCGCCGGTGCCTCGCTCCATCAACCAAGTATCACAATCGACTTCAAGACCAGTGCGTGCCCGCGTGCGGGGAGGGTGTTCGCATTTTACCTTGGCTGTGTGCAAGCAAGAGAGAAAGAGAGAGAGAGAGAGAGAGAGAGAGAGAGAGAGAGAGACGACCCCTACGCCCTGCAGAAAGAAAGAGAGAGAGAGAGAGTAAGAGTAACAGTAAGAGTAAGAGTGAGGGTGAGGGTGAGAGTTGGAGTGAGCGTGAGAGTGAGAGTGAGAGAAAGAGCAAGAGTAAGAGCACGAGTAAGAAGCTTGCTTTCGGCTTGAGGGTTTCCCTGCTTGATGGCGAATCGCTGGGCTGCGAAACCAGCCAGACTTGTTCAGCCTAGCATGCAATATAATATAAGCAGATGACGGAAGCATCCGGAATTTACTGGCTACACAGTCCTAACGGCCTATTGCAAGTGCCAGGTTCGCATTCGATGCCGAGAGCGATTGATTGCTGCCGACTCCGCTTTGAGTCGAGCCGAGCTTGCAAGCAGAACATACAAGTATAAGTCGACATGTGGCATGCCGTGTCGAGCCAGAGCTGGAAGGAATTTGGCACGAATCGAGGGTCAAAGCATTTTCCAGGTTCTTGCGTGCTGGTTGCAAGTGTTGTAGGCAAAGGTTCTTCGATATAGGCAGCCCGGGATTCCCCTCCGGTTGTCAGCCAGGATACTACCGCGCCTACGGGAACCGGTATTGCCCGATCAAGACGGCTCTTCAGAAGCACTCGGCATCACCCGGTGCATTAGGGCTTTTCGGTGTGTTTGTGCATTGACAGAATGTCACCTTGGCCTCCGATCTGCGATCTCAATCCCGAGGATGCCCAGCGCCTCGCCAACACCGGATGCCGAACGCCAGTCTCCACCGAATGTGATGGACAGGCCCCGACAGGGTTCCACTGGGTTTTACTTCGAGACACTACCGCTCCGAACTCTGTGGTACCCGTAGCCTCAGAGACCACAGGCCTCGCTTTTCTCCGAAAGCCTTCAAAGCCATGGAACCGACAGCCAGCAGGTAGAAGCAGCTATGGATAGTCTTTATGTCCTCTGGCTTGCTGAATTTGGCTTGCGTATTAGAGAAATCAAGCCCAGGGCACGGGCAGCAGCTCAACGAACGGGAAGCGTTGCTGTTGCGGGAACTCTACAAGAAAGAGAGGGGCAGTTAGCCGTCGGACTTGGAACTACACATCCGTGCTGCACCAGGTGGCCCATCTTCAGGCGACTGGAAAGGTGCGGCGTGTCCCGATGAATGGCTTCGACACGTGGACTGACGCAGAGGTCCGCCACCTTGGCAGCATTCCCGGCATGGAGAACTCCAGTTACCTTCAGTCAGCTTTTCAGCTGTCCGGAGGCGTTGTAGCAAGACTCGGCTGTCCAGACAAGGGCTTCAACGTGAGAATGCGTCTCCTAGGCTTGTTGCAGCATGTTGGGCACTGTTGCATGCATGCTCCACATGACAGGTCCAACCGTCTCTGCTTCCTAAGTGGTTGAGAGTGGCGCTTGGCTCGCCACCGGGTCGCATTCAAGAGAGTGCTGAGTGCTGAGGGATCCCCCAGGTGCTCCCAAATCTTCGTCCCACAAGATCCGAGATGCCGCTGATGTATCACGAGCATATTCGGCAGACGATGTAGCTTAGGAAACTAAGGCTGCCCATTCTGGGCATTCTCGTTGCTGGCCGGTTCCTCTCGCGCACAGCCAGGCGGTCTTTGGAGCAGGAAAGGGGAAAAATCACAGTTCATCTACACGCACACCGGAATGTCTTTGGCCGTGCATGTCGGATTCAACTGCTGGTTAGGCTGTAGAGTAGTGCAGTATACCGCCGTGCAGTCTACAGGAGTCAAGGACTGTCAAGGATGACTGAGCCGCCAGCGAGCGCGAGCTCCTGCATCGACGTTTAGGGTTTTGCGCAGTTGTTCAGGGCCTTGGCTCAGCATTATTGGTGTTAGCATGAGTATTAATGCTAGTGGTATTATTAGTATTAGTATGGGCTGATACTCGCTGCCCGTCAAGCAGCCACGTTGAATTCAGCGAACTGCGAATTCACTTGGACACGCACGGGCATAGCGGTATAACCATTGCCGGCGACAAGTGTACAGACGGCCCGCGCCCAAAGTAACGAACCAAAAGGACACGCAGGTCAATAAGGGAGCTGGCTTGGCTTTCCATGGGACAGCATCGATTTGTCGGGTGGCATATGCGCAGCAAGGCACCTCCATGCTGCTCCTCTAAGAGCATACATAATTTTTTGAGACATTGAAAGCAAAACGCCAGCAGCAGATTTGTCAAGAAGCTGCCGAGGCATCAGCTTCTTGGTGAAGCAAGGCCGGGAAGGGAAGATGTCGAGCCCAGTCTACCAGAAGCAACTTACAATGATGCGGACTCTGGTTCACAGGCAGCCGCGAGTCGCGGCAGCAGGCTTAAGGGTCGAGTTGGAGGTCGCAGGCAATGCTGTGCAAGGTTCAGGTTCACAGGCAGAATGTCGGGTGATGCAAGTTTGACCAGGAGCACTCTCAGTACAAGTAATACAGAAGACTTGGGAACCGAAGCCCACTCACCGCTTCCCGACCTGCAGCGCCAGGAATCGTAAAACTGCTCAAGGGAGTAGACGACATCAAAACACTTGCCAACAGCTCAGTAGTCACATGTGTGAAAAAAGGCAGCAAACACAACACAATGCTTCCAGGATGCAGCACACGAAAGCAGATGCTCTCGGAGGAGGTCGCGGCTTGTGCCATGAACCCAGTGATACCGGGCAACCTTTTCTGGAGGTTATTGAGGTTCAGCCTTCCAGGCCAGGGCTTTGTCTCTGTCTCTGTGTGTGTGTGTGTGTTTTTGTCGGGGTGTCTTCTGCGAAAATCTACTGTCGTTCGCTGGAGTGATATGCTGCAGGGGCCGCAACAGCGTAACTGTTAACTGGGATTGCAGGCAACAAAGGCGCCCGTGCACTGGGAGATATCCTGTACCTGTACCTCTAACAAACCTTAAGGCTGTTGGTTGCGTCCTGGCCAATGAATGCAGGCGGCTTTGGAACATTCAGTGCCCGGGTACACGTCAACGATACCCGTTGGGTGGACGGGATTGGCTCTTGCCACTTCGGCTTAGGATGAAGGTAGGTGAAAGTTCGGCGGTTCCTCTTGTTGCTCCACTCCATCACAGTTGTATGAGTTGACATGTCAAAGTGCGCTACTGGGTAGGCCTACATAGGCCTTAGGTAAGGCAGCAAAAGAAACAAACGTCACAGTGTCAGTGTGTTTGTGTGTGTGTGTGTTTGGGGACATGGCCCGCGGCCATGTGCGGGTTCGTAGGAAACAGCTGGCAAGCAAGTTGACTTACAAACCTCACTCAGTGCCCAATGAAGAAACCTGACATGCCACGGTCTTTGCGAGATGCTTCCCAGGATTCCTACGAAGCTCCATCCCAAAGCCCCAGAGATGCCCGTTGCTGCAGAGCCCAAGGTCACAGTGAAAGGCATCAAGTCCTTTCGGCCGGGCTCTTACACCGCATGACACGACGATGCTTCGCTGAGGAAGAGGTCTCCCAAGACCAAGACGGTTGCTCACAAGCCCCTCTTTGCCCTGGCCGACACTATCCAAATCTGATCAACCTCGCCCATTCGCATGAAAGAGGTGTTAGGTAAACACCGATTAGTTTGTTTTTATCCAGCTGCTTTGATGAAAATGAAAACAACTAGACGCAGTTCGGACAAATGGCTAGTCACAGTCTCAGGTCAGAGGGTGCAGACTCACACAGATAAGTCCCGAGCAACATGGAAATGCTGCATCGGTAGCACCGAGTATTGCAATGAATCAACACCGATCGGACGAACCTGGCGTTTCACGCAGGTCAGGCTCGCCCTTTTCCCACCAATCTCCTGCGGCAATTGTTTTTGTTTCCCATGTTTTTCGTCCCATGTTGCACATTGCGTGGTTATTCCATTACATAGATAGAAACGGGTTCACACTGCACTAGTTGCACTCCTGAATCTGCACGATTCCACCTCGGTTCGAGACACTACTCTTAGCGTGTTTGCATGCAACATTTACACTGGGGGCGCGCTCTGTGCCCAAACAGAGCCAGGACTTTCTCCAAGAGATTCAGCACATGATTTCCCCGGAAGGAGAGACATCAGGCTATTCGCAGAGGTCTGGAATGGCAATGACAGTGCGACATTTTGATACCAAGGCCCGGCAGACATCAGTGGCCACACCCAACTGGCGTCATAGGCCGGCTCTGACAGAAGCTGAGAACGACACAGAAGGCCTTGCACTGCTGGCGTGTTGGCCGGTGGAGAACCACGCACGTACCTAAGGTCCTTCCCAGCTTGAACTTAGCAAGCATGGCTTATACGCTGGTGTCTACTATTTACTATTCGTCGAAGTCATGGGGCTCCGTCGTGGCCGGGGTTTGCAGGCAACTGCTCTTGAGACGAATTTCCGACAAATCCTTCCCGATGATTCGGGTCAATGCTTGTCTCTTGTGAGTGTTTGAACTGTGGAGCTTCCGAAAACAGGTGCCGGCTACAACGGGTTGAAGACTGCCATGCTCTACACCAAGGCAGGGTGAATTACCTTCTCTCACCTGATTTAACATGGCTCTAATGCACACACATTTTCGAGCACTGAGCTCGGTCAGTGCATCATGCAAGACAGTCTGTCTGGGCAAGGCTGGGAATGACAACTACGTGGTTTTCGATCGCAACGACAAGGTCACGACGGATTCACACGTGTTTTCTGATCTTGCGGCTGGTCCTTGTTGAAGTCACAGGTTGGTGGATACTGCTGGATCACAGCAGCAAACAAGCACTCGAAATTGCAAACTGAATTTGGGCTGCGAGCCAAGTGCAGAGTAGTTTTGCTGCGGAACTCCGAGAGTTTGAGTTCTAAGTAGCCATTCCGTCTGAGCCGAAGCCAAGGTCCTTTCACATCTGGTGGGGCCAGGAGAGACATACATTCCTGCATGACGTATTCGGAAGTTGAGTTGCCTCGCCGGCCGTCCACGCGGTCTTTTTGCCCGGCAGTTTGATGTTGCAATGAAGCAGGACCTTGTGACCGACAAGTGCGAGATGCTTAGATTGCCTTTGATTTATTGGCTATCCTGAGCATCTCAAGACTTTTTGATTTTGTGGCTTTCAGGCCCAAAGTCTGTTGCTGACAGCAGTGGAGTCGAGTCAAGAGCAAGCCAGGTCCTTACCCCAAGGGCTGGGAAATCTGGCCCAAAAAGAAGGAGGCGGGTATTTTGCCATGTGAATCTCAGGCAGCTTCGCTGCCGGGATCGTCCGACATATCGGTTGCCTGAATATATCACGACACGCAACTGCAAGATCTTGTCACATATTTCGATATGTCACATCGACTTCAGCTTAACAAGGTCTTAAGTGGCTAGTCTCCAAAATCCTTTCGCCACCCTGCACCATAAACCCCTGGCGACCTCATCAAACTTCGAGCCTGCAAACACAGACACACCTCTTCAACATCTTCCTCGTGGTGAAGTAAGTTTCACTAGCCTCTCCCTTTCAATTGAGGCATCCGAAACTGGTTGTGGTGGTTCTGGGGTAGAGGTCAGTTAGTCGAAACCCCGCGCCACAAACTCCAAACTCTTCCTGCGGGAGCACCCTGCGACAAGAACCTCAAATAGTGGGAGCGCCAACCTCGAAATTCCATGAGTTCCCGGTTCCCAGACCTAGATTTAAACCTTTCGTATCGGAGGTCTTGGCCCACTTCCAGCATGCGGCCGAGGCTTATGGAGCAGGGGGACCCAGCTCCTTACTGTAGGGTGAGCGACAAGGGTATGTAAATAAACAATAAGAATAATTGTAGTAGTAATAATAAAACAGGGTGTTATAGGGTTATGGTAGATTGCAGGGTATAGCGAGGCGTTTTCGTTGACAGGGTGTTACAGCTCTGGGCTGCAAAGACTATTGAACACAGGTTCTCCCGAATTTCCGGTTCAAGACCAACGTTGCCAAAATGGACATTGTCGGTGAAAAGTCCATGCCTTACTGGGTCGACTGCTTGCAAAGAGCAAATCCCTTTAACGAAACTTGTTTAATTCTTGGACGTTTTGCGGACTGCTTCCGACAGCCGAGGGAGGACCACGATCGGTACTACAGGCTGACGGTAGCACCAGTCGATGGTGGAGACTCCACGGAGGCTCCAGTACTCCATGCTCATAATGTAGGGACCTGCTTAAGAAACCCGGGCCTATAAACCCAAAGTGGTAACTCACATAAAGAACCTTCATCAAGGCCCCAGGTTTCATAAACACGTTCCTACATTACATTTCTGCTTTAGCTAGCTTCGCTTGCGGATGTCTTGGAATACTTTACCCGCTCCAACAGGCCATGTTGGACGTGAGATATCGGGGACTGGGTATCCCGGTTCGGAGCCTGGACTAGGGACTGTCGGCACGCGACCAAATTGGATGTATGTTGGAGCTCTTTTGCATTAGCCGCCCGGCACCGAATCTTACATAGTACCAGTTAGTACCTCTGTATAGCTGCGGAGAAGGTTGAAACCAAGAGTGAAAAACAGGGACGCGGCGCATCACCAGTGTTCACGCAATCCAACTTGGCAGGTGAGTGTATCAAGCCTCTACAACTACCCTGGCTGCATGACCAGGAGCGGCACCGGTTTGGGGTACAGCAAGCACACACCAGCCGGCTCGCCGTGAAAGTGTGGGGTATATAGCCAAATCCTGATCCAGTGCACGCATTGGATGGCAGGAATCGAATTATCGACTACCCTGGGGAAGACGAGTTCGGTGGTGCGGGTCTTTGTGCATCACGGCATGTTCCGTTGTGACATCCAGAGTTTTCTGATCTTGTCTGCATGGAAGGCCACGTTGCATACGGCATGAACGACGACTGTCCGTACGAAGAGCTGAAAGGCAGCCAGCGCAGCATGTACTGTGTTGCGCGCGGCATGCTGATGCCGCTTGAATTGTTGATGCAGGATTGACCAAGCTGCGCCGTTTTCTGCGTAGTTGCCATGTTTCTTAGCATCAATTTCAGAGGAAAGGCTCGCAACTGCTAGGTTGTAATAGTCAAACTTGTGAACTGATCGGCACACGTGCCCGTGCGTTCTCATCCAACTTCACGTTTCCATCGGCAGCTTAGGCTGCACAGCAACAAGATAGCATTGAGGCAATACTTGTGAGAGCTGTCCTCGGCAGCAGCAACGGGAGCCACGTAATGAGCATGGGAAACAGTGCCGTGCTTTTGAGACGCTCTTACATGGTGGGGCAGATGTTTTGAGCTTGAGTGACGGGAGCAAGTTCTTGTAGCCTGACAGCATGCAGAAACCTTTGTGTGCATTCAGCATTTGGGCTTGCAAGCTGTCCAGCTGACCTCGCTTTGCTCCCGAGCAGGTTTGCGATATGGGGAACCATGATTCGAAGTGCACATGCACCCAGTGCAGCGGATCAGGCTCTGTGAAAGGGTCAGCTGGAGCATCCGGTGCTGTTGCTGGAGCCGTGGTTGGTGGAATGCTTCTGGGGCCTGTCGGAGCGGCAGTTGGGGGCTTGATGGGTAGCAGCGCCCAAGTGGACAAGACATGCGACCGTTGCGATGGCAAAGGGACAAGGAGCACACGTGACTGGCACTCTTTCGGCGGAAAACAAATGACGATGTACCATGGCACTTCATCAAGCAATGCAGCATCGATCTGTAAGCAGGGGTTCAAGCAGTCTAAGGACGGTATGTTGGGAGCAGGCGTTTACCTCTCTGCAGACCGTGACAAAGCCCGTGGATATGGGGACACTGTTCTCGAAGT
This sequence comes from Symbiodinium sp. CCMP2592, assembly GCA_905221615.1. NCBI lineage: Eukaryota > Dinophyceae > Suessiales > Symbiodiniaceae > Symbiodinium > Symbiodinium sp. CCMP2592. The sequence goes on from CAJNDT010006058.1 coordinate 1,268,557, forward strand.
GGATGTGCGGCTCGGCAAGACCAAGAAGATCACCTCGCAAAGCGACCCGATGAGAACTGCTTGGAGCAGCAGTGGCTACGATTCGGCATGGGTCCCAGAAGGTTCTGGGATGGTAGCTTCGGGCCGCACGGAGACATGCGTCTATGATCCAGACCGTATCCAGGTGAAAGGACAGCATGCGCACTCAGGGAGCATCCAACGTAGCCCAGGCTTCCGCGGTCATTGTTAAGCTGCAGGTTGTTGTATAGAGTTTTGCTGCAGCTCTTGCGTAGCCCCGTTCCGTCTACATTGCCACCACCCATTTTAAGCGTGCTCAATTCAGTTGCGCACGAAGGGTTGGAACCCCCACCTTCCCGACGTACGGTGGGCGGCTGCCGGAGTCCGAATTTAGCACAGCCTGCACAGGAGTGGTTTGGTGGCTTGATTTGGGACAGCGTCCAGACGGATTTGACATTGCTGCACGTTCTGCTACTGTACTGTAGCAGATGGAACAAGTCAAACCGAAAAAGCTGTTTCTGTGATAAGTCATGACCAACAACTGCGGCTGCTTCTACCACAAAGTCTATATCAAAATTACACGAGTACTAAGAGTACATAGTATATTCGTTATCTCGCGGAGCCTGCTTGCAATCCAGAGTTTTATTTGTATACCTCGCTGATGAAACCATGAGCCCCTTTCCACAGGATGCTGACAGTGTTTGGAATTTCGGACAAAGAGCCCTTGTACAGTCTACACTCCTTGTACAATCCTACAATTATTGGTGCTCTCTGCATGGTCCGTGTGTGTGTGTGTGTGTGTCTGTGTTTGTGCCCGCTGCCTATGCTTGGACTGCAGTTGCTGAATAATCTCGGCATACTCTGCGTGTTGTTTGCAGACAGGTCTTTGTAAAGGTGATCTCAATCATTTCATTAGGCCTGAAACCGTCGTCCCTTTCGACGATGTCCGAGGACCTTTCGCTCTTACGGTAGCTTGTATTTGCAGAATTGTTGTTTTGTGTTACCCGGTCGGCACAGTCTTGGAATCATCTCACCTCAACCGACCACAAACCAACAGCCTCGCCTGGCTTGTCCGAGTGTGAGCCCAGAAACCGCAAATCAAATCAAGGCTTTGAAGATCAACAGCCTGAATCCTAAGCACGGAACCTAGTTCTTATAATTCTAGATAGAGTTGCTTTGAGCTCTCTTATGGTTTTGTTTAATTCTTTGCATGCCACTGTTGCAGCTACTGCTGCTGCTGCTACTATATAATTCTTGTACTACTACAACTACTTCTACTGCTCTGCTACTGCTACCGCTACTGCTGCTGCTACCGCTCCTGCTGCTGCTACTACTACTACTACTACTACGACGACGACGACTACTACTCGTACTGCTACTACTTCAGCTCCCAGAAATGCTGAAGGCAACAACGTAGCCATCTTGGGCAACGGCGCTTTTGCTGTGGAGAATGCAGGGAGCTTAGGCTTAGCCGCTGCGAATTTGCTTTGCAAGAATCGAATGGTTCGCTACGCAAGAGGAAGCAGGAATCAGACTGAACGTGTGTCGGGGTTCAGGCAGGCTGGGAAGTTGGAGACTAGCAAAACTGAACTTTGCGAAAAAAGCTTTTTTATGGGAAGGATCCTGGCATGGAGAGAATTGTCATTGATGATGAGAGCTTGGTCGCTCGCTCAGGCTCGGACTTGCTCGGAGCATGCCGCCAACAAGGCTTGGACAGTCGAAGCTGGAGCTTTGCCTTTGTGTTTCTGTGCGATCCCGTAAATACAAGTCCACATCCAAGTACAAATGTATGCATAACACATGTATACATATACATACATAAATACATACATACATACATACATACATGTGTTCATGTCGTTGCCTGTTTATTCCTATGCATTGTTTCATAAGAGTTTGTTTATTTACTTGCCTATTGCATCCTTGGCCAGCTTGTAGGCGTGGACTCAGGCCAAGATCCGACTCAAAGCAGGAACTAATCGATTTGAATGACAGGATGCTGGGCTAAGTTTCAGCTGCTGGTATACACCAGCTATCACCAGCTAGTTCACACTCTCATGGCTTTGGTGCTCCGTTGAAACTTCCTACCGCAGCCCACAGACTTGGCCCAAACAAAGCGGTGGGCTGCGCTGTGTCTCCGAGCCCAGGCCGGCAGCCGCACAAAAAAGTCAATTTACCGATCCTTGCACATGCCCCGAATGTGGCCTGCAACCCTTGGACATGGAGCTTTTGATCGTGGTCGAGAGCAGCCCGAGTGCTGCTACACCTTTGATTGGGCGGCATGTTCATTGCAGTCCCTTCTGTGAAGGCCGCCGGCCGGGATGGAGTTGAAGGTTGAAGCTGCGCCACAGCTGAAAGTACGGGTATTCCCCTAAATTAGCGTCCCTTGCGCTCTTCTGGGGATGGCAAGAAGACCCTGACAATGGAGAACGCTTCGAATGCGAAGGGTCTGAAGTGTGAACCGTCGGCTCCTCCACGCTCTCAGGTGGAGGGCTTCAGCCTTCCGAACAATTGCTCCCAGGCTGCGCTTGGAAACCCGGCGCCAGCGGCTGGAAGCCGTACATGGCTAACCATGGCATGCCATGCGATGTGAATACGCAGATCCCGGCGACGAACATCTAGGGAAATGTTTTTCGGTATATTGCAGCTTGTGGTGAAACATTTCAAAGCAGCTCACCAGGTTTCATCGGTGTTCGGGTCGGCGACGTCCTGAAGCAGGGAAGGCAGGGAGAGCCAGTCCAGTCGAAGCGGCATTGATGGCTTTTCAGTTGAGGGCTTACAACTGCTCCTACTCCTAGATTTCATGCGTAAGCTAAGTGCTTGAGCAGCAATTAATCAAGCCAGTCAGCTGGTCAATAGATGCCCCAATGCTGTGATCACTTTCAGGTACGAACCTCATCGCTGCTATCACTTTCCACAACTCGAGCGCCGGCGAAATGCCAAAGTGGACATCTACCAGCATGCGTCTGGGCACGAAGTAAGATGCAGCCACGGACATAAAACAAATCTCCATATGGATAGGAAATGCCAGTGAGAGTGAAACCCCTGAGGTGGGCACGTGCATCGTTGCAGTTGACCCGGACACAAAGTCCAGCCATGATACTCGGCAGGAACGGCTTGTAGGGAGGCAATGTCGCAAGCGTTGGTGGAACAGCTAGCCCTAACTACAAGTTGTCGGTCCGCATACATAGCCAACCTGCAACATGTGCCAGCTGAACCAGTCCACCTTACATCGCAGCAGTTGTTGAGCCAGTTGTTGATGGTGAATGGTGGGCCAGTGTTCTCGTATTGGGCGTAATTATGACTGATGTCACCAGCGGCTATAGATACACTGAAGCTTCAATGAACCCGAGGAAGTTGCTGTCACAAGCATGGATCCCTCGTTGCCTGGCTCTCGAATCCGCGTCAATGTCGAGGCTGCGGCTCAGGGGTCTAAGCCATGCAAGTCTCGGCGTTGTTTCAAGCCATCGATTGTCCGTGTCTGTTTAGTGGCAGACAGTTACTCATACAAGCAGCTTCGGTCAAGTCCTATCCCACCTCTACCAACGTTTAAGTTGAGAGGAGGCCCCAGCCGACGGAAAAACACTGCATTCGAGCTTGCAGTAATCTGAGTCCGAGCATCTGAGTCTTTGCGTTCGAGCAAACCTTGCCGAAGTGATGCTTTGCTTCGTCCAGGCGAAAATGGAAGATGGCAAAGCGAATCGTGAGGAACGGGCAAAGGCAGGAGTTGTAGCCACCATGTACTGCCACCGATGCTTGTAAGCCTCCATCAGCTAAGTAAACCATTGAAACTCAGCTTCTCAAATTGAATGTGAATCATCGTGAGCGCCTGAGGGATAAAGCCTGGCCAAACGAAGTTATGCGAGATCATGAAGTCTTACATTAGAACCTCTCTAACACGCGGTACAAAAGGTCCTACCAGATGGAAGACCCTGTCTTGTACTGCCAGCAGAGAAGCCCCTTTTGACTTAACACCTTACTGTCTTGAGCAGCCTTGTTCAGCCGGTGACTCTGTCAGTCCCTGACCATCCCTGTCACTGACATTGCCCCGCACCCGGGCGTAAGAGGAAGAGGGTAGAGACGGAGAAATGGCCAGTCGAGCAGCCGTTAGGTGCATGTCACCCTACAACAGCCTCTTTGGGGTGTGTCGTCAATTTGTTATGAAGGATCTATATAGCTGCTCGACTCCGGACCCTGCAGGCACTGAAAGTGCAGGCGAGAGATTACTTGACGAAGCATAACATCGAAGAAGCCTGGCTCAATCTGTGGTCGCGTGCTGTCCGGCGAGCGGTTGCGTGAGGTTTACTGAGGGAGGTGGAGCGCTGAGCATGTTTCATGGGCTACATTTCAGCAGACAATTTGTGTTACGATAAGCAAACAACATTATAGCTCGTTTCGGTCGTGCACACATACGGACATACAGACATGGCCATGGCAGCAGAAAATGTACAGAAATGGCCAGGGCAGCAGAAATATTTGCTGCAGATAGACGATGCAATGGCCAGAGATGGAAGAGTTGGAAATCTGTGAGACATGCAGACCCGAGCCACATACACATACACACACGTCAGTACATATGTACACATACACATACTACGTTGACATACATACCTGCCTGTCGACTCAGGTGAGACTGTCTGAAGCGGTCAAGGCCGGGAAATACAATCGCGAAGTGTAGGATGCCCAACGATTGAGGAGGTGTCTCGTAGATCCAAGCCAAGAAACTCACCTACAAAGCACCACACAGTACACTTCTTGGCAGGCCCTCCTCAAGGAGCAGCCTGCTGACCCCACCAGCTTTCTTTGCACCCATCTCCGCGGGGCGGAGGCAGCTCCTGCCAGAATGCATGTTTGTTGTTCCACTTGCTGTCAGAAGACGCTCTTCCGGCCCAAGACGTCCATGGCTTTCTTGATTCCTTGTCATTCTGGTTTAGTGGTCATGCTGCTGTCGCTTCGACGGATGTGGAGAAGACCGCCTGACAAAACGCTCGAGCGACGTAGACACCGAAATGCTACATGAGCCAGAACAAGTGTCACTGCGTGTGCCTCGTATACCCCTGTTGGACACCCACAAAACTGCACCTAATCACTGGCCTTGAACCTTCAATCCATCGGACCTGGTTTGGCTTGTTCCGGAAGTGGATTGCTAAAACCTGTCGGCATTCAGGCAGAAGCAGCTAAAGAGCCGCTGTCGGCGCCGGCACCGGCAGAGCCGCAGGTTGGGGTACAGCAGCAAACACAGTAGGCTCTTTCTTATCTTGTTTGAGATGTGTTCATTAACTTGTCCTGCCGGTTGGGCACTCACTTTATATGTGTCTTGATATTCTTGTTTAGGAGTGCGGTGCTGCTGCCTTCATCTCATCCAAACTCTATTCGGGCCTGGTGATCCCCAACAATAAGTGCAAAGAAGTGCTTTTGGACCCTATCTTGCCGGTTGATCATCAGACTAAAGCTAAAGAGTTTGCGATTCCGCATTCGTGTTTCTTGGTAGTCACCTTGCCCAGGCATTGACCTAGGCGCATATGCCTGGCCATAGACACCTTTCATCTTTTTGTTACTGGCGATGATGACCTCATACGCAGGAGCCAGTGGAGGAGGATCCCGGCTGCCAGATCACAGAGGACTTGAAAAGCGGGAGTGAACCATTCGAGTCTTAAAGATGTTAGGCTTTGGATTGAGTCATTGAGTTGCGATCTCTAGTGAGACCATGTGAGACATCTGCCCGACCTCCGCTGAGTGTCCATCAGGATGATGAGCTGAATGCCATCCGCAAGCAGGGCCGAGATGCTTTCTTGCAGGCAAGCGAGGATGGCTCCTTGGAGCAAGCGCCTCCTGGTGGCAGTTGCAGCACAGCCTCTGTAGAAGCAATGAGTGCCCAGGACAGAAGCTTCATCTGCAGTCTCTTACCGCGAGCTGAACCGCTGAACCCCAAATCCCAAAGGCCCTGCAACGAAACAAAAAAAGACCCACACCGATCCAAAAACCGCCATCTCAAGGCTACGGGGCCTGCGACCAGGTCTCTCTGAGCCTCCGGCAGAGGCCAGTCCCTGCCTTTCCTCAGTGGCAACAAGCGAGCAGTAACACTGCAGCAGTGGTCGTCGAAGGGCAGCCAAGCTTTAGCAGTAGTAGTCGTAGTAGTCCGTAGTAGACGTAGCAGCAGCAGCAGCAGCACAAAAAGTCCAACAGCAGTAGACGTAGCCGTAGCAGCAGAGACAAGCAAGCAATGCGACCGTGCACATGTTAGTCGCGAGTTGTCGTTGCATGCCTGGGTTTGATGAAAGTGTCACAGTTCACTCTTTCGTCAGGCTGCACCCCACGAGCCCACTGAGGAGGACAAGAAGAAGGCCGGGATCAGCCCCCAGCCCAGGAGGAACCCTTTCCTTCCATGCAGCGACCACTTATTACTTCCGACACCATAGCGACAGGGTATACACAGTCTGGAGCAGGAATTGGCGACATGTTTGTGTTGCGCCTGAGTGCGTCCAGCCCAGTTCCGCTTCACAATACATACCGGCAGGCTCAAAAGGATGCCGTCCGCATGAAGGCCAGTATTTGCAAGTTTTCCGAGTTTTCCGGGTCTTGGAATCAAAATTGCATGGACATGCGACTAGGAGTCCTGTGGCAAGCGGGCATCCGTTCTGTCTACACCTGCCCGCACACGCACAAGGCCTCCAACGTGCTCATCGCAGCAGCAGAAAACGGCGAATTGGAGAGAGCCTTGACACTCGTCAAGAAGGACCACGGCGGGGCCAACGCAACAGCTTGTGAGCATCACAGAAGCGAGTTGTGGCCCAAGCCCAGAGTTGACAGTTCTGGGCCCTGGGCTCTTGAAGACTCGCTTGACCCCAAGCACAATTCTGGCATCCTGCCTGTCGTACTTGCGCATCTGCTAGAAAAGCTGATGATTACCACTACAAACAGAGATCAGAGTGAGAAGTAGTTTTCAGACTGGCAGCACTGGTCGACGTAGCAGGCCTATCTAGACCAGATGTAGCAGGCAACTCACAATGGCAAGTCTACTCATTGAATTGAACCGAATCTGCAGCAGCAAAGGCCATGATAGCAGCATATACCTGATGGATCCGAGCTGATGGCAGCACTCGTAGCTGGAAAATACTGTAGTGGGTGTGGTACTTGTCATCGGTGATGATCATGGTGCCGGTGAGTAGGCACCTGTGGTTGTAAAGCAGGAGTTGCATGTTTGTGATGTAGTGTTGTCGCTGTGTGTTTTTTTCAGGTTTGCATGGAGGCAGAGCATTTCGTAGTAGCTCACTCATTCTGGGCAGCGCTCTGGAGGACTCCGTTATCCCATCCGCCGAGGACGGGGACCACTCCCATCGTCTTCGCCCCCATCATCGTCAGCACCGGCATGCGTAGCATCCTCATCCAAGTCATGGTGTACATTTCTTGTTGTCAATGTCGGCATCATCGTCGTCGCCAGTATCGCCTTCATCATTGCCGCCATGAGTGTAGTCCTAATCATCACTTAATCATCGTTTCAATCATCGTGGCAATCATGATCACGATCCGGGCCAGCGCCAGCGGCAGCAGCTAGCCAAGAACAAACGAGAGGATACAATAACTACAGTGTGATGCTACTGACACACGCACATTTGCACACACTAAATGGGATGTACAGACATTAATGTTGCGCATTGGGCGGGCACTTGCGCGCTGGGGCAGGATGGGAAGCGAGAGTCAAATGCTACTTGGATGCACTTGTGGTGCAGAGCATTTGCGGGTCGTAGCGGACAGGTTCAGGGAGGCTGGAAGAACGGCGAGACGCAGCCATGCCGTGATGCCGTGGCAGATTGGCAGGCCTCGGCCGTTGGGCCTCCGGTGGAGGCCAAGCAGGAGACTGCAGAAGCCCCCGCAGAGGTTCCGCCGGAGCAGAGCTCGCAGGCCGGATTGCTGGGTGGGCGCTCCAAAAAGTAACCATCTTTGTGTATGCACGCAGCACCTACTCATGTCCCCTTGGCGAATCCGTTCTCTTGTGGCATCGTATGAAGCTGCTCCCGGCGGGTTCCGGGAGAGGCTCTATAGGGCACTGGGGCCTCACCAGCTGTTTGGACCAGGGAAATCAGGAGCTTCGAGAGGAGCCTGCCGAGCCTCCCGCAGAAGCGCCACAGCTGCAGTCAGCCTCCTTGCATTGGGAGAGTCCCGATGTACTGCAAGGATGTACGTATGTCACTGCTTGAAATTAAATTTTTGCTGGACCGGAGCGAGTGGAGATTGCTGGGTAGATTCGACAATGAGGGACAGCCACCTCAGGCTCAATGTCCTCGGCTTGGCATGTCGGCTTTGCAAGCTTGTGGATGTCTTCGCCCAAGGCAGCCGAAACTGGCAAGCCGGAAACTCTCGAAGCTGCCGAGGACCGCAATGCACCATGGGCCACACCGAGATTTTGCCCGTGTAGTGACCCCTTGAACGGAATCCTTAGAGTAACCCTTGGAGCCCTTAAAGGGACCCTGTTAGAACTCCTTGAAAGGAACTGTTTAAGGGAAATCACTGAACCACCTCAAGTTTGCTGTTCTGCCGTTTAGGCCTAAGGTTCTAGGCCCTCGGGTTCCGGGCTTGCGGACTTTGAACAGAGCTCGCCTGACAGACATGATGAGGAGCTGAAACCAATGGCCGACAGTGCAACAGACATCCCACAAGAGCCGCCGACTGTGATGGTCAGAGACCTGGCAGCGCCTGGGCTGGCAAGGTTCGTGAGAGTCTTCGGGCCATGCAGGGTGGAGTTCATCGTGCTGCATTGCACGACGACTCGATATGTCGAAGCTGAAGCGCGGTGACTTTTCGGACAGATCACGTACATCAAATTCAAACGAGAACCGTGTGTGCTTCACGACGTTCAGGTGCAAATTGCTTGTGTCAGCTGTATGTTGTCCGACTCACTTTCCAACCTCCAACCCTTTGAGGTGACGGCGCCTGCTTTCGCGTCCTTCGGCATACAACCTGGGCCGCTTGGCATGCAACTGCAGTACCCTGAAGCCCGCATGTCCAAGAGGCCAGAGAGCGCAACATGCCAAATTGGCGACAGGGCAATGGCTTAAGTGCCGCTTGGTCGCTGCATGTCGCTTGCATCGAGAGCTCCTGCAACTGCAAGCCGCAAGCCTGTCCCGTCCTGAAGGCTCCAATTCATCTGATCCAGGGCACCGGACAGACAGGAGCAGAAACCTGCTCCGCAGGGCTCGACGCAGATCCACCAGTGAGGCAATATCCAACCCGAACCCATACTAAGTCATGCCGCCATCTCTTTGGGAAAGGATCCATGGCAGTTTAAGCTGCGTGAAAGTGTTTCTCTGATGCTCACTGGCTAAGCCAAAGAGCTATTCCCGAGGCTGGCCCGGAAGCAGATGAAGGACCGTCAAGCACCCTAAGGCCCTCAGATCCGAAAGCCCTAAGGGCCAGCCACGGAAGCACATTTTAGATGCTCAGATTGGGGCGGGGGGAAGTTCGATAGAGCTATGCAGACAACACGTGACGGGCCCGGGTCGCCCCTAGTTCCCTAATTCCACTGGGCAACGGCGGCACGGCTGCGAGATGACACGCGTGCCCGATCACTGCTTTCGCAGACGATTTGGTCCCACCCAGCAGGCTTGGCTGGGAAGCACACCTCAACGCCTTATCTAGGGCTATAGGGTTTTTATAGGCCCTGTGAGCCTGGGACCATGTCGGATGCAAAGATGTTCAGCCGCTTTGTGCATGAGGTGCGAATCGGTGGACCGTGGCCACCCCGCCTGCCCTAGGCAAGTAAACAAAGCTTGAAGCTGTACCCGCAGCAAGACCCCAGTTTGCTTGAGATGTGTGTTTTGACCCACAGCAGCTACAATATGGCCACGGTGACCTGCAAGTTGGCCGCCAGAGGGTCGCACAGCACCAGTTGCAATCCGGAAGTGGAAATGCACAGGATGCCCGAAGTTGCTCGTCGGTGTTGATGGAAGCGCCATCGGTTCCCACAGGAAGCTTAGCCTGCGGATGGCTACCGGCTACCAATGTTTACGCCCAAATTGCTCCATAGGGTCATCATTCCAGCAAGCATTCCAGGTGTACCTGCTGACGCGGCGGAAGAATCTCGCCAGCCGTTGACCTGGCTGCGGGTCACGAAGTCGGAGCTTGGACACGAGGAGATCCCCAGATTCTGCCCGAAGTGCAGCTCGCAAGAAGAGAGCTGAGTTTCGGATTCTCTCTTAGCTTTCGCATATCCAGGTCCTCGCGTTCCTTGCTGGTTCGTGCATCAGGGGCCTGCGTCGCCCTCAGCTGTGTCATTGACGGATTCTGGAATAAGGGTGTTGATCGGCGCCGGTGCCAGACATGTGAACAGGAGATTGCCGCGTTGCTGTTGCATGCCATGTCCGAAGGTTTCTTCGAACTACGTAGCTCATGTCAGTCATCCCAACAAATTCCCAAACCTCAAACCTAATTGAAAACGCCTTTCGTCAAGATGCCCACTCCTGGAAAACTCGTGCTCGACATGTTCAAGTCCGCTGCTCAGCATCTGCACGCAGTACTCACCTTTGAGCCTCCGAAAGCTGCAAAATGTCCACGAAATTTGACACATGGACAGTCCTGGTTCTGGTAGGAGTGCTAGCCTGGCCCGCGGTAAGCTACCCATCATGAACACATGAATTGGTCGTGATCATGCAGTGATGCCAAAAGCGCAAGACTTCCTGCCGCCTGCTTCCTTTCGGCTCTCGACTTGTTTACGTACAAGTACAAGAGTTAACCGCCACATTGGGAAGATACATACGAGTATTCGTATATTACGTCACTCATGTGTTTCTTCCCCACGTGCCACTGCACGTGACACGAATAGCGGGGTCAGTACATTTACCTAATCCACTTGCCCTGACGAGGCTAACTGCCCACAGACTCCCTAACAGGTCCTAATATGCTGTCAGAAGATGTCGGAATCAGCAGAAGCTCCAAGCTCACATGTATGTCAGCGGTAATGGAGGAAGGCACAGCTCGGCCAGTGCAGCCGGAGCCTGGAGAGGCAGCGACAGCGAATGCTGAAGAGGCCTTCGCTCTGGTTGGCGAGGCTCGGCCTGAAAGGAGCTGTATCGGAGCCTTCGAAGGGCGCAACAATGCGAGAATGCTTATACAAGTATCCAGCCCGTCCGTCGTGCGTGCCCGGCGCGAGGCGTAGGGACTGCTTGCTTCTCTGGCCACAGAACAAAGACAGAAAGACGATCGGTTTGTACAACCAAGAGGTAGAGCGAAGTGAAGTGAAGAGAGAGACAGAGAGAGAGAGAGAGAGGGAGAGCGAGAGCCCCAACGGAAAGAAGAAAGCAGGAAGAGAGAGAGCAGAGAGCGAAGAGTCCTGTTGTTCTGCAGCACCCTATAGCTTCCCTTTGCCGCTGACCCCTTAGCAAACTCTTTCGGAGGTCGCTTCCGGACAATCCAAGTTTAAGTGTTCAATGCGTAGACTGCATTGAGACGCTTCTCTCTCTTACTTGGAGTTCTTCGAACCATGGGCCCCTACTGGCTTCTCTATAGCGGTTCTTTTTCTGTCTTTTTTTAGGTCGTTGTTTTGCATATAGACAACTAGAGCGCAGAAGGTGAAATATAGAATTTGGAAACCTGATTGTTCAACTTCATTCGCAGTAGAATCTCTGAGCTTTGGTTGAGCAGCCACATGCAGCCACCTTTTTTGAAGTGTTCAGAAACAAGTTATTGGTTGCACCATGGCAAAATTATTCTCCAAACTTTGCAGCCACGGTTCAGAAACATGGTTTTGATCATTTAATCAGAAATAGCAGGTCGCCACCAGGTGTGTGCTGCACGGTTTAGAAATATGGCTTTGGTGGCTGAAACAGCCAAAAAAAAACAGGTCGCACCCAGGTGCGTTCTGTTCCTGGCCACACAAATCTTTATATTGTGCAGGCACGGTTCAGAAACATGGTTCTGGTGGCTGAAACAGCCAAAAAAAACAGGTCGCACCCAGGTGCGTTCTGTTCCTGGCCACACAAATCTTTATATTGTGCAGGCACGGTTCAGAAACATGGTTCTGGTGGCTGAAACAGCCAAAAAAAACAGGTCGCACCCAGGTGCGTTCTGTTCGCGGCCACATGTTTCTTGATTTTGTTTTGCCTTTTCCAAGTACGACTTTGTTCCTAGACTAAATGACCTTAAACTCTTAAAGCACGAAGATGCATTGTCCTGCCAGGCGCAGGTATACCGGCGCCTTGTCATTGCATTGCGGGCACGGAATTGCATGTTTTGGCAGCAGGTACTGATGACACCCAGGTGCCTCGTGATTCCGGCCACAGAATTGCATGATGTATCGGCAGCCATCATGATGAGCAAACTTTAAACCATAAGGTTGAAAACACTACACCGCCTACGCCCTATAAGCCCTAAACGCCCCACTACTAAATCGACGGCTTCAGTGGGGATTGGGTTAGAGTACAGGCAGTCCTACTATATAGGGGTAACGCTTAAAGTCGTACATAACTACATCAAATGCGGAAATAGCAAATGGACTGATGCAGTCCGGTAGGATGAATATAGATAGTTTAGGTTTGCGTAGCAAATGGGCTGATGCAGTCCGGTAAGTATAGGCTAATGGGCTGATGCAGTCCGGTAGGTATAGGCTAATGGGCTGATGCAGTCCGGTAAGTACAGGCTAATTCATTCAATATATCTTGGGGTTTTTAATACCAAATGGATTGATGCAGTCCGGTAGGTATAGGCGTAGGACCTTCGATGCATCTATGGTTTATTATGTTTATTACAAATGGACTGATGCAGTCCGGTAGGTACAGGGTTCCGGGTTAGGATTCGATACATTTACGGTTTATTACAGATGGAACCCACCACAAATCAAGAATGACTCCGGCGTTAAGAGATCGGTTCGAAAATGCGCTTATAAGCTCGGGGCTTGCGTTTTTTGGGTTAGTGACTTAGTGTTGCTTGTGTGGGTTTTTTGGGGTTTAGGGCTTCGTGATCCACGGGCTTTAGGGACTGAGTGCTTATAGTTTAGTGTTTGAGGGTTTAGGGGGTTGGTACCCAGTGGCCTAGTGATCCATTAGTGATGCGTGGTTTCATTATGATATTGTGACCAGGCCAGGTTACCCTGCTTAGCAAGTTTTCCCTCTGCACAACAAAAAGAGCAAAGACGGATCAGTACCCAGTGCATCTGGCAGAGCTTGCCGCAATCGGCGAGTCCTCGGCTGAGTGCAGCTTCTCTGCGGGGAGTTGAGCAAGGTATCTTGGTATGGGGGGGGCGCTGAGCAAGCAGCCCGTGATAGACTACACCAAGGCGCTGAATAAGCAGCCTGCGCTACAGTGTAAGTAGGTGGGCGCTGAACAAGCAGCCCCAAGGCGCTGAATAAGCAGCCTGTACTAGAGCGAGCTCGGTGCCACGCTTTCCTCCCGCCCCCCTCCCACACGATCTTAAGGACCTGAAGCAGTGTGCCAGGATGACATGTGGAGGCCTCAGCAGGCCTAGCATTTGCTAGAAGGAGCTGAACGAGCAGCATCGAGCAGCTTGAGAGGGTGCTGAAGAGCCATAAAAGCTACTACAGTCCGACTGGAGTCTGCTTCAGGGCTGCTTGGGTGGAGTGGGTCCACACCGGTCATCGCCTTGAGGTGTTGCGCAGCGCAATAGGCGGCACGTGACTCAGTAAGCAATGCTTCACAGTTGATGGTGTGATGGGAGGCGCTGAGCAGGTGCGTATAGGCCTTGGGCTCGTAATGGGATGGAAGGAAGGCGCTGAACAAGCAGCCTCAGAGGGCGCTGAACAAGCAGCCCGACCAAACAGGCCTTCCAGACCTTAGGCTCATGATGGGATGGAAGGCGCTGAGTAAGCAGCCTCAGAGGGCTCTGAACAAGCAGCCCCCATGAAACAGGCTTGAAGCTCGTGACGGGATGGAAGGCGCTGAACAAGCAGCCTGAAAGGGCACTGATTAAGCAGCCCTGCTGGCCTCATACTAATCCAGTGAAATAGAATTGCCTCGTCGTTGGTGTTCAAAGGCGTGCGCCTGATCTCGGCCTTCCTGCGCCACGGCAATGGCCAGGAGCCCGGGCTTGGCCACGGTCAGATGCGAGCCGTTGTTGTTGCTGATGGCATGTTTGATTGAATCTTGGATTGATTCTGGGCCGCATGTTGTGGCTTAGTGCGCCGGAAGATCACGCATGACATGAGGCCAGAAACAGCCTAGAACATCATCAGGGCATCGAGCAGCCTAGAGCGGCAACCGGCAGACTGAAGCTTAGGGCACCAGCCACAGCACTTGCACCAGCAAAAGCACCGGCACCTGGCACCAGCCACAGCACTTGCAGCAGCACGGCACCAGCACAGCAACAGCACCAGCGACAGCACAAGCAGCAGCAACAGCGGCTCCGAAGCCATGGGGCGTTCGCGGAAAGACAACCATGGATCGTGGCAGGGGAGCGGAGAGCACAACCCCGCGAAGAGGAAGTTCAGAGGCTCCCGACTCTTGGTTCAAATTGGCTTCAACAACGACTCGACAATAAACACCAGTGCACAACGTACTGTTTGGATTTAAGGGAAGACACCTGCTCAGCGACTACGCCTCGCAGATCGCGCAGCGGATCGCGCGCAAGAGGCTGAAGAAGCGTGGCAGGACGGGGTGCCGGTTGTTAGAAGAGGGGAAGGGCGCTGAGCAAGCAGCCCACAAAAGGCGCTGAACAAGCAGCCTATATAACATAGAACCCAGGCTTGATGTGCAGGCGCTGAGTAAGCAGCCTGAGGGAAGGTTTCAGACCAAACCAACCCATGAGGAAGCCTGGGGCCGCGCGGAGATGCGAGCCGAGCAGGCGAGGCACGCTCACATGGCTGCGGAGGGGTTCTGCCGCAAGAGCCACACATCACAGGCAGACGAAGCGGCTGGAACAGCCGGCCGTGAGGCGAAGCGGAGCTCGGTGCAGCTCCACAATGAGAGAGTCGAGAACATGAAGCGCGAGGCCGGATGAATTGTGCGCACTGCCAAGGTAACGCCAGACAGCATGCCCTTTTCTCAGGAGCAGCACAAGGCGACTCTCAAGAAGATGGAGGCGCGACGAATTTTGCATTGCCAAGATGGCGCCAGACAGACTGCCCTGTTGTCAGGAGGAGAAGAGCCGCGAGTTGCTGAAACAGCAGGCCCGATGAAGCTGACTGCATTTGCGAGATCGCAGTAGACAGACGGCCCGTTCCCAGGAGAAGACGCAGCTGCAGCTGCAGCACCGCGACCAGGAATGGACGGCAGCTGTGAAGCACCGCGATGCATGGCACTTCGGGGTGCGGAAGTCCTTGAATGACGACCTCGAGGACGGACAGGACATTTAGTTCCATTAAGCTTTCTGAGTGACGCTGGCAGGAGTCGCAGTCGCAGCGGCGGATTTTGGCCGGGCGCTTGCAGGACGAGCAGGAGGCGGCTCGCAAGGACTGCCCTTTGCCAGCCTCTTGTGAAAGTTCTGACAGCCTTGAGCGCCAGGACAGAAAGGAAGCGCGGGCCGAATTGCTCAGCGAGCAGGCGAAAAACATCGCCTTGGAGGCGCGGTTAACTACAGCAGGTTACGCGGCACCACCCTGGAGCATTCTGGCAGGTGCAGATGATCGGCCGCAAGAGAGGCGGCGGTGGCGGCCGTGAGGGAGGCTCCGGCGGCTATGCCGGAGTTGGGGGTAGTAGTGCCAGCGGCAAACGCAGGTGACTGCAGGACAGTTTAATTTTCAGGGAGCCCAGTACGCCAATATGAGGATCCTGACTGTCGCTGTCGCACGAGGGGTGTAGCACACAGCACCAACAGCAACAGCACCAGCAACAGCAGCAGCAACAGCACCAGCCACAGCACCAGCAACAGCACCGGCACCAGCCACAGCACCAGCAACAGCAGCGGCAGCAGCCACGCCACCAGCAACAGCACCGGCATCAGCCACAGACAGTGGCTGCAACAGCCATGGGGCTTGGGCTTTCGGGTTTGCCGCGGATTAGCCGAGGTGGCTTAATTATATAGCATTTCGAGATGTCAATGCAAAGCTCCATGCGGGGGGAACGGCGGCAATAGCAGCAGAACATTCCCGCACTAGACAGGAGACTAGATAAGAAGGAAGATGTAGGAGAAGACAAACCCGAGAACCCGAGTCTTAGTGGCCACGTTTGTGCTGCTGGAGCTGAAGCATGCGGCACCGGGTGAAAAGAGCCGATCTTCACATGTGAATCTCACGGAACATACAGAGCACTTGCTGATGTGGGCGCATGCTAACTGCAGAGCCCACCTTACGACATAATTGCTGCCCAGGCGTCTCTTCTTGCTCTCTGCTGACTGGGTCGCATTGCGTTGCGGCCTCATCGCATGTAGTTGCATGTTATAAAGCCCATACGGCGCTGAAGAAGCAGCCGTGTCGCCGTGGCGCTGAACAAGCAGCCAGTTAGTTCTTGTGTGCTGAAGTGGTTGTTACACCGTGCCTGTGTTGAAGGGGTTTTTATAATGACTGATGTCTGTGCGGCGCTGAAGAAGCAGCTGTGTCGACGTGGCGCTGATTAAGCAGCCAGTTGTTGTGTCTTCTTGGCGAATCAGATAACCTTATAGTCCCTTGACATCAGATATAATCTTGGCTGCTTGCTCAGCGCCAGATTTCATGACCTTATTGGGAACCCTGGAACCGACATCAGATATAACCTTGGCTGCTTGCTCAGCGCCAGATTTCATGACCTTATATTGGAAACCCTTGAACCCTCCAGTTTCGAAACGCCCCTGTAGTCATGAAATCATCATGACCTGTGGGGCGCTGAACAAGCAGCCGTGTCGACGTGGCGCTGAACAAGCAGCCAGTTGTTGTGTCTTTGTGCCCGAACCCCCCTCAACCCCCCCCCCAACCCCCCCCCCCAAACCCCCCCAAACCCCCCCGAACCACCCCCCCAACCCAAACCCCCCGAACCCCCCTCAACCCCCCTTTCCCGGTAGTCAAGCCACTATCGTGTCATTTGGGGTTTTCATTTCCGATTGGGTGTTTCACCCTCCGAGTCCTGCCGTGGAAAGAAAGCAAAAAAAGCACAAAAAACACCAATTATGTCATGCTTTGAAGCTGAGTTTTGTGGAGCCAACACACATGTTTTCATGCTTTGGGCACACACATACACCGAAATATTTGTGCATATTTTAAATGTTTTGCATGTTTTCCTCTGGTGTGCTCAACTGTCGTTTTGCCAAATCAAACTTGTTGTCAGCAAATCACATGGGAAACCGTTTTTTTAACACCACACATCACACTCATGGAACAGTTTTGCAGCAGCTATGAACACGACCCTAAACTCTTAAACCCTAAGCCGACTCCCTAAATCCCAAGTCTTAAACTCTTTGGTTGCTAGGGCTTAGATGGTTTTGGGTGCAGGGATATTAGTCTTCGGGGTCATTCAGGGTGCCTCGGTGGGGGTTGAACAAGCCCCCTCTTGGCTTAGTGGGGTGATAGGGTTATTCAGGGTGCCTTGGTGGGGGTTGAACAAGCCCCCTCTTGGCTTAGGCAGGTAGTGGGTTTTTTAGGCAGGTGCTGGAGTTTTTCAGGGTGCCTTGGTGGGGGTTGAACAAGCCCCCTCTTGGCTTAGGCAGGTAGTGGGGTTTTATGCAGGTCTTGTGTTGTTCAGGGTGCCTTGGTGGGGGTTGAACAAGCCCCCTCTTGGCTTAGGCAGGTAGTGGGGCTTTATGCAGGTCTTGAGTTGTTCAGGGTGCCTTGGTGGGGGTCGGCTCGGGTTTTGGGGTTGGGGTTTAGAGTGCTTGCCCAGAAGCCCGAAGCAAGACCCTAAATGCCAAAATTCTTTAACCCTGAACCCTAAACCCAAACCCCCGAAGCCCTACTCCCCTGAGCTCTGAACATGATGCCTCATCCTGAATTGTAAGGCTAAACTCATCCATAGCAATAGTTGCCAAGCCCCCAATTTGCACATGCCATCAACCTTCACCTCAGCCCTGGTAACCCTGAACCCCTGAACCTTATGCTCGAAACCCCGAACCACATAAACCCTGAACCTGAGGCCCTGAACCCCTTGACCTTAAACCCTATAGCGCCTCTAACCCTGTCGTTGCAGGCCTTTAAGAGCCCTAACCTTTACACCCTAACCCCCCAAACCCTACACCTGCGGTGGCACAACACTGCTTGCGCCCGACGACGAGGCATGGCATTCGCTTGCAACCGGTTGGGTTCTGTATTTTTCTCACACAACCATGAATTGAGATGATTCTTAGTTGCAGGTTTCTGCTGCAAAAAAACAGGTTGCAACCAGTTGCGTTCTGTAACTTGTGGCAAAACCAATCAATTCAGATGACTTGAATACAGGTTTCTGTGGCAAAATACAGATTGCAACCAGTTGCGTTCTGTAACTTGTGGCAAAAACATCAATTCAGATGACTGGAATACAGGTTTGTGTGGCAAAAAACAGATTGCAACCAGTTGCGTTCTGTAACTTGTGGCAAAACCATCAATTCATATGACTTGAATACAGGTTTCTGTGGCAAAAAACAGATTGCAACCAGTTGCGTTCTGTAACTTGTGGCAAAAACATCAATTCAGATGACTTGAATACAGGTTTCTGTGGCAAAAACCAGATTGCAACCAGTTGCGTTCTGTAACTTGTGGCAAAACCATCAATTCAGATGACTGGAATACAGGTTTCTGTGGCAAAATACAGATTGCAACCAGTTGCGTTCTGTAACTTGTGGCAAAAACATCAATTCAGATGACTTGAATACAGGTTTCTGCTGTGGCAAAATACAGATTGCAACCAGTTGCGTTCTGTAACTTGTGGCAAAAACATCAATTCAGATGACTGGAATACAGGTTTGTGTGGCAAAAAACAGATTGCAACCAGTTGCGTTCTGTAACTTGTGGCAAAACCATCAATTCAGATGACTTGAATACAGGTTTCTGTGGCACAATACAGATTGCAACCAGTTGCGTTCTGTAACTTGTTGGAAAACCATCAATTCAGATGACTTGAATACAGGTTTCTGTGGCAAAACACAGATTGCAACCAGTTGCGTTCTGTAACTTGTGGCAAAACCATCATTTCAGATGACTTCAATACAGGCTTCTGTAGCTAAACACAGATTGCAACCAGTTGCGTTCTGTAACTTGTGGCAAAAACATCAATTCAGATGACTGGAATACAAGGTCTGTGGCAAAATACAGATTGCAACCAGTTGCGTTCTGTAACTTGTGGCAAAACCCATCAATTCAGATGACTGGAATACAGGTTTCTGTGGCAAAATACAGATTGCAACCAGTTGCGTTCTGTAACTTGTGGCAAAACCATCAATTCAGATGACTGGAATTTTGAATACAGGATTCTGTGGCAAAATACAGATTGCAACCAGTTGCGTTCTGTAACTTGTGGCAAAAACATCAATTCATATGACTTGAATACAGGTTTCTGTGGCAAAAAACAGATTGCAACCAGTTGCGTTCTGTAACTTGTGGCAAAACATCAATTCAGATGACTTGAATACAGGTTTCTGTGGCAAAAACCAGATTGCAACCAGTTGCGTTCTGTAACTTGTGGCAAAACCATCAAATCAGATGACTTGAATACAGGTTTCTGTGGCAAAATACAGATTGCAACCAGTTGCGTTCTGTAACTTGTGGCAAAAACATCAATTCAGATGACTGGAATACAGGTTTCTGCTGTGGCAAAATACAGATTGCAACCAGTTGCGTTCTGTAACTTGTGGCAAAAACATCAATTCAGATGACTGGAATACAGGTTTGTGTGGCAAAAAACAGATTGCAACCAGTTGCGTTCTGTAACTTGTGGCAAAACCATCAATTCAGATGACTTGAATACAGGTTTCTGTGGCAAAATACAGATTGCAACCAGTTGCGTTCTGTAACTTGTTGGAAAACCATCAATTCAGATGACTTGAATACAGGTTTGTGTGGCAAAACACAGATTGCAACCAGTTGCGTTCTGTAACTTGTGGCAAAACCATCATTTCAGATGACTTCAATACAGGCTTGTGTAGCTAAACACAGATTGCAACCAGTTGCGTTCTGTAACTTGTGGCAAAAACATCAATTCAGATGACTGGAATACAAGGTCTGTGGCAAAATACAGATTGCAACCAGTTGCGTTCTGTAACTTGTGGCAAAACCCATCAATTCAGATGACTGGAATACAGGTTTCTGTGGCAAAATACAGATTGCAACCAGTTGCGTTCTGTAACTTGTGGCAAAACCATCAATTCAGATGACTGGAATTTTGAATACAGGATTCTGTGGCAAAATACAGATTGCAACCAGTTGCGTTCTGTAACTTGTGGCAAAAACATCAATTCATATGACTTGAATACAGGTTTCTGTGGCAAAAACCAGATTGCAACCAGTTGCGTTCTGTAACTTGTGGCAAAAACATCAATTCAGATGACTTGAATACAGGTTTCTGTGGCAAAAACCAGATTGCAACCAGTTGCGTTCTGTAACTTGTGGCAAAACCATCAATTCAGATGACTTGAATACAGGTTTCTGTGGCAAAATACAGATTGCAACCAGTTGCGTTCTGTAACTTGTGGCAAAAACATCAATTCAGATGACTTGAATACAGGCGTCTGTGGCAAAACACAGATTGCAACCAGTTGCGACCTGTAACTTCGTAGTCGTAGTAACAGTTGAGAGATCTAGGGCCGTTGAGGTCCTCGGGTTTAGAGGTCAGGGTTAAGGGTTTAGGGCTAGTGCATCATGTCACATCAGGCATGTCATGTCATGCCATGTCATGTTCTGGAACCCTAAACCCAAAACCCTAAACCGCGGCACATAATGCATGATATGCCATGTCCTGTTCTGGTTTAGGGGTTTAGGGGTCCCATCTCGGCTCGGGTTGGGGGGTTGGGGTTTAGGGTGCCTATGAAGTCGCACAAGACGATCCTTTGCAAAGAGCCATTGTTTCATGGCACACGGTCGTGGACGGAAGATTGAAAGGCCCGGATACATGAAAACGCTAATGAACTTTGCTCGTCATCCAAAAAGGACGGCTTCCAGAATAAGACCACACACATCATGATCTAGCCACCCATGTGTGCCTCGTAAGCATTGGGGCTCACCTGGTACAGATTTGTGGCCAGCATGCACAGGAAGTCACATGTCAAGCATGGGCGGACATGTTGGCTGCAAAGAACCGCACCGCCAGATGTTAGGCTCCAGCTCTTCTTACAGCCTGCAGGAAGTCCGGCTGGTGCAAGCTGGTATGCGTCCGAGGGTGAAACTGTCAAAGCAGGAGATCAATTAGATCAGGTCTCTGCATAAATGTCTCGCACCACAGCCACTACAGGTAAAGTGAGGGTTGATGCATGTCTAAACCCGGCCTGCGCAAGAGCGGCAGGGAGGCCGCAAGGGAACTGCCATCAGCCTCGTAGTGAAAAAGGGTTGGGGTTGGGGGTTTAGGGGAGTCGGAGCTGAGCTGAGGATTGACTGTGACTGTGGTGTTTATGGAGCATCCCAGCTTCGATTTGATTGCAAGAGTTTCTTCGGATTTTCGGTGCTTAACACTGCCCTGGCACTCACTTTTTTCTTCATCAATACCCCAGAAGCATCTCAGGTCCCCAGCAAAAGACACATCGTTTGTGCATCTTCAATCCCCCAAAAGTGAGCCCCTCATGAAGTTCGTGGCATTGATCCACTGGCAGTGCGCTGCAATCACTCGTGCCTTGTTCTGCTTAAGGCTGCACAGCAGGATTTTCTTTAACTTGTCCATGTCGTCACTTGAAACCCTGGCTGACAAGTCCATCCCAGCAAAAACCAGAGCCAAAGCAGATTCTCTGCTGAAGGGAGGTATAGCACCAGGATTGGGCTTCAGGTTATCGAGCATGTTGTGGGCATTGCACATGATCGAATGCAAGTCAGCCATTGTCAGGAAAGCCCGCAGATCGTTGAAGAGATTCAAGAGGGCCTCTTTGTAAGTCTCGACATGGTTTATGTGCTCTTGGTAAGTCTCGACATGGTTGTCCACCGCCCGTCTTTTCTGAGTCACTCCGTCGAGACTGAGCTTCCTCCGTAACCTAATCGTCGGCACCATCCTGTTGTTGCATCCTCGCTTTGTTGGCCTGCACCTGCTGCACATCTTGTCACGCCGGTAAGTTCGGCGCGTTGTGCAGAGCAAGCATTGCCACGGCATGATTAGCAACTAGAGTTCGGAATGTTCTCTCTACTTGACTCAACCACTGTTCAGATCATTGTGTGCTTCCTGTCTCCGTTCGTCCTCTGCTTCTGCAGTGTGCATGGAAAAAAACGACTGTGAGGGTACGGCTGCAGGCTTGGCATTGGGGGTAAGGGATAAGAGATGCAGACCAGTCAGTTCGGTTTCGGCTTCAGTGCCCATGTCATGGCATACACATCATTTCCTGTTGGGGTTTACGAGCTAGGGTGTGTAGGGCAGAGCACTAGCAATGTGGAAGTCAGTGTTCAGGCGATTGCACAAGTCCTGATGCAAAAAGGGGCAGAGCACTACAGGCCCGCCTGCTCCAACTCCGGGCATCGGCTGTCGCAAGCAGATTGGTCGGACCTGCCCAGACAAAACAAACTGTCACAGTCAAGCAGTTATGTCCTGCATTCACAGCAGTGCACTGCACACAAGCCGCAGCGACATGGACCCACTACTACTACTGCTGCTGGAGTCTCGGAAAGCATTGCTTTTGCACCCACCAGCCCCGGGTCATCTTGTGTGCGTAGACGGCACTGTACACTCGCACACCATCTTATGCTTAATTTTCGGCCATGAAGGATCTCAGGAAACAAAGCAGAGCACTTGCTCCTCCGTTGCCTTTTTCATCTGACCCTTTGTCTCATCGTCCGTCTGCCTGTACTGCCTGATCTGCCGGCGCCAAATGCATGCCTGGGTCTCCCAAGGTCTCTTCGGGGTGTATACCATGGCTTCCGGAGTTGGGCATCGCACATTTGTAGGGCACATCTTGGCCTCTGCAGCTTTCATGACTTTGTACTCCGGTCTCTGCTTCATCCTCTCCACGAATCTCGCTCTCTTCGGTAAGGAGAGGTCCGTCATTGCAGAGAGAAGTCGTGAAGGCACGAGTCTAAGGCTGCAGAGAGAAGTCGCACAGGGACGAGTCTAACGCAAGCGGTTTCTTTGAGCAGTGAACCGAGCGGATGCAGGACAATCAAAAGCCTGGGGCACCATCAAACATCCTTAAATCCTGCTCTGCCAGGTGCTCGTGGGTTCTTTTGCATCCTCCGAATCATGACAAATCTTAACTCTCAACCAAGCTGCACCGCCCCCTGCCCGGCCTGGAATTTCTTGGATGTCATAGCACTGCCGAAGAAGTAGTCAAGTGCTTCCCTCCAGGCTTCCTGCATCACAGCTGCATTAGACAAATTCCCCAGTCGCACAGTAGTACATCCTTAGACTCCGGTCCAATGCCATCTATAGCCACCTATATACCAAATCCATACATTTGAAAGGCTAATACCGTTCTATGTAGCAAGACTCAGATTGCAACCGGTTGGGTTCTGTAGTTTTCTCAGACAGCCATGAATTGAGATGATTCTTAGTTGCAGGTTTCTGCCACAAAAAACAGATTGCAACCAGTTGCGTTCTGTAATTTGTGGCAAAACCATCAATTCAGATGACTTGAATACAGGTTTGTGTACCAAAACACTTAGTCGTAGTAACAGTTGAGAGATCTAGGGCCGTTGAGGTCCTCGGGTTTAGAGGTCATGGTTAAGGGTTTAGGGCTAGTGTATCATGTGACATCAGGCATGTCATGTCATGCCATGTCATGTTCTGGAACCCTAAACCCAAAACCCTAAACCGTGGCACATAATGCATGACATGCCATGTCCTGTTCTGGTTTACGGGTTTAGGGGTTGCATCATACATGGTTTAGGGCTAGTGAGGCATGTTACATCAGGCATGTCATGTCATGTTCTGTTTTAGGGGCTTAGGGTGACATAATGCATAACATGCCATGCCATGTTGTGGTTTAGGGGTTTAGGGGTCGCATCAGACATGTCATCCCATACCATGTTATGTTTTATTGGTTTAGGGGTTGCATCATACATGGTTTAGGGCTAGTGAGTCATGTTACATCAGGCATGTCATGTCATGTTCTGTTTTAGGGGCTTAGGGTGACATAATGCATAACATGCCATGCCATGTTGTGGTTTAGGTGTTTAGGGGTCGCATCACACATGTCATCCCATACCATGTTATGTTTTATTGGTTTAGGGGTCGCATCATGCATGCCATCCCAAGGCATGTTCTGGTTAAGGGATCACATCAGGCCTGTCACAACATGCAGTCAAGTGCCCTTCGGTTTAATAGTGATGCAACCCTTTATGTAGGCCTGCGCTGTGACACTTTTACTCCGGCAGCTCGTCTGCTTCATCGTCCTCAGGCCCTGGGGGCAAGTTGCCTCCTCCATCTGCCTGCACATGTATCGGCCGGTACTCTTCTGGTGCCAGTGGAGCCCTTGCAGCTGCAGGAGCAAGAGCATCAAACGCATGCCTTGTCAGGGCAGTTTAAGCCGCAAACCCACACTCAATTCACAGCTCACCTGCATGCTGCAGCAAACTCTTGCTTTACAAAATGAACAGGAATGACTCAAATCCCTTCTTGAGATGGCCTGTTGTGGTTCAAGAACTCATACTGGGCAGGTCGCGGGTGTCGTCTCAAAGTGCCCTTGGCCCAGCCGACCAAGAAATCACGAGCAGCATCCTTGGCTTCCCGAAGAACTTGGCAGACCAGTGCCAGAAGCAAAGAAAATCAATTACTTAGAGTTTACAGCACAGCGGCATTGATGCACCCTTCTCGGTGAGCCTGCAATGCTTTCGCAACCACTTTGTCCCGGTCCTTCACAGCTTTTCGCGGGTAAACACCTGACGGCTGCCTTGACAATCTGGCTCGCAGCGCCGGAACCTCTGTCCCA
>CAJNDT010006058.1:1293527-1542328 GCA_905221615.1 Symbiodinium sp. CCMP2592
CCCGAAGCTCCTAAGCTAAAGCTGAAGGTACCTCCAACGCCCGGGGTCGCCATCCTCTGGCCAAATGCTCCTCGGGCTCAGGAAGTTGTCAGGGCTTAGTATGAGAGTTATTACCCATGTCTTTCCTTCGGGTTTAGGGTTTTAGAGGGCCTAAATGGTCACCCATATAAGGACAAGTCCGTAAAGTGGGCTTGCGCAAATTCATTCGGGTCTTTCTCTAATGACGCCATGCACATGGATGCATGCATACGTACATGCATACACGCGTGCGTGCATGCATGCATGCATGCATGCACGCATGCCGGCACAGGATGTAGCATTCTTGTAGCTACCACTCGTTGCTGTTTACTGAGTCTTTATAATAACCTTAGGTAACCATACACAAGCTTTCAAAACAGCGCAGCCAAACGGCTGCCACAGATACAAGAATGCTCTTAAGATTGAAATGGTCCCAGGGGATGGTGCTAAACCTATCCAACTGAGGGCTTGGGCTCTAGGTTGAGTGGTGACATGGTAATTAGCCTGGATGATGAGACGATGGCTCGGGGAGATTTCATGTGCTTCATAGTAACGAGACATGTGCATTGATTTGATGATGCAGAACTATTAGGTTGGTACATTCCGGCAGAAGCAAGCCAGAACGCGAGGCGCGATGGCCCACAAGCCAGTGGTCCAGGTTGCCGCTGTCTTTGCTCCTTTTGTGCCGCAGATGGTCCCGGGATCACGGAAAGAGGACTCCAGCGAAGAAACGTGCCTTCGAGGATTCTGGACCAACCGCAGACGCTTGACCTGTGCCGGTACCGAAGGCCAGACAGTTGTGCTGCACTTCACGATTAGCATTTACGAAGCCCTACAGCCATAGACCCTAGAACCCTAAAAAAATAGCTCGTAAAGCTCTAGACTCTAGGCCCAGTCCCTAAAACCCTAATCCCTGAACCATAAGCAGCGACCTCATCTTCGGCATCGTCGGCATAATGTCATGGTGGAAGTTGACGTTCAGCGTGGAAGCACCTGCTTTATTAGTATGGCGGGCTGAACAAGTCGAACAGGGTGTTGGGGTGTCGTTTACTGTAGTTGTAGAACGTACAAGACATGTTTTTAAAAGAGCGGTCAGACCCCATACTAGTTGCTGAACTCCGCTGCAGGTGCCATAGGACATAGATGCAAGGCCAAACCCAAAGCTCCTAAACACGAAATACCAAATCCTACGGTTGATGCAGTTGCTTTGTAGCATGGCTGGTTGGAGTAGGGTCCAAAGCTCTTATATGAATCACATCACACCTTCCTTTTCCTAGCCATTGCGGCTCAGGGAAAGCGGAGGTCCTTTGATTTCGAGCCATGGCTCTGTCTGGTGCAGTCCGGGCATCTCTTTCTGATGAGGCCCTGGCGATTATTGCGACTGCAGGAATTGAGACAGATGCTGATATGGCTTGCTTTTGGACTTCCGAAGAAGAGATTCTGGGATTATATCAGGGGGAGATTGCTGGGCCTTTGGTTCGCGCATGGCGCTTGGCCAATCAGTGTTTTGCCCGGGAGAATGCTCTTCAACCGCTGAATGTTCCCTTAAAGAAATCTGATCCTGTGCCTGTGGCGGCACGACCCAAGAAGCGATGCATGCCGCCTGCTGTGTTGCAGAGCAAGGCCTGCCGAGTTAAGGGTCCCCAGCCAGTGATGGTGGCACAGCCGCAGCATATTGAGTCTAAGAGGTCGCAGCACGTGCAGTTAATGTTGGACGTGGTCTTAGCCTCTGGTTCGGCGAACCTCAAGTTCTCGCCGGTTGAGCTGAAGGTACGTGCCGAGGTCCTGCCGCTATTTATGCGTCTGCTTGAGAAGGTTTCCGATTCCAAGCTTGCGGCATTGGTTTCTACGCTTAAGCGCTGGATTCGTTTTGCTGAGTGTCATCTTCCTGCTGACGTGGTCTATTGGATGCCTTCTGCGATGACATTGTCTGCCTTCTTGCAGCAGGTCGCACAGGGCGGTCCCACTGCTTCGGTTAATGTCTATCACAATATGAGGTGGTGGGTGGAGCATATGGGTTTGCCTTTGCCAGTCCAGGACCCGCTTGTTGCAATGTTCAAGCAGCCTCCGACGGGTTATGCAGCAAAGCAGCGTACTCCTATTGCGCTGGGGGTTTTCTTCCACTTGTGCGGAATGCTGCAGAGTACCACTGGAACTGTCAAAGCCTTTATTGCATGGGCTTTGCTGCTGTGTACGGCCTGCCTCAGGTTCGCGCACTTGCAGCGCTCTGTCAATCTACGGTGCGAAAATTCCTTGTTGTCGGCCCTTTGCAAGAAAGGGAAGAGAAAGCAGCAAGGTGTGCAGCAACCCTTTGTGTGGTGCGTGCCGGCATGCCCTGCTCCTTCAGTCTGTATTGCACCTATACTGCTGCTAGAATATGGCGAGTTGTGTGTGGCCAAGTCCGATGTGGATTTTATTATCCCTGACCTGCAGCTACCGCGATCGGGGAGATTGGAGCCGGGTACACCCAAGCTTTTGCGCCGAATGAGTCGTGCTAAATTCTGTGAACTCATGAGAAGTTTGCTCCGTGCAATTGGAGTCCAGGACGAGGACGTGGATCAGCTTTCCAGCTATTCCTTTCGGCGTTTTATGCCGACCTTGGCTGACTGTCAGGACGCTTCCTATGAGGCTAGGCTGGCGGTTGGCAACTGGGTTGAGGCTGCAACTGACAAAGTTACAGCCACGAAGGCTGGATCTGCAATGCCGATTCGATATTCGGACGAGAAGGCTGTTACAGCGGGCATGACCAAGCTTCGCATGCTAGTTAGTCTTGATATTTCCAGGCAGCGCTGTTCAGCCGGGGACCTTACATGGGCCGAGGTTTCTCGCTTGAGGCCGTCTGCGTCGAAGGTTGAGAAAGCCCTTCAGTCAGCGGCTTGGCGCGCCGGTGACGACATGGTTCCCAAGCATGCTTCTGAGAGCGAGGACTTAGAGGACGAGGACGATGATTCTTCTTCTTCTAGCTCGGAGTCTTCCTCTAGCGATTCTGAGGTGTCTGCTGAGGCTACCCCGGTTGTGTCGTGGTTTGTTCAGCATGGCCGAGGTTCAGTGCACCTGACGCAGAGGCAAGTGCAAGGCCGTCTGGTGCCGTGGTGCCGTGACATTCCCTTTGATGTTGCTCATAGTGAGCGGGGATATGGCATCGATATTGGTGCCGAGCGTAGCCTTTGTAAGAAGTGTGTGGCCAGGGCTCCCCCGGCTATCATTGCACGCTTTACTTGATGGCCTTGTGGCTTCTTCAAGTGTGCTTGGTGCTGTGAAAAGGGCTGCCTTGTCCTTTAGGTGCGTGTCCTGCGCCCGGCGGCATCCGATAGTGCATATGCAGCCGACTCTTTGTGTGCTCACAGCAGTGGTTAGCTATGGGATCAAGCTCCTCCTCGTTCGAAGATCATGTCGACCGGGCCTTTCGGATTTTGCTCATTTTGCCTAGCCCTTGGTTGGCTGTGATCAGGATGGCCGTGAGGCGCTATGAGGACCAGCCTAACATGACCGAGCCAGTGGCTATGTTTTACTCGGCATTACAGCCGGCGAGTTCGGGATCTTCAGCTTGCCACGGGAGTCGTGCAGAGGAGGTGAGTCCGGCAGCTTGAGCTAGGGCGATTTTGCATCCGTGCAGCAGCTACTTGCTAAAAGTTTGTGTATGCCGGGTGCTCTGTCTCGAGGCTGAAGCTTTGCATCGTTGTGCTCCGTGTCTCGCTCTGCCCTTCAGCTGTTTTGCTTAGGCATAGGGGTGCCTTTGACTTTTCGTCGGCCTGGCACAATGGACGGATCCGCTTCATCAGAGCCTCCGGGGAAACCACCACATGTGATGCTGCTTCAGATTGCTGCGCTCCCGGAGCCAGTGCTTGCATCGGTATGTCAGGCTCTTCCGGTGGAAGTGCGGCAGCGTCTTGTCAGGGCCCTGAGTGTGGATGCTGCGAGTCAGCCGGATGCGGGGCCAAGCGGCCCTACCACCTATGAGGATGTTGCTCAAGGAGCGGTCTATGCGCCTCCAGGGCACGAGACCACATCGACGATGCCATCTTCTTGCCAGCCGCCTTCTGAGGCGGTTCCTCGCCCGCCGCGAGTGCGCAGACCCAGATGTAAAGTGCTTTGCTCCTCAGGTTGTGGTAGGTTTTGCGGTCGTAAGGATAAGCCTTGGAAGCCACGGCCACATGAGGGTCACGAGTGCAAATTCTGCCATAGAGCAGGGAGTGCTTCGTCCTGAAGAGGCCTTTTGCTCCGGGCTTTGGCCGGATGCCTGCTGGCCTGGAGAGTATAAAGACTGCGGGTTTTGTGCCTGTACGGTCGGCTCTGCTGCATGGCTTGTGCGACCTGTTGATCCCCTTGCAGCCATTGTGGCTGAATAGGGGTGTGGGAGCAGGCTGTGTTGTGATCGCCATGGATGCTTTGCGAGGGGTCCTGCAAGCAGCTAAGACTTCAGATGAGGTGAACAAGTATCTTGTGGATACGCTTCGCTTAGCTTCACTGGAGGACTTAGTCTGTGTGGTGTCGGCTGCCACTTATGAGACTGAGTTGAAGACTTTGGTCACTGATCAGATTGCGGCAGTCAAGGATGTTCCGATTGAGTTAGCCAGGCTTAGGGCAGCTTGGCGTAGAGCCAAGGCGGAACTTCTGAAGGTGGAGGACAAAGCCAGGCGTGGGACTACGCCATCTGAGGAGCTCGACGAAACTTTGGAATCCACCGTGCAGGAGGATCTTATGTCTCGCTTCGCCAGATGCTATGGCCACCAGGTCTCAGTGCATATGGCTCCTTCTGACACCGTTTTAGCGAGGGTATACCGCGAGCTCACACGCAATTTGCCTACAGTGATCCCGCTGACGAAAGTGCGTAGCCTTTTCCAATCGCACAAGCCATCGGCGGAGAGGAAGATTTCCCTTGGTGGCAATGTTACAGTGAAAGTCGACGAACAAGAGTCGGCACCGCTGCGCAATGTGTTCGATTACTATCATGCGCTGAGGGTCCTTGGCAATGCTTATGCAATCGCAGGTTCCACTGAGCTTCCCAGCCAATCTGACCCGACCAAGGCCGTCAGGATGTGTCCTTTCCAGGTCCAGTTGGACTATGCCAATTTCGTCCTTCGCATGTCTATGCAGTGGGAAGCTCCGTTAGGATGGGTTAAGGTCAGGGATGAAGCCACCCGGGGCCGAATGGTAGAGCTCATGCGTCAGGGCTGGAGCCAAGGAGAGTCGTTGGCTAGAGCCATGTCCGAGCAGGAAATCCAGTGGGCTGTCACGCCTCCTCCGGTGCCTCAGCCGAAGCGTGCAGCCTCCGAGGATGGCTCATCACCGGGTGCCCCTCCGAAGAAGATGCTCCGCACTGGTTCGCACTGCCAAGGTAGAGAGATCTGCAAGCGCAAGAACGATCAGCGAGGGTGTTCCGACCCTTCTTGTGCTAAGGAGCATAGGTGTGACGTTTTGGTCAATGGTGAGGTGTGCGGCTCTACCAAGCACACTCGTCTGAATTGCCCGCATTTCCGAAAGTGACAGGGGGGCCGCCTGGCCATTTGCCAGGACCCGGGGCCAGGCGAGGCCACCCCGCTCGATGATCATGTGGCTACGCGAGTGATTTTGTCTGAGTGTGAGACTTCGTCTCCAGTCTCGACTGCTGTAGTGGATTCGGGGTCCCCTAGGCGGGTTGTTTCGGGTGTCGGCTCGGGTTCGGTTGCCTTGCTTAGGGGTTCGGTTCGGGTCCGCTTGTGGTCTGGCGCAAAAGCAATCGGCACAGGGCTACGAGAGGTTCGCATTAATGCGTCTGGCCCGGTTTCCCCAGCTGCTCAGGATTACGCGGCTGTGCCAGCTGCTTGGCGCACGGTCCGAGCTTGGGAGCCTGCCTCGGTTTTCGCCCCTAGGCCTGATTGGGCCTACAGACCGTGGCTGCGCGATATGGGCCTCAAGTATGTGGTCTACACTGGCGATTCGCCTTTGCCACAGATTCCCTGGAAGCTTCCATGGGAGGGTCCAATCCTTGTGATTTCGCTGTTTGATGGGATTGGGGCTTTGCTGGTTGCCCTGATGTGTATGGGGGCTGTCTTCTCGGCCATAGCTGTTGAGGCAGACTCTTCATTGACGCAAGCTGTGAGCATGTGTTTTGGAAATGTTTTCTTCCAGCATGACGCTGAGCACTTTGATACCTCTGTGCTCCGTTCGTTGCTGCATGAAGGGGGCTACACAGCAATTTTGGTCGCAGGGGGATCGCCTTGCCAGGATGTTAGCCAGCTGAATCGAGATCGAGCCGGTCTGAGTAGCCGTCGTACTCAGCTCTACCAGTGCATTCCGCGGGTTGCCAAGTTGTGCCAGGAGCTTGTTGCCGAGCTCAGCTTGGATATTCCTGTGTTGCAGCTTCTTGAGAATGTGGCCAATACACCGCGATCCTTTCAGGCTGCCGTTTCGCGCGAAATGCATGGGCCACCGCTGCATGTTCATGCTGGTAGTTTTGGTTGGTGTCGTAGGTCTAGGTGCTTCTGGGGTTGTGTCGGGGATAGAGCACTTGCTGCTTTGTCTGAGCCTCGCTTGTCGCACGGGGTGTCATGGGCGAGCCGTGGTGACTCGAAGCATCTGGTGTGGGCCGGCAAGAAGCCGTTGCCTGCAAAAGTTCACTTCCAGGATGCCTTTGCTCCGACCTTTGTGCCTGCTGAAGTCATTGCCAGTGGAGTTGATGCTTCCCCTTTCCCAACCTTCACGCAAGAGTTTCCTCACCAGATTGATTCAGATGCACGGGCTAGCCAGGCAGCTGTGTCACGCTTCAAGCAGGATCAGGGCCGATTTCCGGTCCACACGTATGAAAGTCATGCGCTCCTGTGGAAAGGAGATCAGTGGCGTCAGCCAACAGCGAGTGAGAAAGCTGCCATGATGTGTATCCCGTCCTCGCTTCTATCAGCTCTTGCTTTCTGCTTGGAGGCGAAACCCGAGGTTGCTGAGCGTCGTAAGGCTTCTGCAGTGGGCAATTCATTTCATGTGCCGTCGATTATGCTGGCTCTGATTCTTTTGTTCCAGCTGGTGCCGCAAGCGTGTGCTATCCCTACTGTGCGTTATTGTGCTATGGAGGAGCGGCTACGCCATCAGTGCCAGGGCACAGTTTGGCAGCCGGGGCTTGTTGATTCATTCCCGGGATTGTTATCGGCTTCGGATGTTTCTTTGCGCTTGACTGAGCTGTTTGCGGATGTAGATGTGGAGTTGCCCGCTATGCCAATCACACCCGATGTTGAGCGGGCACTCAAGCGTCTGCAGGTTTACACTGTGGATCGGATCCTCAGAGACCTGCCGATCAGCGAGATGGGCCCTGAGTGGGCACAGCAGAAAGCAGCCGGGGAGTCAGCAGCAGCTTTGGGGATCCAGAAGGGTGCCAAATTGCACCGTCATGCGATTGCCGCTTTGATTCCAGAGTCCATTGGCAAAAATACGCATGCGGTACTTAGTACATCCTTGCAATCTCCTTTTCAGACTTCGTCGGTGCTTGACGATGATGCTCGCTTCTCAGTGCGTGCCATGGTAGCCCTAGGCCCGTTCATTCGAACATGGAGACGTAAGCAGCTCAGAGCCTTGCTTTGTCTTGATAAAGCGCTGGATAAACTCAACAAGACCCTAGTCGCAGCGATGCACCCGTCGGTGTCTGCAGTTGCCTCCGATAAGAAGCCAGCCACTATGGCAGCCCTTGCAGTTATGCTTCGATGGCCGGATGTTACTTTAGGGCTTCGGTTCGTTCGGGGGTTTGGTCTTCTGGGGTTCATTGAATCTCCTTCTCTTTTTCGTGAGATTGTGCCAACCTTTCCCCCGGTGGTTGGGTTGCCGGCTCTCACGGGGGAGCATGCCCAGCTTATGTGTGCGAAGTTGCATGCGAATCTGCCCCAAGCTGAGTTCGCGCGCGAGGTCAAACAATTTGTCCTGCAGGAGATTAGTGAGGGTATCGCCGAAGGTCCATTCACTGAGGCTGAGCTTCATGCTCGTTTTGGCCGCTTTCAATGGGCCCCGATGCGGCGATTTATGCATCAGCAATCTTGCGGCAAGCTTAGGCCGATAGACGACGGCCGGAGCGGCGGCCATAATGCTTGTGCCGTAGCGACCGAAACAATCTTTACGAGTTCACCGGACTTCGTCAGTGCAGCACTAAAATTCTTCATTGAGCTCCTGGCGCGGACTGGTGATGACTCGCTGGATTGGGCTCAGCCTGTCTTTGGTTCTGAGGACATGTCTTCTGCTTACAGACAGCTGCCTAATATCCCATGCGAGGCTGCGGGATTGGTCCTGGCCTATTGGGATCCGGACCTTGACGAGGTTCGTTACGCGATCCTCAGGGCACACCCTTTTGGTTTAGCTAGTGCTGTGGTAAACTTTAATAGGGTTCCTTGCTTGGGTACAGCCTGCCTGCGCCGCATGACGGGTGCGTGTGTGACTCACTTCTTTGACGATTCCGGCATCTTGGATTTAACATCCGCGCATGGCTCAGCACAGGAATGCGTGAATGCCGTTTACCAGAGCATGGGAGTGAGGTTGGACATCCTGAAGCAGCAGCCTATGGCCACCCAGAGGCTCTTCCTCGGTGTGCTTTTGAATCTCTCCAGGGCTTTGTCGGATAGGACCATTTTGGTTGACATTAAGCCTGGTTTGCGCGAGACAATTTTCGCGGATGTCCAGAGAATGATAGATGCAGGCTCTTGCACTCCCAGTGAAGCGTCTAAGTTGAGGGGACGGATGGTGTGGGCTGCTTCGGCCATGTTCGGCCGGTGTGGCCGGGGTGGCCAAGGACCGCTGTGTGACAGGCAGTACGATGTTGGCCGTTGCGAGCTGGATGAGCCGCTCCTTGCAGCATTACGCTACATCCAAGCCTTAGTTAAGGTAGTCCCTCCTAGGCTTGTCCCGCTGCACTCTGTTCCCGTTTCCCCGGTTGTGGTTTATACAGATGCCAGTTTTGAGCCGGCAGAGATGTCTAGTCCCGGATTGGGTTCCGTCATCTTTGTCAGGGATGAACCGACTCAAGGCCGCGCCTCTTGGGTCCCAGCACAGGTGCTTGACAGTTTTGCTGACAGGGCTACGCAGATCGCTCCTCTGGAAGCGATGGCTGTGGTTTTGGCGACGCTCCAGTTTCGCCGAAAGCTGGCAGGTGCGGAGATTATTTGGTTTATAGATAATCAAAGCGTGTGCGCTAGCCTTGTACGTGGAGCCAGCTCCGTTGACGATATGTCAACTCTGGTTGCAGTGACTCATCTTTTGTGGGCCACTCTTGGAGCTCGCGTCTGGATTGAGTGGGTGGACAGCGAGTCCAATCCTTGGCATGAATTCCGAGAGTTGTCGCTCCTTCAGTTGTCGGATGCCTTGTTACGTTGGGCAGATGATACATTGGGGTGAAATTAGCCTGCTGCCAGGGCCGCTTTGAAAGGCTTTCAGAGAAAGCTTCTTTTATGCCAACGGACATACGGCCCCCTCGACTTCGGAGCTTGCAGTGTCCGAGTGAAAATGAAGACGAGCGTGCACTGCAGCCTTGACCTTAGAGTGATTGCATTCATATGCAGTTGCTTTGTAGCATGGCTGGTTGGAGTAGGGTCCAAAGCTCTTATATGAATCACATCACACCTTCCTTTTCCTAGCCATTGCGTCTCAGGGAAAGCGGAGGTCCTTTGATTTCCCGCCCTGACCCTTCCCTCAAAGTGGTGACTGCGAGGGTTGGGGGGCTTATCAGCCCCAGTGGCTGCAGTGCCATTCTGGCGTTTCATTAGTGTTGGTGGGGTGAAATTAGCCTGCTGCCAGGGCCGCTTTGAAAGGCTTTCAGAGAAAGCTTCTTTTATGCCAACGGACATACGGCCCCCTCGACTTCGGAGCTTGCAGTGTCCGAGTGAAAATGAAGACGAGCGTGCACTGCAGCCTTGACCTTAGAGTGATTGCATTCATATGATATAAATCCTGCATTACCTTAAGGACCCTAAAGTATGGGAATTATGATATATTGCTTATTATGGGTAATGCAGGATTTATATCATCAAGCGTATAAACCCTAAACCCAAAGCTCCAAGCACCAAACCGCTGAGCCTGGAAGGGGAGATTGGAATCTTTAGGTCGGTGTACTCGAATCTTACGAGTAGAGTTCTGCAGCCTAGGGTTCAGCGATTATGGTAGGAGGTTTCCGCCTTTAGAAATAAGGCCTTCAGGGTTGATTGTTGGGCTAGTATCGGCATTACTTAGAGGATCATGGGACTTAGTAAGTAGGTTATAATTGGGGTTATGGGGTTATCCTAATTATAACCCTACTTATAACCTTACTTACTAAGTCCCATGAGCCTTCAAGTAGTATTAGTATAACCACTGTTTGTGTTAGTATTATCCCCTGAAACTTGGAACATGGATTTAGGATGATTGGCGCGCGGGGATTCCCTGTACTTTACCATACTTCTAAGGGCGGTGGGTTAATAAGTAGATACATAAGTTAGTAATCGATTGTACAGTTTAGTGGGGATGGCTAGTCTAACATAGCAATTGACCTAAGTGCAGTTAGCAGGGTACAATTACAGAAGTTAGCCAAACACAGTTAACGAAGTTAGCATTTTACTAACAGCACCTTAAAACCATGATGATGCCCATGAGGATGATGAAAAATCCAATGTCGCAATGCAGGGCGATTCGCTCGCAGGCAGGATCAGAACATGAAAACTGTGACAATTCATGTGTCGCCATGCAGGGCGATTCGCTCGCAGGCATATATGCACAACAATCTTTTTTATGGCACGACCAGCATGCTGTCTGCACTCATGCGTTTGAAGAGGCAGGTTCGACTGATCTCGGCCACTCGCATGAACTGGGCTCCGTCCTGCTTGACCCGGAAGAGATTCTTCCCTTGTGGCTCAAGCACACTCAACAGAGCCAGGAGCTCGCCATGCTGCAACCGGCAAAACAACCACACCTCTGCAACGGACCCCGTCTTAAGCAGCACCAGGTCACCCCTCTCGCAAGTCTGTCCTGGGCAGACCTCGGCCTGCATGGCCGACTGCACATGCTCAAGAGTCTGAAACCCGAATGTCTGCCCCAGGTGCCACAGCAAAGTGCCATCAGTGACAGACTTGGGGGACTTCAAATGGGGCCGCATGAAGCCAGCATGCTCAGACAGATCCAGAAGAGCCCTGCCCAAAACATCTTTAAAGAGTGAAGCTTCGAACCAGTCGGTCACTTTCTTCGTGTTGTCAGCAAACTGCTTCACTTGCCGATGCTTTCGTTCGTGTGTAAAACAGGAAATCAGAGGCCTGTCTCGAGCCATCAGGGGAAGATGGAGGCTATAGTGGAACTTCGGTATACAGTGCTGCTCTCCATATGCTTTAAGGAAAGCTTGGCTATGGGCCCGAATCGCATTCTCGAGCTCGTCCGGCGACAGGTTCCCAGTCCGATTGCATTCAAGCAGGAGGTCGAGAACCATACAAATCTTCATAAAGGATCTGATGCATCGCCGAAGTTCGTCGTCCATTGTGTCAAAGTGATGAGTCAGCAAGAAAAGCCGCAGCAAGGGATAGACAGTGATGCACTGCGAAGCACCGGCCTTGAACTCAGAAGGTTTGCTCCTTTTGTCGAACAAATGCAAGATTTCTCTTCTCCGGTTCTTCAGGTTGTGAGGCCATTCGTACTCTGAGATAAAGCTCTGGATCACCTGAAATGTTGCACCCTGCACATGCAAGAGTGGCAAGAGTAAGCTCAATTCCACGTGCAGGAGGCCGCTTACCACATAACAATGCATCCAATCCCACATCAAGCATTTCACAAGCGGCATGCTTTTGTGAGCAAGCACTCCACATGGGTTGAAGTTCAAGCCCATGCTGGACTCGAGCAAGGAAAAATCCTTCTTGCTCAGGATGGGTTGCCTTCTCGCCAGCAGTGCCTGTGCAGTGAAGATCTGATTGTCGGTTCTGCGGACAAACAGATTGCTGTCGATGCATGATATGTCATGCAATTCTCCCGAGTGGTCATTTGCTGGCAGATCACCGTGGGTCTTGCTTGTTATGTTGGCACATAGCGGGCAAACCAAAGTCCCACTGGAGCCCTTGAAGTCGTACATAGATTTCAAAGCTGCCTCGTCTGCAACTACAGTATGCAGTTTCGCGAAGAACATGACCCGTTCCCCAGTTGGCATGTTCAGCAAACAGCCCGACTGGAGGTTCAGGAACGATTCCGAGGAGACCAGAATGTGGGTGAGTGCAGACAGCCCGCCCTGGATCTTGTTGACCACCGAAGACCGAGTCAAGTTCAAAGGGAACCAAAGGTTTTCTTGGCATCGGCCTTCGGCGTCAAACTCGAGAAAACTGAGGTAGTACCCTTGGATCTTCCTGGTGTTGCTGGCTTTTAGTTGGTTGCCAGGACTAATCTCATCATTGTATAAAGCCATGCGCCATGGGCTGGTTGCTGTGCACGGGTACTTCGATAGCTGCCTTTGGAAAAAGGCAGCTACACCAGGCATGGACTGGCAAACATGCCATATCCATGCCATCAGGTTGAGGATCGGCAGCTCTGTCGGCACGATCTTCACCTCCTCGTCTCCAGCTGCCTTTCGGCTCTTCACCTCCACAGGTACTGTAATCTTGGCCACCAAAGGGCCATGAGGAGTCTCTGCCTCCAGCTCGGAATCCCGTGCCCTTTTGATGCCTCGCCGGGAGGCTGAGTCAAGGACTTCAGGGCATGCAGCCACTTCCTTCAGTACTGCCTCCAGAGCACTCTGGCTCACATAGTGCTTTCTGCCGATGGTAGCGAGCGACATAGATTATAAAGATGGCTGCCCGCGAGCAAAATGCCCTGCAGGCACCGGATATTAGAAGTAACAATTCTTACAATAAATATGTTTGTACATACAACATGTGTCAACCTGTCTATAAATCCTTGTCCCCACGAAACCTTCTTCAACACAACAAAAACCTCTGGATGCACGTATGATACAATGTATGCACACGATCTACAACTAATTTCTTATAATGGCTGGACTATATCTACCAATATATAATATCACGTATATATAATATATATATATATATAATATATATATATATATTATATATGTGTGTGTGTAAGTATGTAACATACATACATATATATATATATATATATACATATATATATATACAGGAGATATTTATACTTGCAATGCAGCATCAGACCAATCTGCAAGCCGATCCGATCACTCAGGTTTACATGCTGCCTGGCAAGACACACACACATGCAGCAGAAGAGGCAACATGATGTGCATAAGTGCATGCCTGCATGATGATCTTTTCCTCCCTCTGTGCTGCAGTCGACGAGTTCCCCACTCATCGAGCCGGTCATTTGAATCGGGCAAGCAGCTATTACTTACAGAAGCAGCTGGGCCTGCAGCCTGGTGCGAATCTGCATTTGCTGCAACCATTCGGGCGAAGGCTCACCCTTTTCTTCATGGAAAGATTGGCATAGTATTCTCTGCTACCGGCCGGGGCGGCTTTGGCCTTTGCACTGGCCTTTGCACTGGCCTTTGCAACGGCCTTTGCACTGGCCTTGGCACTGGCCTTGGCACTGGCCTTACTGGCTGCCTTTGCTTTGGCATGGGCTTTGGCCTTTGCCTTTGCCTTGGGCAAGCCTGCAGGCTTCTTAAGAATCCCCTTCTTCTTGTTGACTGCATCTGCAACGAGCCCAGCCTGCCTCAACACTTCTGCCTCGTCGGCCTCGTCGTTTTCAGGATCACTCATCTCCAACTGCACTGCCGGCGAGACACCAGCTGATGCATTCGTTGCCGCCACAAGTGCTGTTTGCTGGACCGATGCAGATGCCCCTGCGGGTGCCTGCTGGGTTGCTGCTGCAGGTGCCTGGGTTCCTGCTGCAGGCCCCTGGCCCATGGTGGTTGCCCCCGCTTGACCTCCACCGGGTGCGAAGTACTGCATGTTCGGGATCGGGTCCTGCTGCTGCTTATTCTGGTCCTGCATGAGCCTCTGCATCATGTTGTTCATGGTGTTCATCATACCCATCATCGTCATCCCGGGCTGCATGCCTTGCAGGCCCATGTTGAATTGCATGTTCATGGGGTTGTTGTTGCCACTTGCACACACTGCAGGCCAGCTCTGCATGCCACCGGCACCCATCATGTTTCCACCACGAAGCTTCTTCGAGCTCCCTCTCAACACGATTGCAGATGATGCTGCCTGCACCCTGTCGGGAGATTGCATCTGCACAGTGCATGCAGGATCCTCTTGAGAGTATGCATCGGCGAGCTCAGGGGGCAGATTGTCTGGCGATGCTGGATAATGCTCGAGGTGAAAGCCATTCTTGGGCAAGCCTTTGGCTTTGCTTTTCAGCATTTTCTTGAACAGCTGCTTGTTGGCATAGCTGTCAACCGCCCCCACATCACCGCCTGCCCTGGCCAAGCCAGCTGCCAAGATCGCTTTGCAGCAAGCCTCAGATGGGCAGGTGAGCCTCAGCTTGATGCACCGGCATGCCAAGACATCCAACTTCACGTGGATGTTGTCACCAGCTTCCAAAGCCTGGATATCTTTGACGGACAGGTAAGGTTCGAAAGCATCAACTTTCTGAGTAGCTCTCTTGCCACCCTGACCTGTCCCGGTGTTGGTTCTAGCTACTGCTCCAGCCAAGAGATCACTGAACTCCTTTGTTTGTTGAGAAGTCCATTGCTTTCCTGCAGTCCATGCAGCCAGCAGGGCTGAGGCTCCATTTGCATCCACGGAGGCAAGGTTCTTCACTCGCTGGCAAAGGGCTTTTGCTTGCACCTCTCTAACACTGTCGTAGTTCGGGAGTGCAGTCATGGACTGGAGAAAATTGGCTGTAGCAGCCAAATCCCCCTTCAACTGATCCATGGCTGTGGCAGCAGACATGTCGATCTGTTTGCGAGCTTGAAGCCCTGCAACCGATCTTTGCAATCAATCCTTTTGAGCCTTGCTTGGACATATCGGCGGGCCAGGTTCGCGAAATTTTGGATTCTCTCTCTCTCTCTCTCTCTCTCTCTCTCTCTCTCTCTCTCTCTCTCTCTCTCTCTCTCTCTCTCTCTCTCTCTCTCTCTCTCTCTCTCTCTCTCTCTCTCTCTCTCTCTCTCTCTCTCTCTCTCTCTCTCTCTCTCTCTCTCTCTCTCTCTCTCTTTCTGTCTCTGGCTTTTGCTTCTCCTTCTCCAAAGTATATATATATGCATATACATATATATATATATATATACATATGTATACATATATATATATATACATATATATATATATATACATATATACATATATATATATATATGATAGTTCCGTATACAGACTATATACACCCGGACATGATTTGAAGTTGTTCGCTCTCATGTCTTATGTGTGGTGTGCCGGCATCCTCACTTCGTTTCCTTTGTCTTTTGCAGCCGAATCTAAACTCCCTGTTCCTTCCATCGTCCTTTTCTCCAGTCACCATCCCCTCCGGCCCCTTATATAAGCTGCCTCAGCCATGCCCACCTCCTATATATCCATGGCTCTCTGGCTGCTTCCCTCCTCCTCCTGCCTCGATCCCTCCCATGCCTGCTTGGTTTATCTGAATGCATGTCTGTTGTGCATGTCTCTGTACTTCCTGTTTTGGGCACATGTGTCAATACATGACGGTCATTGATGCCTCTGTCTCTTTGTCTGTGTCGTCTCGATCGCAAGACACCAAGAGAACATGAAAACACAAAGCCAAGACACATGACACTCACAGAGAGAGACACAGAAGCAGTCCCACAGTGCACAAAGACAGCCACATGCATGCAGGCACAGCGAGACACCGACGTGCACAGCAATGGCGACACACAAAGACAGCAGCAGTATATAGATACACACGAAAGCACAGCAACAGAAGCACAACAAGAACACACATGCACATCATGTAGGACCGCACGTGCAGTCCTGGTGACCACTTGTACCGAGAAATATGCCACATCCGGAAACAAGGGCTGACGACGATGTCATTGTTGTGTCTTCGTGTCTTGGTTGGCTGTGTGCCGAATGTCATTGCTTGTTTTGCACACCAGAGAAGCAACAATGAAACAAGCGAGCAACCAAGCAACTCGTAGATATGTGTATATATATATATATACACATACATATATCTATCTATCCATCTATCTATATATATATATATATATATTTTCATCCTATATACATGTATATACAGTATTTAGCATATGTTTATTGTGGCAACCATACAACTCACATCTATAGTGCATACATATATATATATATATATGTGTGTGTGTGTGTGTGTGTATATGTATATATGTATATGTATAATATGTGTGTATACATATATATAGAGCTTATGTCTACAATGTATATATATGTATATGTATAAACTATAGCAATGTATGTGTATATACATATATATATAAATATATGTATATGTATATATATATATATAGGTCTGTATCTGTATGTATGTATGTATATATATATATATATATATATGCATATAAATATAGCTCTATAGTGTTAGTATATGTATAAGAACATAAAGGATATAATGAAGAGTGATATAGAGTCTAAGAGAATGAGAGAGACAGGGGGAGGCGACTGCACAGTTGCAGGTTACCTTGCAAGCTAATGTTTATAGTTCTGTGCCCTGTGCTGTTTTCTCTCGTTTGTCTCTTCTGCCCTCACTGCAATGCACAGCATGCAACACAAGGAAATCGCCAGGGCAGGGCAGTGCATGCTCGCCGGCAGACATCCCGAATCTTTTGCAGTCGGACTCGCGACACGGCTACTGCATGCTCGTATACAGGGCTGGACCCGGGGCCAATTTCGGCTAGTCCACAGCAAGAAGAGCCCACCCAGACCAAGACACGGGCTGGCACATGTATATGTGTCTAGTTTAAATGCCAGTGCTTCCATAGCCTCGGCTGCAGCCACAAGCAGGGAACATGTACCGTGCCCATTTATTTAGGTTTTGAGTGTATGTGTGTGTGTGCATATGTAGATATTATGTAAATATAGTGAAGCTAGAGCCAGGATGACATGTTCCTGGCAGCAGCCACAAGCCGAGGCCTGAAGGTCCCTAAAGTATCAGGCCACCTACATTGCAGGTCTACATGCATTTAGAAGCCCACAGCACAGTCTCGGTCCAGGCTCCAACCCGGCAGAGCTCAGTAGGAAGATCACGGAAGAAGCCACAGGGCCAGGACCTGCACGAGCATGCAGGCTTCATCAATGCCCATGGTGCCCAAGATTTGGTGTCTGAGAACCAAGCATATAAGGATGCAAAACTTGAAGACGGCATCCATGTCCCAGGCACCTGCAATCTGGAACGAAGCCGGTCCAAGGAAACACGGGAAGGCTAGAGATGAACACAGGCACAAGCGAGGCAGCCGTGATGTTGTTGTTGAGTCATGGAACACCCACTCCAGGGGCCCGGCCCGATAGCCCAACCCGGCCATTGTACAGCCAGGCTTGCTGAG
Source organism: Symbiodinium sp. CCMP2592 (assembly GCA_905221615.1). Lineage (NCBI taxonomy): Eukaryota > Dinophyceae > Suessiales > Symbiodiniaceae > Symbiodinium > Symbiodinium sp. CCMP2592. The sequence goes on from CAJNDT010006058.1 coordinate 1,310,941, forward strand.
TTTGGGGGCACAAGGGCCCGGAACCTCGAAACCCAGTTTTTTATAGATCGATATTCCCGGTTTGGTCTCGGCGGCCACATTTTTATAGATCGATATCCGGGGGGTTACCCCGGCCAGGCCAGAATTATAGATCGATATTGGCCGTGCCATTCCCACCACCCCGCCTTTATAGATCGATATTTCCGTGGTCACCCCGGCCACCGCACCCATATAGATCGATAAAAGTGCTGGTTGTCCCATTTACACAGTGTTGCTGCATGTCGGTGCCGGGGATGTGGTGGGTGGTGGCTCCGGTGGGGCACATGTCATCATTTGCAAAGCCATGAAAAGCCTGCCTCACTTGGGCTTCTGCTGCATCGCGAAGGAGAGCAGCTCCCTCTGGAACTGGGTCTGCAGCACGGAAACACTTATGTTCGGAGCCACATTCCACTGCTGATTTCAGAAGCCCGCCTGCTCTCGAACCGTGGCAACACTGTCCGATGCCAGGGCAAGAGCAGCAGGAGCGGCTCGGGCCATCTGAACCTGCTGCCCAGCCCTTGTCCGGCTGCGGGTCCTGCAACATGAACAATACGGGTTCGCTGTGCACTAACCTCGACTGGACCCCACCTGCCGGCCCCCGGCGGCCACCAAGTGCCCTCCGAGTCGACGAACCCGGAGAGCTGGTGCCCTGCGGCCTTGGCGCCTGTGGCTGCCCACGGTGCCTTCACCTGCAAGCTTCACGGTTGCTTCCCTCTGCTCGCGAGCCAATGGCCCTGCGAGACGAGCTTGGCACCACAAACTCCCCGGCCTTGACCATCTGCTGCCCCTTGTATCCGGAGCCCTCGTGCATCCAAGTCGGTGACCAACGGAAAAAAACATCAAACCAAAGTAGCTGGGGCCCTGTCCTTGCCCCACTGCTGGATCCCGGCAGCATTGGGCACAGCCACCTTTCAGCTGACCGGAACCAGGACAAATCCTAAATCCTAAGCCCAAACACCAAACCCTATTATTTATGTGTATATCTACACACACAGACTGCCTTGTATATGTGGCTATATACTACTTCGCCTGCAGGGCTATCAGCTCGCAGGCAGGATTGCATGTTGAATGTTCACTATCGAGAAAGTATATGTGCATATATTAGAATGTCTATCTATTATGTATGTATAATATGTATGTATGCATGTATGCATGTATGTATATGTGTATGTATATATATGTATGTATGTATGTATGTAAATGTAGATGTAGACACACACACACACACATATATTTCATATTAGATGTGTGCATGCACATGTGCCCTCGTGAGCCCAAGTGAGCATGGCCTGCCAGTTGGCTTCCCAAGCCATCATCGGCAACCCCTGTCACATCTCAGAAGCACCGAAACAACTCGGCCGCAATAGCAGACCGACCTCCCAAGAGCTGCTCGATCCTGCCGCCTCAGCAGCAGCAGCGAGGAGAAGCAGCAAACAATCCAATTTGCATGCATGCAATGGGGCCCCCACGGGCCACCTTCGGCACTTTCTCGGAGGTGGTCCCTCCGGTTCCTTGACCTCAGCACGGCGAGCATTCGTTGAAGAAGGAAGCCATGCAACTCAAGAACACGGCCAAAGTGGATCCATCCACGGCCTTGGCATCCGGACAAGGATTCAATTAAATGTGCTGGAAGTGGAATTGAGGTCTGTGCTCGCTTCTTCGGCTTCGGAGGCACTGGCACCTAAGATGTTCATTATACCGACCCAGCGAAAACCTAAGACACAAGCACCCGGCGAACACGGGCTTTTCCAAAGCGACTTCTTCTGTCTCCTGCAACACAAGTGCACGGGATGTGTGCATGTGGGCATGACCTCCATCCAGCCTCCTGGGCTTCTTGCAAGCCATCCACAAGAGGATCCTGCCCAAAGGACATTCCAATTCTACACGGTTTAAGGGTTTAGGCTCTAATAGGGTTCAGGGTTTAGGGTTTATGTTTAGGGTATATTGTATATAGTGTCGCTGAAATCATGCATGCAGGCACCAGTCAATGCCTCCTCCAAGTCGCCACTGGAGTCAATGTCCTGAACAATGTATCGGGTGGTGCATGCAAGAGGCAGCATCCAGGAAGCAAAGCAGTGCTAACTCGGCCTCGGCATACTCCTCCTGATCCTCCGGGCATATCTTAAATCTACAGCAGTATATATGATGCATGCAAGCATGCCAAGGGCCCGACCCAGGGGTCAAAGTGGTCCTGGGCTCACAAGAAATGACAACCAACATCTCAATGGTAAGCTTGGGCCCTGCACCGGAGCTTGCTCGTCCTCGGGGATCTCGGCCTTTTGGCGCTTTTAGAAGCTATAACCCATGAAAGCATGGTGCCGATTGCAATTTGGGCCCGAACATGGATCGGCTCCTCGCCTTCTGCCTGCAAACAATTGGGATTCAACATCACATGGGCTTATAAGTATAGCTGAGGTGCACACATCCTGGACCTCATCGGTGGCTTTTCCCTCCAGCATGCAACCGAACGAGCCAAGCAAAAGTTCCGGAGCAAAGACCCCGGCTGCCTGCATGGGTGCTGGTGACGCATCCTGCCAAGGAACAAGCACACCTATATAGTTGCAGCAAAACTCAAGTCAAGTATAACCCGCCTCCAAGTTCCCTTCAGAGGCGGTCAGCTCCTACACGAAGCGACTTCATATAATATGTGTGCAAAAAGACACAACAGGATCCGAACAAAGGAAGCCTCTATCACGATCATGCTCTCTCTGTACTTGGAGGCCTTGTTGTCCCAGAACATCCATCCTGACGGGGATGCATGTTGATGTAAATCCGAAAAGAAGCACTCAAAGTCTCGCCTTTCAAGGGAACGGATTCACTGTCGGAATCGTTCCACCACACCGACAGCTGTGGAGGGTCACTCATGATGTCGATGTGGAAGCCCCCTTTGGTCCAGCGAAGCCGGCCCCCACCGGGGACATCGACCTGCCACCGGTACTTCTTCTGTCCTGGCCAGAGTGTTTGGGAACGATCCGGGCGAAGTAAACTTATCTGAGGGGTCCTCGTACCGGCTGCAGGTCGTGAAATTCCATGCCGGCGATCTGCACCATCTTGTGCTCGTCGTCCTAGGCAAGACAGATATATATAATACGATCCATTTATGCAAAGTCTCCAAAATCCCCGACCTGAGGCATGCCACACCATCGCATGGCAAAGCAAGCCATGGCTGCACCGGAAAGCCCACAAGGCCCTCAACCCTTCAAAAAGTGCATGCAGTGCATGCCAGCCTGTGGCCCATGACCTGATATGTGCATTGCATTGTGGCCCACGACCTGATGTGTGCATGCCACATGCATCAAAGGATGTTTGAAGTTTGCATGCGGCATGCATGCATGCATGCATCGACCCACAAAAGCGCCTGAATCGGTCCACGATCGAGTGTTTCAACTGCAAATCAGCAACGACATGAAGAGCTGCACACCATGGAACACAGCATGCAAACAGTTTGGCACCTGAGGCATCGACTCACTGACTCGGTCTGCCTCTCTTTTTCTCTTTCTTTCTCTCTCATACATATATGTTTATGTCTCCATATAATACATTATATATATATGTATATAATCTCTGTCTCTCTCTCTCTCTCTCTCTCTCTCTCTCTCTCTCTCTCTCTCTCTCTCTCTCTCTCTCTCTCTCTCCTCCATCTCTCTCTTTGCTTCTGTTCAATTTTTTATACCCAATCAAGCCGGCCATCGAACTGGGCACCACAAAAACTCACTCATCCTCTTCCTCGCCCTCGCCGTCCTCGTCATCATTATCAGCGGCTTCCTGGTTGTCATCGTTCTTCTTACCCTTCTTGGCAATCTTTCTCTTCTTCTTGGGAGTGGACTCGCTGGAGCTGCACTTTTCCCGCAGGAACTTAATGTTGTCCTCCGTGAATTCCACCCAAACTGAAGACGACCCCAACCCCTCCAACAGCATGGTAATGGACTTGCCATGGAATTCCACCTCCATCGACAAAGGGAGCATGACGGCATGCTTGGACTGTGCTCGAACAGGCTTCTCCTTCTTGGGCTTGGGATTTTCCGACTCCTCCTTCAGGGCATCCTGCAGCAGCATGTTGGCACGTTCTTGTCGTAGTTGCACGAGCTCGTCCCATGCTGAGCATGCCAAGGATCCTGCAGTGTCCTTCTTCTGCTTTCTCAGATCTAATGCTTTTCCGGAAAGCAATCTGACACTGGTTCGGTCCCACTTCTGCAGGCAAATGAAGGGAACGTCTTGCACGAGCTTCTGAGTCGGGACGAAGGGAGCAGACTTGCCAAGCTGAACCACATACTTCTGTGTGATGCGAATCTCGTCCATGCGAATCTCGTCCATGCTGAGCTCGACAATGGGACGGGTGAAAGGATGCGAGACTTCTAGAAACACTTGAGAGCGAGCTGGGCACAACAGCATGCCTTCACATCTCCTGCATGCACATGCATGCAGAGCTGCCTGCGAGCTGAAAGCCCTGCAAGCGACACGTACAAAGATTGCAAAGCACTGAAGGCACATTTCATGCTGCACACCACTCAAACCTCTGTGCAGGGAAGTCTTCCCTGAGATCGAAATCGCATGGATCCATGTCTGCTGGGCAAAATGCAGACATGTAACGAAAGCCACACCTCAAGGCAGCCGAGCACTATATCGATGTATACTTCACATCTACACGCATCTTTAAATATACATATGTACATTTAAGTATATACCGATCTACATCTATGATAAACATATAGATTTAGCTTTAGGTGGCTCGGGCATGATGCCAAGATCGGATGCATCTGCTCTGTGCGCCTACTGCTTGGTTCTCAATCTCTTGGGTGCAGCTGGCATCTCAAGATCATCCCGAGTGGCCTTCTTCGGCATGAACTGGGACAAATGATCGCCTGGCGATAGGAGGATGTTGTTTCGGAGTAGTGGCACCCGGATGTTGCTAGTCTTCGTGCCAGACCAGCTCAGCTCCATGTTGGTGGATCCTGCATCTTCCGTCATGTTGACGAGGAAAAACGGGGAGATGCAGCACTTGCCCGACCCCATATCCTCGTCGCCCTTTGGCAGCTGCACACATGACGAGAGCCAGAATTGGCGATCGTCGAGCTTCCATGGGGTCTGCACTTCCACGGCATTCGCTAAAGAGCCTTGGGATTTCAGCCTGTGAATGATCTTCCAGCTCACTGGCACAAGCACCAGTTGGCCTTTGGTGAACTTTTGCTTGACTGTCAAAGCCTTGTGAGGCTTCATTTGCAAGCTGAGCTTGCCGAGCACCCCATCAACATCATGCTTCTGTGCCAATATGTCCAACTCTTTTGGATGTCTGCGACCATGAGAGCAGCCTGATACTCCAGAGATTGGGAGAAGCCCAGCATGGACAAATCCTCGAGAACCTCTGCTTCCTTCTTTGGGGTGAACAAGATCCACCCACCAGCAAGGAACTGATCGCTGGCAACCTTCATGAAGCCTTTCTTCTGCAGATCCTGCAGTTGAAGTTGGGAGCCCTTGATGTGCTTGATCCGGCACTCCAACTTGTCCGCTTTGCGACGAGCAAAGGCATCGACCACGAAGCCTGCATCAGTCAGCAAGTCCTCCGCATTGCGGAGTGACCCATCCGGGTTCAGCTCCCTCATCCTCTCAGCTGCTCCCTGGGCCGATGACTTGCCATCGGCATTTGCTTCAGCAAATGCCGCCCACGGACTCTCCAATCCCAAGAGCAGGCAAGCATCGTGTGCGATGCCTTGGACGGCCCTATAGCTTTTCTCCTGCTCGGCACGAGGAAGCCCAAGGCAGAGCCTCACGACATTCATGTCCACCACTCCCAAGATGTTCACGAAGCTGACATCCCTGAAGACGTCAACACCCTTCTTGACCATGAGCTCCCGAAGTTCGCACAACACTTGGTTCCCCTCTAGAACCTTCTTCTCGCAGTCTCGGGCGAACATCTTCCGAGCTGTGCTTGCGGTGATCCCACCCCCTGACAAAGCCAGCTTCAGCAATGCATGCCGGAAATGAGGGATCTGCTTCTGGCCTTTCTTGAAGTCTTGGGAGAGCACCTCCCAGAACTGCAATCCCAAAGCTCTTGTTTGGCCTGGGCTCCTGGCGAAGATCTCGCTTTCTCGACCCCGCAGAAGCGGAGGGCGAAACTGTAGAGAGCCGGAAAGCAATCGCCACACGGTGGCTTCGAGCTCAGGGCCACCTTCTTAATATTCTGGAAGTCCGGGGAGCTTTCACGGCTTGCCAAAGAGAAGATGCGGCGAAGAAGCTGGAGTTCACTCTCACTCTTCTGCAATGTCGCATTCTGTGATGCTTGAACGAGCTGGACAATGCTGGGAAAAGCCTCGCCGACTTCTTTGGAAATGACTCGCCAGGTAAGGCCAAGCTCCACGTGTTCTGCCAGGGCTGCATCTCGAGCCCTGACTTGCTGAAGGCTTAGCATCCCATTCACAGAAAGCTCTGTCGACTCGTGGCGAGCCGAACATGCCACCAGTCTGAGGGCAAAGTTTGTATGAGATGCTGACAGGCTGAGTACTTTGAGGAGTTTGCTGTCCATGGTACCAAGCGAGCCACCGGCACCGTCAACCATTCGTTGGTTGTAGATGCGGTGGTCGTCCGAGCCTATCTCGATGCCGATGGCATCCACACGGGCAGGCACAAAGCCCACCTGAGCGATGCTGTCGAGGAGCTGGTGTACGTCGCCCGCATTCAACATCAACCCGTCCCGGTTCTGCGGGTGAACCCCCACTGAAAGTGGGGGTATACGCATCTCTGTCAACAAACCAGAGCGGCGAAGAACGACGAAGAGGTCGGCGACCGACTTCACAAGGAACTCGCCTCCCTCTGTCTTCCGCAGTAGGGCTGCGATTTCCCCGTAAACTTCAGGCGACAGCGCCATTGCACCTTGTTCCACCTAGAAGTACACTGAGTTCTCGAGCAGAGAAACTTCGTCGGTATATACACATGGTCACATGATGGTTTTCTTGCCCTTCTTGCCCTGCAGGCGAACTAAGTATACTGCCTGCGAGCATGCATGCATCTTATGAAAAAAATATAGTGTTTGCTGGCATGGCTGCCTGTGGAATTAAAGCTTTATTGCCCTGCAGGCGAAAATATACTGCCCGCGAGCATCGATACATATACCAAAAAGAACAGCACCTAAGCACACTTGGCCTGTTTACTTAATTGTGCTAAATGGCACGACCTCAGTTAGCATTAAGTATGCTAACTTGGCTAAGTAAAATATCCATATCTTGTCTATCCTGTCTAATCACTTACAAGCAACAACATCTGATTGTTAAATGACCCCGTCCATTTACTAAACAAGCCATCTGCACTGCTGCAACATAGCCTACTTATAAGTATACTAACAACAACTTAGCCATGATAATAACCATGGTTGCACAAGATACTTAACCATGCTAAGCACTGTAATCATTTATAACCACCCCGCCCTTAGAAGTAGGGGTATGAGGATTATGACGTTCCAACTTTCTGGCTTCTACTGTAAAATCATCAACCCTGGAGACTGCAAGCCTCACTGAGGTCAGCCAGAGTGGCATTCCTTTGGAGCAGACCGAGCATGAGGTGGCCTGTTCCGATTCTCCGGGTGTAAGCGGGCATTCAGGGTTTGTTGGGAGCTTTTCTCGCAACCAGGGTTTGCAGGCTTGGCCGTAAGGGTTTCGGATTTCGGGGCATGGCCTATCGTAACTGCAAATACTTGTGTTAAGGATGTGTATAAGGAAATTATAGAGACCTAACATGCAACATGGAGCCCTAAAAAGGTAGGTTTCTATAAGGAAATTAGAGAGACCTAAACATGCAGTAAGGAGCCCCCAAAAAATGTAGGTTTCTGAGGGGCCAGGTAGGGGCTCCGGGAGTTCACTGAGGGGGTTTCGTGTTCGTCGAAGTGGGTGGTGGTCAAAATTATGGCCCCCTTTTGGGGGGTCCCTTCTTATATGGGAGCTTCCGAAAACTGGGGCTCCTTGAACGGGATCCTTTAAGGGTTCCTTGGTTTAGGGTTTAGGGTAATTGGGTGGTGGTCAAAATTATGGCATCTTTTTGGGGTCCCTTCTTTATTATAATACGGCACCTAATACTTAGGGCACCCAAACTGGGGCCATAATTTGAAACGCTGCGCGTCGTCCCCCTCGGCCCGGCTGTACGCGCATGCGGCGAGTGGCTACTATCTGCAGTAAGCTCTTGTAGGAAAAAAGTAACAGTTGGAATCGCACTTATAGTAAAAGTAATGTTCATAGCAACACGAAGCAGGATGATTGTGAGTAGTATTAGTAGTGGTAGTATCAGTACGAATTTTGGTGTCGCCATTCCGAAACACTGGATACCAAGACTCTCGCAAGCGGCGGGATGCCTTAAGTATGGGCCGTTGAGGCTGTGGATTTCGTGGGCGTCTTGGATTAGGGAAGCATCAGAGCCTTTTCAACCACGTTACTCCGCCTATCCCAACGAAAGGGCGTCTAAAACAAGCCTTCTGACCGCTTCGGCCGGGGCCGAAGCCTCGTCATACGCCTTGATTCTCCTCAGCTTCTCAGAGGCCGCATTTTTGCCGCTTTAAATCCTTAAGCCTCAAGATCCGAATCCGCAATTTCCTAAAACCGCTACACCTGTAAGCCCGAAGTCCCTTAATGCTAAACCCTCTAATACCCTAAACTCATAGATCCCCCAACCCCTAAAACCGCGAACCAACTAAATACACCGCCAGTTGGGGAGGCCAAGGTGGGGATTCGTGTGCAGGGCTGGGGTCTGGGCCTGGGGCTCGTTCTCGTTCCCTAAGCCCCACCGATGATATAGCGAAAACACACCTTTTTTCAGGGTTCTAAGCCCTACCGATATAGAAGCCTACCTTGTCAGGGCTCCTTATTCTGGTTTCTAGATCTATAGCCTGAAAGTTAGGGTTTTTGGAACGCAGGGGTCGGAGGGGGCGGGATCGGAAGGGCCCACGAACTCAAAGGCTCCATGTATACAGATAGTAGGTACTTAGGCGTTAAAGTACCGTTATAGGGACCCCTTAAAGGCCTAAGTAGCTACTATATGGGTACATGGAGCGCCCTAGGGGAGCCTGCAACAACCGCTGCGAGACTCCTGTTGCCACGGCAAGGCCCTGCCGCACCGCAATGATGGCATCAAGGCAAATCCCTGCATCCCTAGACCCCAAACCCGAAACTCCTAAACCCTAAAACCCTAAAACCCTAAAACCCTCAACCCTCAACCCTAAAACCCCTAACCCTCAACCCCTAAACCCTCAAGCCTAAACCCTAAGACCCCGAACACCCCCCTACCTAAAAGCCAAGCCAGTCTCGACACCTACAAAGGAACCCTAAACCCTGAATCCTTAAGGCGCCCTTAAAGGAACCCTAAGCCCTGAATCCTTAAGGCGCCCTTAAAGGAACCCTAAGCCCTGAATCCTTAAGGGGCCCTTAAATTAAAGGAACTTTAAACCCTGAATCCTTGAGGAACCCAACACCCTGAATCCCTAAGGAGCCCTTAAAGGAACACTCAACCCTATCTGCTTGATGGTCAACTTCTCGGCTTCTAGGTTCTCAGGCTTCATATAAGGGAAATTCAGCATGAAGATCTTCCGATCCAGGGGGTGTGTGGGGCTGGTGAAGTGGTGCTTCGGAAGTCATAGGCAGCCTGCCGGGAAACTTCCCGGACCCCTTCACCGAGAATCCTTCCGCGTCGCAGGGGTGAGATTTGTAGTACTCTAAATTGAGGTCCCTTGTTAGGTTTCCAAAACAGCGGCACCCTTATAAAAAAGGACCCTAAAAGGGACCCTAGTTTAGGTAACTGCCACAAAAGCGGCCTCAGAATGGGGTTCGGGGGCCCACTATACTACCAGGAAACATGGGTACCCTTACTTTATTAGTGTGTCACTCAGGATTTATAGATTAGGAAAAAGGGTACCCTTACTTACTAGGGTTTAGGGTTTATAGGCTCTTACTTAGGAACCTAGTTTATAGGGGTTTCGGAGACTGGCTTGGGTTCCAGGTTCGGGCCTCTGGTGTTGTCTTACCTTTGGTTAGTAGGGAATGGAAGAATGGTAGTAATAGTGGTTAGAATTGTACCCCACTCCTCCATTCCCTACTAACCAAAGGTAAGTTCTGCGTCTTGGGTGACAGCTTCTCAGGCTTACCAACTCTAAGAAACCCAACTTTTCGTGTTTCTTAATATATGTTTCCTTATATATGAGTCCTGGACCCCAAGAAACCTACGTTTCTTTCGGGTTCCTTTCTATGCTTCCTTATATTGTAAGTCCTGGAAAAGGTAGGTTGCGTGGGAGCTTAAGGTACTTGCGTTTGTCCAATGCTCAAGCGTCGTTGGTACGATCTGCTGGGCACTCAGGTGGCGGTGGACTTTCGAGGAGTTGGGCCGAGCTACCAGGAAGCTCGTGCTGCAGGGCCTCCCGGCAACTTGCATGTCGAGCCTGCCCGTGGACGGAGCTTGCTGCCGTCGTGTGTGCGATGTGTGCAGTAAGAGTTACTGCTGTCGCTCGAAACATGGCCATGACCACCACTATTGCGGCCGGTGCATAGCAATCTGGGCTGCAAAAAACTGGCTCCGCGACCATGACTATGTAGACGAGAGGCTGACCTTGAGGAAAGCGATTGAAGATGCATACTGATGTCATCCTCTGTGCGTCTATGGGGCATGGAAGGCTGCGGAGGAGTTACCTGTGGCATTCATCAGTATGGGGGGAACCGTGGCTAGTTGATGGACGCTTCACTGCGCTGATGCATAGCAAAGCTGCTGTGCCCACTAAGTCCTTTCTTGGAGGTTCATGGCAGCAATAAGGGTTGACATATGCTCATAAGTCCCCTAGTATGGGTTATACGTCGGGTTACTACCCTACTTATGACCCTATTACTTAAAGCTTCTAGCTAAAATGAACCCCCAGGTTGGTTCTGTAAACCCGAAGGCCGAACCTCTAACTCCGAAACCCACATCCCAGACCCTTTGGGTTCACAGTGGCATTTCAGTAGCATTCTTTCTACACATCATGCAGTCACAAAGTACACCCCAGATCTTGAACCCGCAAGACTTCGGGAGAACGGCTTACTGCTCACTGTGTATGCAACCTTACCGTTTTCGGATTTCTTATTGTGACTTCCAAAGTAATTCGTGAAAAGGTATACATAAGTTAGGGCACAGGTTAGAAGGGTGCTTATGCTCCGGGCTTTCAGCTCATTTAAGATTTCTGGGCTATGTACACTTGGGGTGCAGTCTAAGTTTGAGACACGACTGCTTGTTTTGGCTACATAAAGAAGTAGGGGAGACCAGCAATCTGAACCTTGCCTCAGATCTTGCATGGAAAGCGTCTGGAAAAAATCACTTCGAATTCTGTAGAATCCAAGCATTCAAAAGTATACTATTGTGCCCTCAAGAGTAGAAATGGTTTGGGGTTATATAATGGCACATATACACGTATGTCGAGGACCCCTAACCGCCAGTCTGGCTAAGTCTTGAGGCAACACAGGTTACACTTAGGCCCTTACCGAATAGGAAGCCCTCCCGGCGCAAGGTGCACATTCTTGCAGTTTATGGCGTAGAGATCTCCTAACCCTGACAAAAGCAACAAAAGCCCCAGAATCTAGAACCTTCATAAGGCCCGGTTGAAGCGCCGCGGAGCCCTTCTGTTTGAGCATTTCTGGCCAGGTCGCACTGAACATCTGGCTGCGGGAACGGCCGCTGCCGCGGCATTGGTGAAAAGACCGAGAGGGGTGCAGGGCTTCGGGGCTTAGAGGCTACTTAGAGGATCATGGGACAAAGTAAGTAGGTTATATTTGGGGGTATAAGTCCTCTAAGTGGGGTTATCCTACTTATAACCTACTTATAACCTTACTTACTAAGTCCCATGAGCCTTCAAGTATAGGACATCGGATTTTGGTTTTGGGGTGCGCGGGGTTTGGGGCTAAAGGGATGAGGGCTTAGACCGTGACCGCAAGAGCAGAACCCCGAAGTATCAGAAGCCGCCTGGTTCTGCAAGCTTAAACTCTATGCTTCAGACATCCTAGGGTGCCGTGGCGGTCCCTGTGTTAAGATCCGTTCTTTTCCCTTTGTGGAACCTTAGTGCATGCATCCTCAGCCGCTAAGAACCTGGAAACCCGAAAGCACCAAACCCTTCAAGCACTTACCCAAAGAGCCCGATATCCCTCAATTAAGGAACATATATACCCTAAATCATTCAGTAAGGGCTTCACATGATAATGTAAGCTATATTCCTGAAATTAAGGGGTATTGGGCTCTTTGGGTATTTCCTTACCGTAAGGATCTCGGCTCAGCAAGGGTTGGGGTTTCCGGCAATGGCCTCCTTCAGCAGCACGTGCCTGGCGTGTCATTAAAGCTTCAGCGTTTAAAATGTCCAGGGTTTTAAAGGTTTTGGGACACAGGCGTTTTGGGATTTTACCGATAAGCTGTTTAGGGCTTGTATGGTGTGTTTAAAGTTATACGGATGTTCATGGTGTCTTTCTCAAGAAATCTTACGGGCGTAGGTTTTAGAGATGTTCTTTAAGGAACCCTATAGATCCCTATAAGGAACCCGATAGATCCCCTTTAGGGAACCCTATAGATCTCCTTGAGGAACCCAATAGATCTTAGGAATTCTAGAGAGAGGTCTGAAGGTTTGTAAAGGTCCAAAAAAAGAAGGTTTGTAAAGGGTTTAGGGTTTAGGGTTTAGGGTTAAGGTCTTTGGGTTTCAGGATTTTGGATTTTTTGTCTACAGGTTTGGGATTCCAATCAAAGTGGTTCATCTTGAGAGGGCTCATGGCAGTCCTGCTTCATTTTGTGTGGGGGTTCGGAGAGATTGAGGTTTCGCGCATGAGTTGTTTCAGCGTGTGAGGTTCCTTCATTATGTTGAAGGTTTGAGATACACTAAACCTTCAACCCCCTGAAATCCCAAACAATGGTCAGTATTGGGCTCGCAGAGGTAGAGTGCTTAGAACGAGATTCGCTCTTTAAGGGTTTGACTTTCACGCCTATGTGTTATGAACTCACGATTTACGATTTTACGGCTGTTAGTTTGTGTGGAGTAGGGGAGGGGATCCAGCCGCCATAATCCTACAGAAACCTTCTAGAATCCAACTATCGACCGCCTAGATCAGACATCTTCAAAGCCCCCAATAGGTGTGTCATTGCTGAATCTGTGTTTTTGGTTTCACCTGGTCTCTGCAGTTCATTCGTCGCTCAGGTCGTTTTCCATGAACTTCTGAACACGACACGCTAGCAAGCGTTCGCCGTGAGTCTGCCCGGAACCCTTGTCATGAGCTTCCAAAAACCGAAGCACTCAGAATTGTCCTCAAAGCTCAAACCCTGTTGTCAAAGCCCTCAAAATATGGTGCAACTCAGGGAGGGTCCTTGATACGATACTGTTGACTGTTGGATGTTGGAGTCGACAGGACCTTCCACACTCCCACCAGCAAAAATAATGTTTAGGATTAAGGGTTAGGGCATATAGTTGAATGCTGACACAAAGGATGGCTGCAACGCTCCGGCGCTCTTGCCAGGGTGTGGTGGCACGGCTTCATTTTCTTTTTTGTGGAAATGGCGGGTTGATGGTCTAAGGAGTGGGGTTCAGGGTTATGTTTTAGGCGGGCTTAGGGTTTTCTGATTGATGGCTTGAGGGTTAACAACAGCTGTTATGGCAGCTATGATTCAGTTATGATGATGTGGCATTGGGTGTAAATGGCAGGTAATACACACCGCCTGCCGCGGCAAGGAGTATAGGGCGGCGCTTATGTTGCAACACAAGTGCTTAGATCTTGAACCTACCACAAGCCACTCTTTCGTAGGGTCCTATGGTAAAAGGTCCGAGCAGAAATTGCAACGGAACTACAAAGAGTAGGTGTGCGTAATTGCTCCGTGGGGTGTGAAAGTCAACGCGTTTTTTTACTTTGGCAGCACCTATACGGGTATTTCTTTAAACTAGGGCCCCGTTTTCAATCCCCAAAGTCTTAGTACGACACCCCCAAAAAGGAACCTAACAAGGGACTAGTTTAAGGAACTACCTACAAGGGTTTAGTGATCCTTCAAGGGTTCTTTTATTGTAAGGGCTCCTTACGGATGTAGGGTTGGAGGCTGTTTTACAAGTCTCCTCGAAGGTTCATGGGTAGTTATAAGTCGGGTTATAAGTCCCCCAATATGGGTTATCAGTATAATTACCCTACTTGTTGCCCTATATAGCTACCCATGAACCTCCAAGTCCACGTTGGTAAAAAAAGTTGGCTAAGACACTCTAGTTGGGGGACTCGACTCGTGTTCGAGGCAACCCTAAACCTTAGAGCCCTGTTGGGAGGTTACCCTACTTATAACTACCCCGCTTGTAACTACCCATGAACCTCCAAGTAGAGTGGCAAAACCCTAAACCCTGAACCCTAAACCGCAAGAGCTTCAAAGGCACGCTTGAGCGTCAGAGCTCGCATGGCCCCACCGCAATCCTGGCCGGGAGCTTGGCAGGCTGCGGCAACCCTGGAAGGTTGTAAGCCTTTTAGGGTTTAGGGTTTAGGGGGAGGTTGTAAGCTTGGGTTAAGGTTTAGAGTTTGGGGATTTCGGCTTTGGGTTTTAAGGGTTTAGGTTTTTGCTGGTTTGGGGCTTAGTGCGTTTCAGCACACAGCAGTAGTAGTTAATTTCATGGTTCCAAAGCCAACCTAAGGGTGTGCCGAGGCCTCCCACACTCCCTCCTTTCCACCCTGCGAGGTTGGATTTGCAGCTTTTGAAGTTGCGAAGATTTGTTTGGGCATTCAAAGGTTCCAGAGTATGATCATGTATATATGTCCTTAAACAAATTGGTTGTTTTTGGGTATGGCTTTGCTTTCCGGGGGCTTGTGATGGAGCGGCCTTGCTTTTGGCCCACCTCATTCTTAGGGTTGCTCACTTTGGGGTTTCAGCTAACCGTAGGTCCGTAGGTTTTGGAAGAGCTAAGGAGCCAAGGATGATGCTAATCCCTATTAAATAAGGAGCTGAAGAGCCAAGGGAACCCCCAAAACCACTGGTTTGTCAGGGTTTCTCGCTTTCATGGTTTAGGGTGTCGCCTCACAGGCACCGATGATGCCGGCCACGTTCCGGACCTTCTCTGCGCAGGCTCAGGGTTGTTTTTGTTTGTTTATGAGCCTGCCCGAGCCCAGTTCCGCTGTCCCTAACCCGAAAAGTCGGAGCTTCAAGACAAGACATCGATGTATAGGCTATCATGTCTTCTACCCTAGATCGTCCTTGAACCTGTAACGTCCTGAAACCTTGGCCCTTAAAAACGAAAGTTCTGAACCCTTAACCACTCAAATTTAAACCGAGCCGTGGGTGACCAGCACATGTGCTGAATCTACTTCTCAAATGCTTGGCTAAACCCTAAACCCTAAACCCTAAACCCTAAAGTGGCACGGACAATTCGGATCTAGGATTGGTTTCAGTTTGGGGCTTCGCCGGGTTTGCGCGGCTACTCGTCGGTTGTTCGGGTTTCGGGTTTATTTGCAACTTCAGTAGTTAATGACCCTAAAACCATGGCACATGACTCTTGACAGAGCGTGTGTGTGTATATATATATATATATAGGTGTGTATCTGCATAGGTGTGTTTATGTTTATCTGTTTGTCTTGTATGTGTACATGTGTATGCATATGTATATGTGTATGTGCTGTATATGTAAATGGACATACACGGAGATCCGACATGGCATGGGACGAGTGTTTTTTGCATGCTCGTTCAATGCCCTCCGGCCCCAAACCCGACCGTCTCCATCATAGTTCCCGGCTTAACCGGCTTGATACTTAGAGGATCATGGGACTTAGTAAGTAGGTTATAATTGGGGTTATAAGTCCCCTAAGTGGGGTTATCCTAATTATAGCCTACTTATAACCTTACTTACTAAGTCCCATGAGCCTTCAAGTATTACAGGATCCTAACCATGAAAGCCTGAAAACCATCCCCCTTCAAACAAAGAAACATAAGCATCGCCGGGCACGCAAGCCAGTGCCCCCTCCAGGGGCGATGCCCACGGCCTGAATGGTAAACCCCAAAATTTGCATTGCTCCCCGGCCACAACCCCAAGCTCACGTCAGCATTTTCACCCTTCGTAACTGAGCCACGGGCCTGAACTGGCACGCATGGTACGCAGAGGCTACCGCTGGGGTATCCCAGCTCCTGGGTGAGAAAACGGTGCCGTCGGAGTTGTTCTGACGCGGTCCAAAGCCGCGACGAGAAGGCGGTTGTGGCGTACAAGCGGTACTCGAAGCGAATCCGCTCGCGGCTCTGCGAGATGGAACAGCTTGCGGCCTCCGACCACCTGCGGGCAATCCGCCCGGAAGGCGAGAGCTCAACCCCAAACACCCAGTAGCTTAGTGGATACACTTTACACTTTTTGTGGTAATATCACCCACTATCAAACTGAAAGTGCACACTTTCTGGGGGCTTATGAACTCGGCAACTAGGACACCCTGATGCCCCTCAATTAAAGCTGCTATTGGGTAACTTGAGGTTTACTCCAAGCAGAGCACGGGGATCAGGCTCTTGGCTTGGACATTGTGGATTTTGACTGTTCAGGCTTCGGCCTTGACTTGAGGAGATAGGTTAGGTTAGGGTTTTTAGGGTTTCGGGGTTTTGGGGGGCTTTCTAGGTTCAAGCTTGAGGATGTGATGATAGTCAAGTGATGGTCCCGGTGCGGCAGAAGGTGCGACTTGTATCACGAGAACGTGAAAATGGTACCCTACACCCCTAAACCCCAAACCCTAAACCATCCTAAAGCCTACTAAACCCTAAACCCCCGGCTTGGGAGGATCGAGCAGACGTAAAAAGGAGTTCAAAAAACAAAAAAACTTAACCCCTAAACCCTATAAACTTAGCCCTGCCGGCAGGCCAGGGCGAAGCCCGAGGTGAAGGTCTTCTACGAGAACGACACCCACACCGTTTGCTCTGTAGTGCCTTGGCTTTCAAGACCCAGAGAGCCCAAGACCCTGTAAGTTCCCCAAACCCTAAACCTTAAACCCTAAACCCCAAACCCTAAACCTTAAACCCTAAACCCCTCAAGAAAGTGATAAATAGAAATTGCTTGTCCTTGCTTGTAACTACCGCTACGGCCTAACACACAAGTTAAAAATTGAACAAGTTTCTTGATAAACCAGTTTCTCTACAAACTTGTAACCACCGGCGCGCGAGTCAGTCCTTTTAGCTCTCTGCTACGCTTGAGTCCCGGAGCACGACAATTCTGAGTTTGCCTCCATGATCAAGGCCGCCGACTCAAGCGACCGCGTCGTCGATGAGGCATAGAGAATCGTGACCCCTTTTGATGTCGCTTTTTTGTGTGGGATCCAAACGATGATTTCAGCAGACTCGCTGGAGCGACGAGGCTTGGTTGGTTGTCCCGAGCGCCTGTGACGCGTGCCGACTGTCAAGAGAGCTTGGCACCTCCTCGGCAAGGAGCTACTTTGCTGAGACGATAAATGGACACAACCGTTCGTTTCACGCTTTTGTGAGGTACCGTGTTTCATGTGGATTTCGGAAAGTCGACTCACGTGCCGACCAAGCTCTTCAAGCTCGGCAAGACAGACCTGCCAGGCCAGTGTCACAGTGCGGGCGCATTGAAACTGATCTGGCTGGTCCGACCGTGGGAGCGCAAACTGCAGCATTGTGATGGCTTCTCGCGGCCTCGGCTTCAGACACATGCCGTCTTAGCGAGCATATGCCCAATATCACTAGACGTGTGCACTCACTCCTCGGTTAGGTGATGTCAAACACTTGGCCACTATGGCGGCCTAGTGCGGGGGCACGTGCGCGTGTGTGTGTGTGTCTCTGTTTCGTGGCATCATTCCAGTTGTCGTTTACGAAGAAGAAAAACCTTATTCTCGGTGGGAATCTTGACTCCCAGGCCTGCCAGCCACACTTCAGGAGATTCTCCACAAGGATGGTGGCGTCTACTACTCGCGCAGGGCATTGCGGGAATCTCCGTCGGCGGCGTGGGTGCTTCGTGTGTCTAAGGACAAGGAGGAGGCAGGTCCTGCATGGTGTTCGACCGTTTCGCTCTGTGGCGCATGCAGCTGCAGGCCTACAGCTGCCTGCAGCTTTGGTTCACTCCCAGTCGGACGGAGCAGCTGCCTGATGGCACCGTCGTTCGTATTCTCGACGAGAGCGCCACTCTCATGAAAACAGCATGAATCATGCAGCGTCAGCATGTCAGCCAGTATCACCCGGTTTCAGCCACTACAAACCAGGATCAACCAGTATCAGCCAGTATCATCCAGAATCAGCCAATATCAGCCAGGCTCAGCCAGGATCTAAATTTTTGAAAGGCAGATACTGCAAGCTTCCACTCGAAAGGCACAACTTTCAGCAGCGAATGTTGAGGAGAGCCGAAGTGTTTCCAAAACACCGAAACATTGACGGAAAATGGATGGAATGAGGAACGGAGGCATCCAGCATTGATTTTAAGATGTTGCAGCAATTAGTCACCAAGTTCATTGTCAAGCCCAATGCTCAGATTCAAAGATGTTATACTTGATTGTTGCAGTGTTAGGTTCTGGTTTGCAAACCAGCATCAACTGCTCCTGACTTCAACTTTTACAAAAAAACTCGGTGTGTGTAGAAATATCCCACGAAAAAACAAGTTTGCGAAATCAAAACTTTGAGATCTTGGGGACTTCGCAGATTCAGAAAACCAAAGATTGCCCACTCATGACAACAAAAAAACTCATTTCAATGGACCGGAAACCAACTTCCGGCAGCGCTCCAGCGGCCATGCGCTCGACTCATAAGCTATGTGCCCGGGCTCGAATCCCGCCCCTGTCATTTTTGCCCTTTGCCGCCTCCTCCCGTCTGAATCTGGCTTTAGGTTTTCTCGAGGTTTCCGGCTGGTTGTTTGTTTGCTTGGATTCCAATGTGTCCGTCCCATGACCTGATGTGTCATGACACAGCACGACGGGACATGACGGGGTGCGTGGTTGTCGTCCGTCAGTGCGATTAACAATCACCCGACTCAGCCATCCATCCACCCCATCCATCCATGCACCCAACAACATGATCCATCCAGTTTCAGCCAGTATCAGCTAATATCATCCAGTCTCAGCCACTATCAGCCAGAATCACCTAGTACCATGCATGAATCATACAGCATCAGCATGTCAGCCAGTATCACCCAGTTTCAGCCACTACAAACCAGGATCAACCAGTATCAGCCAGTATCATCCAGAATCAGCCAATATCAGCCAGGCTCAGCCAGGATCTAAATTTTTGAAAGGCAGATACTGCAAGCTTCCACTCGAAAGGCACAACTTTCAGCAGCGAATGTTGAGGAGAGCCGAAGTGTTTCCAAAACACCGAAACATTGACGGAAAATGGATGGAATGAGGAACGGAGGCATCCAGCATTGATTTTAAGATGTTGCAGCAATTAGTCACCAGTTCATTGTCAAGTCCAATGCTCAGATTGATGTTA
Source organism: Symbiodinium sp. CCMP2592 (assembly GCA_905221615.1). Lineage (NCBI taxonomy): Eukaryota > Dinophyceae > Suessiales > Symbiodiniaceae > Symbiodinium > Symbiodinium sp. CCMP2592. Next base: position 1,330,351 of record CAJNDT010006058.1, read on the forward strand.
TACTTGACTGTTGCAGTCTTAAGTTCTGGTTTGTAAACCAGCATTCCAGGCTTCCAGCCCTGAACAGAGATCCACGGCACGGGGGTAGGAGACCCGCCCCCACACCAGTCCCAAACCAACCCCCCCGCCCCCAGGCCCCAACCCCAGTTTCACACTATGGTTCCAAAAAACAACGTTTCGCTCAAAACGTTCGGTCAAAACGTTTCGGTCAAAACTTTCGGTCACACCGTTATTGGGACCCAAACCCTTAACAATTTCTATAAACCCTAAACCTTTATCGATGGGAGTTCAAGACCTCTTCTTCGGTTCATAGAACGGCTCCCTCGTATGATGAAAATTGCATGTAGCGGCTATCTTCCATTGCAACAGCTGGCACTAAGCTTGTTTCTGCGACTAGCGCAAACTTGTTATGACTACTGTTGGTGATATAAATCCTGCATTATCCATAAGAATGACGAATATACCATAATTCCCATAGGTCCGGGTCCTTAAGGTAGTGCAGAAATTGTATCATCAACGGCTAGCTGCTTGTCTGAAACTGTAGGAGACCAAAACGGCGCCGCCAGAGGTGCGAGATCCGAATAGCCAGAAAGCCGCCATTATCGACTCGGCCGCGTGGACTTCATCAGGAAGTACTTGGAGGTTCAGGGGTAGTTTTAAGTAGGGTTATAAGTAGGGTAACTACACTTATAACCCATAAGGACTTATAACCCCACTTATAACTACCCATGAACCTCCAAGTAGTTGCACCTTTGAGGCTTTGAGATGTTGCTGGTTCTGTGGTTGTTGGTACGAGGTAAGATGCGCAGAGGCTTGGTTTTGCCGTGTTGGCTGGAGATTGAAGACAAAGGGCCCTAAACCCCAAGCCCTACAAGGGCCTGAATAATTGGTGATGAGATCACCTGGGGGGTCCTTCTCCTGTTGAGTCATACTCTAGGTTCCTGAGTAGTATTCGTTTGCCCTTTTTGTTTTAGGGTCCCGCTAGTGACACCGAACATGAAAAGATGTACCCTTATTGCAGGGGGGCTACCAAGAAACCTATAGTACACCTCTTCGAAATGCTCACGCCCCTTTATATGATGGTGGTTGTGCTACAAGTTTGAGGAGCTACATACCCCTGAACACTTCAAGCTTCCTGTAGTGATGGTTTCCGGCAAAGGCTGAATCCAAAAGGGTCCCCATATATATATGTGTGTGTATGTGTATGTGTATGTGTATGTGTATGTGTATATGTATATGTATATGTCTATGTCTATGTCTATGTCTATGTCTATGTCTATGTCTATGTCTATGTGTATGTGTATGTGTATGTATATGTATATGTATATGTATATGTATATGTATATGTATATGTATATGCATCTGTATCTGTATCTGCATCTGCATCTGCATCTGCATCTGCATCTGTATATGTATATGTATATATGTGTATATGTGTATATGTCTATATGTCTATATGTCTATATGTCTATATGTCTATATGTCTATATGTCTATATGTCTATATGTCTATATGTCTATATGTCTATATGTATATATGTATATGTATATATATATATATATATATATGTATATATGTATATGTGTATATATATATATATATGTAAATATGTATATATGTATATATGTGTATATGTATATATGTATATGTGTATATCTGTATATATGTATATATGTATATATGTATATATGTACATGTGTATATATGTATATGTGTATATGTGTATATGTGTATATGAAAATATGTGTATATGTGTATATATGTATTTATGTATATATGTATATGTATATGTATATGTGTATGTGTATATATGTATATGTATATATGTATATATGTATATGTTTATGTATATGTATCTGTATCTGTATCAGTATCTGTATCTGTATCTGTATATGTATATGTATATGTATATGTATATGTATTTCTACAAATATAAATATATATATATATATATATATATATCTAGCATTCTGGAACTAGGTCCTCCAAACCATACGAATGCGCTGCTTGCTATGTTTGACTGCGACATCCTCGCACAAGGTGTGCCAGACGTGGCACCAGTTGCTGCACCCAGAGAGAGGGCGCCTGACAGTGGCCCAATTGATGGGATGGCGGCATTTTTGTAGCGTGGCCGTGCTCACTTGAACCAACCCGATCCACTTCCGGCCGATTCCCGAAATTTCCGCCAGAGAGTGCAGGAAGCTTTGCAATTGCATTTCAATGCCACGATCGCGCAGCTCAATGCAGATCCCCTTGCTATTTGGGCTGACCGTGTCAAAACAGGTGGGCTGATGGCAGACTATCTGGCTCCAGCTGCTCGAAAATACTTGGTGATCCCCGGACCTTATTCCATAATGGTAGTATATAATTTTGGACCTTCTTCGTTGTCCTTTCTTCCGTTTCAGAGCTTCTTTTTACAAAGCCTTTACAGGGTCCCCTAAACCCGAGACATGTTTCCCTAGATGCAGCCCAACGGAATATGTCGGCGTTGGGGTTTTGAGTTTGCGGTTGTTGGCTTAGGAATCCAGGGCTGTGAGGCTCGCCATTCTCACTCAAACCCTTCCACTATCGGGTTTAAGGTTTAGCAGGTGGTGAGTCGAACGTGCTTTCAACCACAGTTAGCTGTGACAAAACGTAATCTGAACGCCGTGACGGTCAACTCCAGAACCCCCAACCTGCAGCCTACAGATGATGCAGGGTTTCGGGTTTAGGGGTTCTATAGATGCAAGTGGAGTTATATGTCCCCTAATAGGGGTTATGAGTATAGTTTCCCCACATATAACGCTACTTATACTTACCCCTTCCTCGAGCTCTTGGGAACATGAAAGGCAAACCCGGAAGCCTTAGTCCTTCAGCTCGCACCCGAAACGTTGAACGCCCGAACCCTGAACCCTTTGCCTACCCCTAAGGGTCCATGTGCATGTACCATGTACCTAAATAAGGTCCTCTTTAGGAGTTCCATGAGGGTTCTATTAATAAGGGTTTAGGGTTTAAGGGTTTATGTACTCAAATAGTATTTACTTTGGGCCCAGTCAGTGTACCTATAGGGGGAGTACTTTAAGGCCAAAGTATGGACGACTTGGGGTACATGGACCCTTCGGATACGACCACATCTCACGCCGAGGTACTGGGGTTCAACTATTATTCCGGAAGCACCGACTCGACCCACGCAGACCTCGTCGCGGCGGCTTGGCCGCACATTTATAGGGGCCTACTATTAAGTTAGCCATTGGGGGGTGCTAGTAACCTATAGCCATATAAGGACGGCATGGGATAAAACACTGCAACCTGAAAATCAACCTTTTATGTGGCTTTCCCCTCCAGAAAAAGCTAAGCTAAACACAGGGGTCCAAGGTTCTTTTGTGGCCCCGTGTAAGGAGGACAGTAGAAACCTCTCGTTGTGAGATCCTTATGCTTCTTTGTGGTTTTCTGGTCGTCGACTACTAGCTTTTAAGGTTGTTGTGGTTTCGGGGCTCAGCCCTAGGCCTTTTTTGAGCTTTGGGTCCTTGGTGGGGGTTGCTGTGGTGATGATGCTCTGAATTCCCTGAGCTGGGCCCGCCAAGCTGCTGCAGCGACAGCGGAGTGCGTTTAAACTTTTAGGGATGCAAGTGTGCAAATAGTGTCTTTGGGGGGTCGAAAGTCTATAAGCAGTCGCTACTTTCGGTGATTTGGAGCCCCGACTGCGCCCAGCCGTTGGCGGCTCTCCTATCCATTCTGCTCGGTGTGGCTGCCCAAGTCCAGGCTCGAAGCTTTAAAATGCAGCTTGCCTTAGCGAATGCTGCTGCTTCAGACGGCCTTTCCAGGACCTCTTTGCCTCGCTGAAGAAAGCCTTGATGCAGGATGTGGCTGCCCAAAGAGCCCAATACCCCTTAATTTTCTTAAGGAATATAGCTTAAATCATTAGGGGCTTCATATTATAAGCTATATTCCTTAATTAAGGGGTATTGGGCTCTCTGGTTGCTCCTGAGCAGACAGGGGAACAAGCACTGCTGAAAGCCGTCCTCAGTTTGGCACGCGGCTCCTTGACAAATTGCAGTCGTGGGCGCAGCCAGTGCTGCATGACCCAAACGTGAGGTTGCTGCTGGACATCCCTGGGCGGCGAATCTTAAGATTCAAGATTCTCTTGCAGTTTCGGTTGCTTTGGCCAGAGGACAGACAGACAGACAGACCACTTCTAACCAAAAGGGCGCAGTGCGGTGCCGGGGCGAGGAAGGGGGGGGAGTTTAAATGCCAACCCACCCAGTTGAGAACTTTGAACTGAACACTTTAGGGTTTGGGGCTTAGTGGCTTGGGTTTGAAGGTTTAGGGGGTTTATGGCTAAAGGTTTGGGGTTTAGGGCTTTGCGATTTAGGCGTTAGGCGCGTGGGGCTTAGTGGTTTCGTGCTGGAGGGTTTAGGCGTTTAGGTGTTTAGGTTGGGGAGCCCAGGGGTTGTCGGTTTAGGGGTTGGAGGTTTAAGGGTTGAAGGTTCAGGGGTTGGGGGTGTAAGAATTTAGGGACTGCAATCTGAAACTTCGAAGCCGAAGTCCAATGCATCAAGAGCCACTTGGAGGTTCATGGGTAGTTAGAAGTAGGGTTACAAGTCCCCTAATATGAGTTATATAGTTCCCCTACTTATAATATGAGTTATATAGTTACCCTACTTATAATATGAGCTATATAGTTACCCTACTTATAACCCTTCTTATAAGCACCCATGAGCCTCCAAGCAGGACTACGTCAAGAGCAACAACCTCGAGGCTTGAACGAAGAAGTCTCCATCCCACCGCTCATGGATCGCTTAATGTAGGGGCCTTAATAGTTAGAATATGGTTTTGGGGTATATTATACCACAATTTTAGTAAGAACCCCCCGAAATAGTGTAGGTAATTGTTGAGGCCTCTATATTAGATCTAAGCGCTCAGGGCCGAGGGTTTTGGGCCGGGGGCTTAGCAGCCACTTAGTTTTTAGGGGTTTGAGTTTCTCAGGTATTAGAAAAATTAATGGGCTCATCAAGGCCCTTTGTCGAGGTGCTGTGCGGGCTCGGAGTAGGAGAAGATTTGTAGGCACAGGGGGCGCTGTTTAGCTAATACCTAACCATGACCCTAACGCGACATGCATTTTCTGTCGGATGGTTGTCGTTGCTTCCCTACCCTAGGCATCGAGCAGCCCTCATGCGGGGACCTTGGCCCTTTCAAGTACCCAAACACCTATAAAGGAGGAGCGCTGGGGATTGGAGAGGAGGGTCAACCCAAAGCCCAACTGCGTACCTGCAAGTTCTGTTACATCGAATTTTGAGCTGAAGGACCAGGGTAGAGGTTCGGGGCGGGGGGGGGGGGGGTGGCATGGTGGGAATAGGCTTTGCTCTTTTAAGGTCTAGGGATGCTTTGCAGCCGGATCTCTGAACTGAGTGTCTGGAGTTCATGGGTGCAGGGTGTAGGTCCAGGTGCTGTGGTGAAGAAGCTCTTGCGCTGCCTGGAGTACGTGGGACAATGGGAATTCTGGTATGTTCCTTGTTCTCGATACTTAGAGGTCTCTCCAGCAGCAAAAGCCATGATAGGAGTGCTTGTCCCAAGAAATACCGATCCACAATTTTGAGCTCCGCATGGTAAATGCCTTAACAACGCTAGACAACCCAAGACCCTCAGCCGTAACCCTAAACCCTAAACCGTCTTCTAAAAAAAAACGTCTTCTCCTCTATGCACGCTCTTCATCAGCTACCTTGTGGAGGTCGAGTGGATCCTGGAGACACATGCCCATGCAGATCATCTGTCGGCGGCACCATATTTGCAGGCCTCGGGCCTGAAAGCCCAACACCCTAAATCCTTTGAGACATGTAGACATGAGCAAGACCCTGCCGGCAATACCCATTTAACATAGTCGGATATCTTACAATGGAACAGAATACAATAGAACATGATGTAATGTCACACAGTACAGTATAGACTAATTAATGATACAGACAGGCTTGAATTAAGAGGTTTTAACTTTCGGCAGTGGGCTTTTTCAACCTGTCATTCTACCCAGAAGCTGAACAACACTATACAAACTGTAAATACCCAATTAACTCATACTCAGGATCTCTCTACCTCTTTTATTTACGGGGTTTGGGAGTCTTTGCGTACACCCTGTACCCTACACCCTAAGCTCTAATACTGGTATCATTTACATGTTCCTGGTGCCCAGGGGGTTCTGCAGGTCCAAGACGCAAATGATTCGCTGCTTCGACCCTCACAGAGGGTAGTTTTGGGGTTTAGGGTTCAGGACTTCAGAAATACTTAAGCATGGTGCCCAGTGTTCTGTACGGTATGTATCTGTTAGTCTGGTACAGAAACATCGCAAACCCGGTCCACTGGCTCAGGCTCCTTTTCTTCAACCCGAAAACCCTTCATGCAGAACTGACGGGACGGAGTGCAATGCACCTTCTTTCCTTGGGATTTGCTGAAAATCTTACCTAGGAGAAAAGGTAGACTGACAGCTCACCCAAAATGGATTCAAAAGGGAAGCCCAACTTGTAACCCATAAGCCCTCCCCTAAACCCTAAGCCGCAGCGGTTTGGGGTTTAGGACTTAGGGACTTTGTAAGTTGGTAAGCTTGCGGCACCAATCACATACTTGCAGGTTCGCTTGTACTTGTATGCGGCGGTGTAGAGTTCATGCCTTTTAGAATCGAGTCTGGGGGTTGAGGGTTCCGGGTAAGATGGAGACCTGATTAAGAAACCCCGGGCCTTTATCAGAGCTCTTTCTATGAATCCTAGTATTTAGGCGCGACAGGGCCAGGGCTTCTTAACCAGATGCCTACATTAGGAGCCATAATGGAAATAGATTCACAAGTTTCGGGACAGTGTGCCGATTGAACCCAAACCCGAAACAGGTTCCCAACTCTTCCTAGAGTGTCCCGCAATATCCACTGTATTCTTTTGCTGGAGCACGACCCTACAACAATGGCGCTGGGCGCAGACCAGTTGCTCCCAGTAGATATCAAACTTTCTTGTCTGGTGCAGGGGAAGCTTGGCGGCAAGGTCGCCATCGGCGAACACATCAGAGAGGCTAAACGATTTGGATAGTTATGGCTTCTTACAACCATGACTCCGTTGCAGGCGTCTTCCTTAATAATCGGGCTCCTGCTACAGTAAACCCCATAAAGTTGGAAACCGGATTAAGGCCAACAAATGCTGGGATACCCTATACATTACTCTTAAGGATTGAGGCTATTGGGTTTCCAACTTTTGGGCTTCTACTTTAAGCTATGGGCTTACTTTCGGGCCACCTGTAGGATCTTTGTGGTTGGGCTTAGAGTCCAGAGGTTAAGATGCGCAGCAACGATGAATGATCGGATCCATTGTTCAATGCCCAAACTGAAGAACCGATGTCTACAGCTTTCTCGCCTCGCCGCTGTTCTTGCCTACTTGGGCGGATGTCGTGTTTCAAATTTCACAACGGCACACGACCCCTCCCGAACATCGGGGTCCACGTACCTCCTAAATAGTCGGTTGTTGGGACTCCAATATAGTTTACTCTGAACTACTTCGGCAACGAAACGCCGTGCTTTGATTCTCAAGCTGTAGGAAGACCTTCCTTTGTTGCTTGCGGTAAGTTGGAGGATGCACTACAGCGCAATTGCACCCCTTATCGTCCCGGCTACTGTACTTACGGACCCCAACATACCCAAAGCGGCATTACACATCCAGCGCCGCGGTGAGACTCTGCACCCTGTTGCAGTTCCACTCTTGGTTAACCTGATAATGTAGGAACCTGATTAAGGAACCTGGGGCCTATAACCCCAAAATAGTAGGGCTCATACAAAGCACCCTAACAAAGGCCCAAGGTTTCTTAATCAGGTTCCTACATTAGGATCCGCATCTTAAACCTTGTGCCTGAACCCTAAATAACGCCCGAGAGCCTTAAAGTTCCGAAACGGAGGTCCTGAACCCCCCCACCCCCCACTTGGGAACCCTACCGGTTAGGGGTTTGGCCTGCATGTACTTCTACTTTAAACGGTTGCTTTAAGCGTGCCTCAGGAGCGATTTAGTATCTTAGTAGGCTTTGGGTCCCCCAGTATAAATCCAGAAAGGACTAAGGGAAACGCCAAAGGCTAAACTGCTAAACCTAATGAATAGTAATGCCCCTGTATGGCGGCTTAGTTTAAGGAGTGCCGGAGCCCCTGGGTTCTGCAGGTTCAGCACGTCTTCGCCGGCATCTTCAACTTAGGTCACCGCTTCAAGCAGGATGGTGCCATGCTCAGTCTATGGAAGAGTTTGGGATTTCGAGGGTGGGATGTCTTGGGCGAAACGACTTGACCCCATTCGAAGCCTCGCTGCCGTCATCCGTACCCACGTGCAGACGGAAAAGAGCCCTCAATAACAAAACCTGGCTTTCAAGCCGAACGAGGATCCCAGTTTGACAAGCTCTTCGCCGATGGCGAGACCTTCACTATTGGGTCTCTCGAGGCTATCTACCTGAACACTAAACCCTAAAACCCTATTTAGGGTAGGTTTAGTGTTTAGGGTTGTAGGGTTGAGGGTCTGTTAGACCCTGCATACTTACTAGTAGGCAGGCACCACCTACCCCTTGTATGAGGAGGCTGCTGGTAAGGGTTTCAGATAATTTGGGCCTCCTTGGTGGTGATTTTTTGTTATGGATATGTTGGGTGATTTCCGAAACTCCCTAGCTAAGTATATCTCAGTTGCATGCATCTAAACGGAGCCATGGTGCAGGAGAACCGATTGTCGTCCCCGAAGCCGGCACCCAGTCTCAACCAGAAACCACCGCAGTAACACTATCCACGCCCTATAGTCCCCAAGTCTGCCCAATGCCGTAAACCCCGAAGGCCAAAAGCCCCTTACCCCTAAATCCAACCCTTAGCTAATCCTCAGCGAAGCACAACTGTCTCCCTGTTCTTACTCGCTCACTCGGTTGAATGTTTCTGGGGTTGCGGCTTTCAGCGTCTGGCGGTTCAGAAGTTGGATCGTTTTATTGCAGTGCTTCGGCGGCCTCAGTTGATTTCGCGGGTCGGAGGCTATAGCGTCTACTGTGTGGCCGGTGTACCACAGGGCTCGGGTCTTGGACCTGTATCGCAGCAACCGTCGCGGCAAGCTACCACAGGAAGCGGAGCTCAGATCGTTGTGTTTATGGAAAGTGTTGCGCTCAAGTGAACAACAGGTCAACAATCTTGAATCTTGAGAGCCCTCAGCACCAGAAAACCGTTAGAACTCACAGCATCCCCGAAGGAAGTGCTGGCAGTGGCTCAAAACCCAAACAGGAACCACCCTCGTGCGACAATCCGACTCCTTGAATGCGCGAGACGCAAGACGATTCCCTATTGACTGACCTGTCATCCGATAGTACTACGACGCTCCGTGTCTACATTCTAAGACCCTCGAGCACACTCTGGAACACAAAAAACCCTTCGACCTTACGCCCTGAAACCAAAAGCAAACCTAATCGACCCAGCCCTTTTTGCCGTGCTCACGATTGGAAAAACAACCGGTCCAAGACGCCATGGCTAGAAAGTCCATCTTCAAAAGCCGAGAAAGAAGCTCAACAGCTCTGCTTGACATGGACCCGTAAGATGAGCAGCGAAAAGGACAACCGAACCATAAACTGTAAACCTCGAACCCGTCCAAACCCCCCAAACCCTCAAGAACACCCTAACCTAAGGAACCCCCAAACCCTAAACCCTTAACCCTTGAACCTAAGCAAACCTAAAGAGCCCCCAAACCCTCAAGCTATGACCTCCATTCTCCACGTCGCGGGCCTCCTTTGCCTTTTTCAAGAAGCTCCTCGGATCTTCCCAGGTTCTTCTGTTAAACCGACCAAAACCTACAGGGTTTAGGCTTAGTGTTCCTACAAAACTGGTGGGTTTGCAATTTAAGGTAGTTGGTAGAGCCGGTTCTTTTGAGATGTTATTGAAGTCACCCTAATGCTACACACTATGCGAAAAAGTAAGCCTTAAACGATTTAGGGTCGTCCCTTTAAGGGCGGTATGCTATACTAGGTTTCTGAGTAGTATCCTTTTGCCCTTTTTGTTTTCCTGGCTTCTCTATAGCGGTTCTTTTTCTGTCTTTTTTTAGGTCGTTGTTTTGTATATAGACAACTAGAGCGCAGAAGGTGAAATATAGAATTTGGAAACCTGATTGTTCAACTTCATTCGCAGTAGAATCTCTGAGCTTTGGTTGAGCAGCCACATGCAGCCACCTTTTTTGAAGTGTTCAGAAACAAGTTATTGGTTGCACCATGGCAAGATTATTCTCCAAACTTTGCAGCCACGGTTCAGAAACATGGTTTTGATCATTTAATCAGAAATAGCAGGTCGCCACCAGGTGTGTGCTGCACGGTTTAGAAATATGGCTTTGGTGGCTGAAACAGCCAAAAAAAACAGGTCGCACCCAGGTGCGTTCTGTTCCTGGCCACACAAATCTTTATATTGTGCAGGCACGGTTCAGAAACATGGTTCTGGTGGCTGAAACAGCCAAAAAAAACAGGTCGCACCCAGGTGCGTTCTGTTCCTGGCCACACAAATCTTTATATTGTGCTGGCACGGTTCAGAAACATGGTTCTGGTGGCTGAAACAGCCAAAAAAAACAGGTCGCACCCAGGTGCGTTCTGTTCGCGGCCACATGTTTCTTGATTTTGTTTTGCCTTTTCCAAGTACGACTTTGTTCCTAGACTAAATGACCTTAAACTCTTAAAGCACGAAGATGCATTGTCCTGCCAGGCGCAGGTATACCGGCGCCTTGTCATTGCGGGCACGGAATTGCATGTTTTGGCAGCAGGTACTGATGACACCCAGGTGCCTCGTGATTCCGGCCACAGAATTGCATGATGTATCGGCAGCCATCATGATGAGCAAACTTTAAACCATAAGGTTGAAAACACTACACCGCCTACGCCCTATAAGCCCTAAACGCCCCACTACTAAATCGACGGCTTCAGTGGGGATTGGGTTAGAGTACAGGCAGTCCTACTATATAGGGGTAACGCTTAAAGTCGTACATAACTACATCAAATGCGGAAATAGCAAATGGACTGATGCAGTCCGGTAGGATGAATATAGATAGTTTAGGTTTGCGTAGCAAATGGGCTGATGCAGTCCGGTAAGTATAGGCTAATGGGCTGATGCAGTCCGGTAGGTATAGGCTAATGGGCTGATGCAGTCCGGTAAGTACAGGCTAATTCATTCAATATATCTTGGGGTTTTTAATACCAAATGGACTGATGCAGTCCGGTAGGTATAGGCGTAGGACCTTCGATGCATCTATGGTTTATTATGTTTATTACAAATGGACTGATGCAGTCCGGTAGGTACAGGGTTCCGGGTTAGGATTCGATACATTTACGGTTTATTACAGATGGAACCCACCACAAATCAAGAATGACTCCGGCGTTAAGAGATCGGTTCGAAAATGCGCTTATAAGCTCGGGGCTTGCGTTTTTTGGGTTAGTGACTTAGTGTTGCTGGTGTGGGTTTTTTGGGGTTTAGGGCTTCGTGATCCACGGGCTTTAGGGACTGAGTGCTTATAGTTTAGTGTTTGAGGGTTTAGGGGGTTGGTACCCAGTGGCCTAGTGATCCATTAGTGATGCGTGGTTTCATTATGATATTGTGACCAGGCCAGGTTACCCTGCTTAGCAAGTTTTCCCTCTGCACAACAAAAAGAGCAAAGACGGATCAGTACCCAGTGCATCTGGCAGAGCTTGCCGCAATCGGCGAGTCCTCGGCTGAGTGCAGCTTCTCTGCGGGGAGTTGAGCAAGGTATCTTGGTATGGGGGGGGCGCTGAGCAAGCAGCCCGTGATAGACTACACCAAGGCGCTGAATAAGCAGCCTGCGCTACAGTGTAAGTAGGTGGGCGCTGAACAAGCAGCCCCAAGGCGCTGAATAAGCAGCCTGTACTAGAGCGAGCTCGGTGCCACGCTTTCCTCCCGCCCCCCTCCCACACGATCTTAAGGACCTGAAGCAGTGTGCCAGGATGACATGTGGAGGCCTCAGCAGGCCTAGCATTTGCTAGAAGGAGCTGAACGAGCAGCATCGAGCAGCTTGAGAGGGTGCTGAAGAGCCATAAAAGCTACTACAGTCCGACTGGAGTCTGCTTCAGGGCTGCTTGGGTGGAGTGGGTCCACACCGGTCATCGCCTTGAGGTGTTGCGCAGCGCAATAGGCGGCACGTGACTCAGTAAGCAATGCTTCACAGTTGATGGTGTGATGGGAGGCGCTGAGCAGGTGCGTATAGGCCTTGGGCTCGTAATGGGATGGAAGGAAGGCGCTGAACAAGCAGCCTCAGAGGGCGCTGAACAAGCAGCCCGACCAAACAGGCCTTCCAGACCTTAGGCTCATGATGGGATGGAAGGCGCTGAGTAAGCAGCCTCAGAGGGCTCTGAACAAGCAGCCCCCATGAAACAGGCTTGAAGCTCGTGACGGGATGGAAGGCGCTGAACAAGCAGCCTGAAAGGGCACTGATTAAGCAGCCCTGCTGGCCTCATACTAATCCAGTGAAATAGAATTGCCTCGTCGTTGGTGTTCAAAGGCGTGCGCCTGATCTCGGCCTTCCTGCGCCACGGCAATGGCCAGGAGCCCGGGCTTGGCCACGGTCAGATGCGAGCCGTTGTTGTTGCTGATGGCATGTTTGATTGAATCTTGGATTGATTCTGGGCCGCATGTTGTGGCTTAGTGCGCCGGAAGATCACGCATGACATGAGGCCAGAAACAGCCTAGAACATCATCAGGGCATCGAGCAGCCTAGAGCGGCAACCGGCAGACTGAAGCTTAGGGCACCAGCCACAGCACTTGCACCAGCAAAAGCACCGGCACCTGGCACCAGCCACAGCACTTGCAGCAGCACGGCACCAGCACAGCAACAGCACCAGCGACAGCACAAGCAGCAGCAACAGCGGCTCCGAAGCCATGGGGCGTTCGCGGAAAGACAACCATGGATCGTGGCAGGGGAGCGGAGAGCACAACCCCGCGAAGAGGAAGTTCAGAGGCTCCCGACTCTTGGTTCAAATTGGCTTCAACAACGACTCGACAATAAACACCAGTGCACAACGTACTGTTTGGATTTAAGGGAAGACACCTGCTCAGCGACTACGCCTCGCAGATCGCGCAGCGGATCGCGCGCAAGAGGCTGAAGAAGCGTGGCAGGACGGGGTGCCGGTTGTTAGAAGAGGGGAAGGGCGCTGAGCAAGCAGCCCACAAAAGGCGCTGAACAAGCAGCCTATATAACATAGAACCCAGGCTTGATGTGCAGGCGCTGAGTAAGCAGCCTGAGGGAAGGTTTCAGACCAAACCAACCCATGAGGAAGCCTGGGGCCGCGCGGAGATGCGAGCCGAGCAGGCGAGGCACGCTCACATGGCTGCGGAGGGGTTCTGCCGCAAGAGCCACACATCACAGGCAGACGAAGCGGCTGGAACAGCCGGCCGTGAGGCGAAGCGGAGCTCGGTGCAGCTCCACAATGAGAGAGTCGAGAACATGAAGCGCGAGGCCGGATGAATTGTGCGCACTGCCAAGGTAACGCCAGACAGCATGCCCTTTTCTCAGGAGCAGCACAAGGCGACTCTCAAGAAGATGGAGGCGCGACGAATTTTGCATTGCCAAGATGGCGCCAGACAGACTGCCCTGTTGTCAGGAGGAGAAGAGCCGCGAGTTGCTGAAACAGCAGGCCCGATGAAGCTGACTGCATTTGCGAGATCGCAGTAGACAGACGGCCCGTTCCCAGGAGAAGACGCAGCTGCAGCTGCAGCACCGCGACCAGGAATGGACGGCAGCTGTGAAGCACCGCGATGCATGGCACTTCGGGGTGCGGAAGTCCTTGAATGACGACCTCGAGGACGGACAGGACATTTAGTTCCATTAAGCTTTCTGAGTGACGCTGGCAGGAGTCGCAGTCGCAGCGGCGGATTTTGGCCGGGCGCTTGCAGGACGAGCAGGAGGCGGCTCGCAAGGACTGCCCTTTGCCAGCCTCTTGTGAAAGTTCTGACAGCCTTGAGCGCCAGGACAGAAAGGAAGCGCGGGCCGAATTGCTCAGCGAGCAGGCGAAAAACATCGCCTTGGAGGCGCGGTTAACTACAGCAGGTTACGCGGCACCACCCTGGAGCATTCTGGCAGGTGCAGATGATCGGCCGCAAGAGAGGCGGCGGTGGCGGCCGTGAGGGAGGCTCCGGCGGCTATGCCGGAGTTGGGGGTAGTAGTGCCAGCGGCAAACGCAGGTGACTGCAGGACAGTTTAATTTTCAGGGAGCCCAGTACGCCAATATGAGGATCCTGACTGTCGCTGTCGCACGAGGGGTGTAGCACACAGCACCAACAGCAACAGCACCAGCAACAGCAGCAGCAACAGCACCAGCCACAGCACCAGCAACAGCACCGGCACCAGCCACAGCACCAGCAACAGCAGCGGCAGCAGCCACGCCACCAGCAACAGCACCGGCATCAGCCACAGACAGTGGCTGCAACAGCCATGGGGCTTGGGCTTTCGGGTTTGCCGCGGATTAGCCGAGGTGGCTTAATTATATAGCATTTCGAGATGTGAATGCAAAGCTCCATGCGGGGGGAACGGCGGCAATAGCAGCAGAACATTCCCGCACTAGACAGGAGACTAGATAAGAAGGAAGATGTAGGAGAAGACAAACCCGAGAACCCGAGTCTTAGTGGCCACGTTTGTGCTGCTGGAGCTGAAGCATGCGGCACCGGGTGAAAAGAGCCGATCTTCACATGTGAATCTCACGGAACATACAGAGCACTTGCTGATGTGGGCGCATGCTAACTGCAGAGCCCACCTTACGACATAATTGCTGCCCAGGCGTCTCTTCTTGCTCTCTGCTGACTGGGTCGCATTGCGTTGCGGCCTCATCGCATGTAGTTGCATGTTATAAAGCCCATACGGCGCTGAAGAAGCAGCCGGGACGCCGTGGCGCTGAACAAGCAGCCAGTTAGTTCTTGTGTGCTGAAGTGGTTGTTACACCGTGCCTGTGTTGAAGGGGTTTTTATAATGACTGATGTCTGTGCGGCGCTGAAGAAGCAGCTGTGTCGACGTGGCGCTGATTAAGCAGCCAGTTGTTGTGTCTTCTTGGCGAATCAGAGAACCTTATAGTCCCTTGACATCAGATATAATCTTGGCTGCTTGCTCAGCGCCAGATTTCATGACCTTATTGGGAACCCTGGAACCGACATCAGATATAACCTTGGCTGCTTGCTCAGCGCCAGATTTCATGACCTTATTGGAAACCCTTGAACCCTCCAGTTTCGAAACGCCCCTGTAGTCATGAAATCATCATGACCTGTGGGGCGCTGAACAAGCAGCCGTGTCGACGTGGCGCTGAACAAGCAGCCAGTTGTTGTGTCTTTGTGCCCGAACCCCCCTCAACCCCCCCCCCAACCCCCCCCCAAACCCCCCCCAAACCCCCCCGAACCACCCCCCCCAAACCCCCCCAAACCCCCCCGAACCCCCCCGAACCCCCCTCAACCCCCCCTTTCCCGGTAGTCACCAAACCCTGTTATTAGTGGGAAACCCCCCAGTTCTCAAACCCCCCGGGAAAGCAAACCCAAAACACAACCGGGCCCCACGAGGCCCCGGAAGCCGGAAAAACCAGACTTCCGTCCAAGGTCTGGTTTCGGTCGTCGTGTTGAAAGACACCTGTGTGGGGCGACAAGATAAGCTTTTTCAGCACATTTGAAGGTGCCACAGGCAGTGTTTTTGCTTGATACTCTTCATGCCACTGTATCGTTGCTGCAACAGCAAGCAGGAAGTAGGTTGCTCCCAGCCTCTCAGGTTCGCTGGCCTCGCCGATGCTGCTGATCCGCGCCTGTCTGGGCAGAGGCGACGCATTGCTCTGCACAGTTGCCACCCACTGCAGTACAGCTTTGAAGAGATAGCAGTAGTGCACACATCACATTTCCAGCGAGGGAGCTTGCATGAGCGAATTTCTTCAGCGTGAGGCTCGTGTTCTTCTTTTCATGATTGATGTCCTTCCACTTCTTGCAGAATTCAACCTCACAGAAGTGGCTAGTGTATCACTCTAGTGAGTTTGCTGCTGATTATGTAGCTTACCACCGGCCTCTAACACCACCACGAAGCAGCAGTCCCGGTCCAGCAATGCAACAGTATCTAGCCTAGCTGGCAAACAACAATGTTGTGCCCAGCGAGGGTGCAAGGCGAGCAGCCAGGCAGATGAAATACACATTCCATTTTCTGGTCTCCTCGTAAGCCCTGTCCAGCGGCCATGGGGTATCGCTCCAACCAGAAGCGGAGCGCTGCTCATCATTTGATGCAGGACACTGCGAAGGCGAAGGCCCAGGCCCCTTATCTCAAGAATGAAGCATCGTAATGTGCATGTTGTCGCGTTGTGATGCTGATGGGTCGACCAGTTTTGAGGCCAGCACTGCTTCCTCGTCATCAGGGCCGCCTTCCTCAACATTAACTCCGCTGCCAGCTCCTGGGCGTGGTTTGGATTGCTTTCATTATAAAGCGACTGCGGTGAAGACAAGCGGGTGTCGCTGAAGACCTGGCGCTTTCCAAGGTCGTGGTGCCAGCTCGGAGTTTGGCTGCAACAGCCCGACCAGCACCTTGGTTTGCAGACTCCTGGCTTCTCCAGACTCTTGAGGTTTGCAGGTCAGTGCGTGTTGTCTCTTCTTTGGCATGCAAGGTGGTCATTCCTCCGAGACACGCGCCGGCAGAAGCTGCAGCTGAGGAGGCCGTGGCTTGGCCGTAACAATCCTAATATTTCTCTTCTTTCTGATGTCTTGCTGCACAAGGAGCCTGCGGATCAGCGTCTGCAAGCTCATGATGCAGTGCCTTGGCTGCCACAACCAATGCTGGTGTGTCTAGTGTTAGTACTGTTTCTGTTTCGTTGTCCAGGTCAGCCCAGCGGGTGCCGCAGAGTCCGAGTTGCTTCCAGCTCCCGCAGAGGATCCAGCTCCTGATGCAGTGCCTTGGCCAAGAAGGCACATGTCTCTATCTGAGTGCCAAAAGTGTAGCCTGTGCCCAGAGCAAGAGTTGTGGCATTCGTGGCGCAACACAATCCCGAAACTTTCGGCGAGTACATGATGCCCTAACGCTTTGGACTCGAGCAAGGTCTCCCAGCACGACCTGGATGTGGCTGCAACAGCCGCGACTTAACCGGTTTAGGCTTTATTGCGAATCATTTCTCTGAAATCTTCCCTGCGTCAGACTGTGCGCATGGGCTAAGGAGCTCCCGGGTGGATGGCACGCAGAGACGGACCGTGCTGGCGTCTATTACGTCAACCCGGAGCTGAGGCTGACGACCAGGGTCTGGCCTTCTCGCCGCTGGCAGGCTTACAAGGGCGATGCGCCGCCTGGGATGGAGGCGTGGCTGGACCCGGCGAGCGACATGGTCGTCTACTGGCCGACAGCGGTGGCTTCAGCTCCAGCACCTGAGGCAGCTCCTGAGGTAGCTGATACAGCTGCGCAGGGCAATTCGCAGGTGGCTGAAACAGCCCAAGTGGCTGATGCGACGGAGGGCCCGCTGGATCCCGTCAAAGTACGGAATAAAGCGGTCTTCCAGCAGGTCGTGACGTTTGCTGCGTCAACAGCCGCAGCAGCTGCTGTGGAGCAGATGGAGAAGGAGAGGCGCAAGGACGCCGAGGCTGCGAAGCAGCGCCGGAAGGAGCAGGCGGAGGAGCGGAAGAGGAGGAAAACAAAGAGCATGGCAAGTTTTGAAACGGAGGACGGACTAGTCCTAGTGGAAGTTGGACAGATGCCTCCTGTGCCAGAATCTGATTAAAACGTCTCTTAGTGGTCAATCGTGCAGTGCATGCCACCGGTAGCTTCTGTCTCGCGGTCTCGCGGTGACAGGTGGACGATGGCAGAGCTGCTCGCCCCGGCCCCGTGGTTTCAGACTTTGATTTGAGTGCCGTGTAGAAGGGACGTGGGTGCAACAGCATAAAGCATGAAGCAAGAGTCCGTTTCGTGACAACCAGGCCTTGTTCTCCACAAGCTGCTTGCGAGGTCCTCAGCTTTACCGGTAGGCTGTTGGGTTGCCGGGCTAAAGTTGGAAGTATAAGGATCTTTTTGAGGGGAGTTTGCATTTTTGCTGGGTCGGGCTTTCGGGTTAAGGATGGGCGTGCGCAGATAATAGGCACTGCTGATTGCAGTGAATGTGGCCAAGTTGGAGTGCAAAGCAGTTATCATGTTTTCAGGGTTCAGCTGCACGCATTCTAGTTCAGCCACCACTCAACCTCCAAGACTTGTTCTTATCTGGTCTTAGGCTGGGCTCGGTTATGAGCGGTCTGAAGTTGGCGGTTTCAAGCGAAGCCAAGCCATTCTCATCACAGCCGCGTGGCTCATTAACGGCACATCATGCTTGTTGGTTTGAAGCCTGAAGTTCCTGAAAGACAGATTGCCCATTCAGTGTCCAAGTTCACCCGAGTTGTAAATGATAAAGCACGAGCGGAAGCTTAACATTCCAATATGATAGACAATCTTCAACATTTATATTGCCATGAAAGCCACGCCTCGGGGATCCTGCAAGGGGTGCACATCACCTCAATGCGCTCCGTGTAAGGTTCGTCGCCTGAAGAGTAAGTGGGTTCTGAGTCTGACAAAGGACAAGCAGAAGAAGCCTTGGCTCGCTTGCAGCTTCAAGCCTTTTGGAGTGGGCTGCACGGTGTGTGCAGCCAAGAAACTGAAAACGGTTTGGGGCAGGTTCAAGGTGACAGATCCTTCGTGTTTGCAGTTGGTGGTCTTCAAGCGGCATGAACAAAGTGATGCTCATCGTTTGGCTATGGGTCTTGAAAAGGTTGGTCCCGTAGCTGCAACAGCTCCTGCTCTTGAAGAGTTCCAGAGTGTTCTGGATCAGCGGCGCAGGAGGTTGAGCATCAAGCAGATGGCGGATGAACGAAAGAGCGGGCAGGGCAAGGTTAGACGGCTCCAATTCTGCTTAGCAGAAGCTGCGCGGCACTTTGTCCGTGGGGCCCTTCGTCGTGCCAAGGTCATGGCGATCCACCAGGATGCTCGCGGCGACGTCCTGCTATCACGTTTCGTGCTGTCTGATCAGAAGCTACGCATCGTCCGCGGCTCCTTGCCCTACCCCAAGAAGCATCAATCCACCGGCGATGGCCTTGCAAAGGCCACGGAGACCTCTCTCCAGATGATTTGCACTCCCTATCTGGGAGCCCCGCCGAGCAGTTTCTTGGATAGCATCATTCTGGCAAGAGGTTTCTTTGCCTCAACCCGTGGCTGCTACAGCCTGGCGAAGCCCCGAGGCCTTTGTTTTTCGTGTTTTGGTTCAGGGTTTGGTGTTTCAGCTTTTTTCGCCTGTGGGAACGAAATTCAGGTCAGATGGATGTGTTGCTGAAACAGCAGCCTGACCAGCAGCTGCTACAGCACGTCAAATCCATTGTGGAGATCTTGGATGGAGACGGTTGCCCTGCACAGCAGCAGAGCCTGGAGATCATTGGGCGCACCCTCCCGAGTCTGAAGATCAGGGTCCAGGATCCGACGCACTCCACGCGGAGGACCTCGGGTGGGGTGGGAATTGGGTTTAGGGTTTAGGGGATGTTCCTTTTTCAGGGATTGAAGATGACCAATGCTATAACAATTTAATCGCAGCCTTCGGGGTTCTTGGACGGATTCCCGGGATTTGGGGGTCGGAGTCAGCCAGTGTAGTCTGCACACCATCAGCGCAGTGCATGTTGCCTTTCTGACCTGACTGGCATGTTGCTGCTGCAATGAAGATCAAGCGGGTCCGAGGCTGATCCGACAGCATATCTTGCTTTCAGTCAGAACAAAGGGCATATGCAATATCGAACTCTTACAAGTTCAGGGCTCATTCAGGGCTCAAGCTTCAGGCAATGCGGGCTCAGCATTTGGGCTCACTCAGGGCTCTAGCTTCAGGGCATCGGCATAAGAATCTGGGCTCACTCAGGGCTCTAGCTTCAGGGCATCGGCATAACAATCTGGGCTCACTCAGGGCTCTAGCTTCAGGGCATCGGCATAAGAATCTGGGCTCACTCAGGGCTCTAGCTTCAGGGCATCGGCACAAGATTTCGGGCTCACTCAGGGCTCTAGCTTCAGGGCAGAAGACTTCAGGCTCAACTCAGGGCAGAACACTTTGGGCTGAGGGCTCAGGTTTTTCAACGATCATCTTTGTTTCACAAAATGTCCTGGTCGTGGAGTGGGTGGAGCTGGTCCAACTGGTCGTGGAGCGACTGGTCTGACTGGTCCTGGAACGATTCGCGGCAGCAGGCCTGGCCGGGACCTGGAAATTATGATAAGACTAGATTGCCCACCCCAAACCGTAAACCCAAAACCCTAATGACAAGGAGGTTCTATCTCCGTTCCCATTGCTGACAGGCCTGGAGCTGGCGTAACGATGATGACGCCCAAGGGGCATCCAGCTCAGCGGCTGCTTCCAGCTCAGCGGCTGATACAGCCAAGGCCTCGGCGCCAGCGGCTGGAACAGCCAAGGCCAAAGGCAAGGGCAAGTCCAAGGCCCAGCGGCCTTGAAAAAGTAGGTTCCTGGATTCCTAGTTAGCTTTTCTTTTCTTCTTTTCCTTCCTGGATCCCTGCTTCAGGGCCGCAGCCGCGAGGATCGCCCGGAGCTGCTGCGCAACTACTTGCGGTCGCGCATGAGCATCCTTCAAAGGGACCGCGAGGGCGCCGATGCCTCCTTCGATATCTGCTCCTGGGTCTTCGAGTCCTGCCTGCACAGAAAGCCTAAACCCTAAACCGTAGACCGTGAACAACCCTAATACCCAGGAGAATGCCAGCTGGTACAGCTACAAGAAGTTCTTCGAGCAGAAGAACAAGGAGCCCATCTTGACGCGGCAGGAGGTAAGCAAGGGCGCGAGTGCTTTGGTGGCCACGTTTCTCCAAGCCGAGATCCTTGGGTATCACTTGTCATACTTTCTCTTGAAAATTGTCTCCAATTCCTGCCCGCTCATTCCTGCTACTAATATTTTTCGAAAAGGCAGCGCCTGCGTCCCTGGTTCTGGGTGAGCCCCAAGCACGACATGGAGGAGCTGTTCAACGAAAAGTTGACGCAGGAGCAGCTCCAGCAGGTGAGATCGGCCTACATGACAGCCACAGGCCCGCAAATACGGTTTACGGTTTAGGTCTGATTAAGTTTCAGGGTTTCAGCTTCAGGGTTTAGGGTTTAGGGTTAGCAGTTGAAGCCCGTGAAGGCGCGGTCGAGCACAGCCTTCCGAACAGGGCCATCGGAGACGGGGAGGCGGAGGTGGAGGTTCCCTCTGGAGTGGCTGGAACAGCCTCGGCCTCTGCTACAGCGTCTGGCTCTGCTGGCTCCGCTGCAGTTTCTGGGTTTGAGGAGACGGGTGATCTTTCGAGCCCAGTCAAGAAAGCCCGGTTCCTGCCTGCGCTGGCTGAAGAGGCCGAGGCAGGCAATGGACGAAAGGTTCAACCTCAGGATTTCTAGATTCAGAATGGTTTGACCTGCATGAATGCCTAAATCCTCCAGTCCCTATCTGGACCCTCCTCATAAACCTCAATCCCTAGTTTGTTTCATTCCGTATATTCCTGCCAGGTGGCGTTGAAGCTGACGGAGGGCCTGCACCAGGTGACCTTCCGCTTCAAAGACGGCAAGCCCTCGAAGGTGACCGCGGAGTACATGGTCTACATGCCGTACGGGGAGGTCTGGGACATCCTGCAACAGGGTATTTTGTTTGGTTCATTCTAGGTTTTTTTGTTCCGGGGGAACAGAAAGCCCTAGACTGCGAACCCTATGGCTAGGTCAAGCACGTGCTGGTGTATCTCTCGACACAGGGGGACTTCGATCTGGAGGGAATGCAGTTGGACTGGCTCAAGCAGCAAGGTGTATGCATCATCAAGCCTGGGGTCAACGTCCAGAACCGGGCAGGTGCATACACGATGAAGCCACCGCGGTGGCTCTTTGCCTTCTTGATGGAAGCACCTCGTCCGCAAGCCTCAAGGATGGCCCCTCAAAAGCTCACAAAGCTGAGAGTTTGTAAGGTTCTGGGGGTACCGGTTGATGAATCCGTGCTTTCTTGAAATTTCACAGGCCAGCTGCTTGAAGGCGGTGCCCTTCCTGGTGGCTGCATACAGCCGAGGGGCGCATTGGGCCACAGAGATCTGCCAAAAGTGCGAGCCTCGGGAGATGCTGTGGAGGCACTCGGATGAGGACCGCATCTCGTCCAAAGCCCTCCACCCTAAACCCTAAACACAAGCCTTAAACCGTAAACCCAAAACTGAGCAGGGGCCTTGGACCTCGGTGTGGCACACTGGCGATGTGGTGGACCGGCTGCTCTGCGTTGGTCTGTATGCCACTGCTGGCCTCAGCCCCGAGGAGGTCCAGGATCGGGGCAAGTCTCTGCGAACAGAGATCTGAACCTTGGCTCCAAGGGAAGAGTTGCACAAAACGGGGGTTGCAAGTCTAGGCTAAAGTAAGCCTAGGCAACCGTATCCGGGCCCTAAGCCCTCTATTGATAATCCTGACACAGCTGAGACATCGTCAACTCGCTGGACGACGATGTGAGCCCCTTCGGGCAGATCGAACCTTTCCTGCAGGGCGTGCAGGAGAGGTCGGGCTACGGCTACTTCATCGTTCGCTGCAGGAACCTTGGGGGCACTTAGAAATATTTTTTTGTTATTATAGTCCCTACGTAACAGCTTAAAATTATAATTGTTGCTAGGGTTCTAAGTTCAATTTAGGAACATGGCTCACGCAGACCTGCACGAGCTCATGTTCTGCGGCGACTACGTGGAGACGCAGAAGTTTCGCAAAGCCTGCAAGATCTGGCGAAACTTCCTGCACATCTGATGCCTGTAACAGGTTTTCCTTATGCCTGCAACAGGCAAGGATACAGATGTGCATGCGTCTTCACGGTGCCTGAAACAGGCAGATGAAGTAGCCGTAGCCCAGTGCCTGTAACAGGCAGGATCTGCCCGGCCCCTTTTTTGTGCCTGTAACAGGCTTTGTGCTTGGCCCCTTGGCGTGCTTCTGGAGCTTTTGGGGCTTGTATAAGGACTATAACAAGGAGGCTAAAGGTACCTTCTTGGAGGGCTTCAGAAGCCAGCCAAGTGTACACTACGGTACACTGAGCCGTTGCAGTGCACACTACGCCGTAGGTGCGTAGCCTGTAACAGGCAGGCTCCATTCTGTCGCAGGTGGCAAGCCGGCACAGGCCAATCAACAATGCCAGAAGAAGACTTAGCACAGGAGTGCAGCAGTCGCAGTACTAGGTAGTAGTACAGTAGTACAAGAAGAATAAATAGTAGTAGTAGTAGCAGTAGTAGTAGTAGTAGCAGCAGTAGTAGTAGTAGCAGCAGCAGCAATAGTACCAGTACGAGCACTACTGCAAACCAGAAGTTGCTATAACATTACAACTACAGGGACAGTAGCACTAGTAGGACTACTGTTACTACGTACAGGTGCTAGTCCTAGGACTGCTATAGTAGTAGTAGTAGTAGTAGTAGCAGTAGCAGTAGCAGTAGCAGTAGCACTAGCAGTAGTCAGTAGTATTCCGGCTTCCGAAAGCCCCGCAGTCTGTGCTGGCCGGCTCTGTGACCGCCGAGCCCTGGAGTTCCGATCGCTTGCCGGTGCCAAAAAGGCGTATTTCTTTTAAGAAACGTCGTTTTATAGTGCATGCTGCAGGACCCATCAATTAGTCGTCTTCAACAGTTGCGTACATGTCGTTGTTGCGGACTCTAGTGGTCTGGGGTCTAGCACGTACGTGTTCTAGGCCACAAACAAGATAAACAAAGCACATGAATGACTCTTACAACCTAACGGACGCATCCTAGAAAGCCCACAAAGCTTCAAGCAACCCCAACGTAAGCTAAGCCCAACTCCAAGGTAAGCGGCACTACACTCGACCTCTGACCAGTGTACTTTCATGAACCCAAGATGAGCTCCGAATAACATCGTAGCTCGGATCCTGAAGCTGCTGCCTGCGTGTCCATGCAGACCCTGTTCCCAAAAAGCCCCGAATCTGAAGCTGCTGGCTGTGAGGATCTACTCGCGGCCGCTGAAGGCCGACAAGTTCCTGGACGACACAATGGAGAAGCTGGTCATGGGCAAAACTGCTGTGGTCAAAGCGGCTGCCTACAGCCTTCCCTTCAAGAACCTGCTGGAGGGCTTCATCAAGACCATGGAGGTAGTCGGCCCGTGTTTCATACATGATAGTTTGAAGCTTTCCTGCAACGCACCATGCAAAGTATACATGCTAAATGACACTGACATGTGCAGGACCGTTCCACAAACGCTGTGCGGAATTTCAGCCTGGCGAAGCAACGATTCGAATCCTCCTACGAGCCCATGCTTCGTCTGACGCTGTTCCTGGAAGCCTTCATCATGGCGGCGCAGCAGATCATCAGGAACAACAGCTCCGAGGAGACCGCTGTGTGCAACAGCTTCCTGCAGCTGCTGACCGAGGAGAGGCTCCTCACCCTTGCGATGCTCGGAGATGCCTCGGCATGCATTCTCAGACTGACCCGCTTCTTGGATAGTGAAGAGCACGACATCAGCGGCGTCGCCGACCAGTGCCTCGAATGTGCCAACTCGTTGCACCATTTGTTTGCTGATCAGGCGTGTGATGACAACGGACTGACTCGACACATGCTGGCCCGTCTCGAGCGGCCTCTTGTCTGGCTTTTCAAGGACGGCACGGCAGGTAGTGTGGGTGGCAATCCGGCAAAAACCAGAGATGCACTCGCAAAATGCCGTCCAAGATTTCTTGCATACACAAAGTTGGCATTGCAAACTCTCATGGCAGAGTTTCCTTCTTTCGGCTGCCTCATGGCTTTTCGAGCCTTCCAGCTTGGTGTTGGTGGCTGCAACAGCCGCAAGCGCAAGAATCCAACGGGTCCCGGAGCCCAGACACGTCAGGAGTGTGTGGAGAGGCTTGCTTTACTATGCGACTTGCCCAAGGACACATTGCTGGAACAGCTCGAGGCCCGAAGCAAATCGGTAGAGTCTAGAGTCGTTGTTTAGAGCCCCGTTCTAGCCGGACCCGCCGGGCCTTCTTCAGTGTAACAGCTTTGTCAGGACCATCGACCAGCTGCCCAGGCAGTCTACAACTCGACTGACGTCGACACCTTTGATGCCTGGAAGCGGGCATGGTTGTCATATGAGAATGCGAGTGGTGGCCGCAAGAGACACCCAGGAGATGTACTGGGCGAAGCACTGCAGAGGTTTGGTGCCTATAACGGATGCACTTCATCTGGCGTCGAACAGTCGTTTGGCAAGCAGACGCAGCTTTTTGGAAAGCAGCGACTGCGAATGCTCGAATCCACCGCCAATGATGAGAACGCCCTTTGCTTGGATGCATTGGTGGATGATGCGAAGCTGTGCCATCGTGCCCGTGTGACTCGAATGAAAGACCTTAGTGGGGCCGTAGCTGTTGCAGGTTTGCATAAAAAACCATCGAGTCTGAGGTGATTTGGACTCACTTGCAGTATGGCAAACCGCGCAAAATGAAGTCGGACTCGCGGATCACCAAGGGCATGACTCGGAAGAAGACCAAGAAAGACTTGTCCATCAAGGCATGGCGCGATGCCTCCCAGAAAAAAGTTCTGAAGGAAGTGCGCAGCAAGGGGCCGTTGAAGAGCGTGAAGCAGCTTCATGGAAAGATTCGATTTGCCAGAGGCAGTTCGGCCTGGACGAGTGGTCATGAAACCGAAGCCGCATTCCAAGAGCGCAAACTGGACAAGAAGTTTCTAGATGCCGCATTGGACAAGAAGCTCCTGCAGGACGAGCAGACCAAAGTGGCTGGAACAGCCTTGCAGGTACATGCCAAAGCACGCGAGGCCAAGCGGCGCGAGCAGGAAAAAGAGGCCCGCAAGAGGCAGGACTTGGATATGCGCAGACCACGGATCCTGAGTCTTGGAGCCGCTGTCCGGGGCAAGGCCTGATTGTTGCAGTGCTGTTTCAATCTATTTACACCATTTGGGAGCTAGTTTTAGTACTTCCCGTGGACAGGTCGTTGCGGTGGAGAAAGAGCTGTCGCTGCCTGCAAATGCGCTGGTTGGCTGCCAGGAGGTGGAACAGCAGTGCAAGCAAGCCCAGGTGTGCATTGTGGAGAATGTGGCAAGCCCGTCCTCTCGTATGCGATGGGTGCTTGCTCTGTTCGGGGGGTTGTGTCTCTCCAAGAAGTTTGCGGCGTCGGCTGGCAAGCATGGGCCTTTCTTGAAGTACGAGGCAGCCAGCGCGAAGAAGCGGGCGATTTGGATCAGTGAGTCCTTCCAGGCAAGCATCCCTGGCATCACCGATCTTATCACTGCTGCATGCCGCAAGCCCGGAAGCCAATGGACGCTGTTGCAAAGGGAATCTGAAGTGACCACCACGCGTGGCAGCGTGATTGTGCTCATTGAGGCAGCTGACACAGCCAGAAAGCGCTTGTACAGAGGGCAGAAGAAAGCCGTGACAGCCAAAGAGTTTCTGAAAATGATTTCCGTGGTCGACAAAGTTGCCAGCCGCCTTTGCTGAGAAAGTGTTTCTGGCCGAGGCTTCCATGTACAGCTTTGCTTCAAGCAAACGTCGCAGGGGGAATGCGACAGGCAACAGAGCTCAGGACCAAAAGTCGGGTAAGAGACTTTGCAGATTCATTGGTGTGCAGCCGTTCTCTGAATGTTGGTTCCACTGTGATTTCAATAGGAAGAGATTCTTGGAAGTTGTAACAGGTTGCAGCTCATTCGTAATCTAAGTACGAAAAAAAGATGCCCTTATAGCGATGGGGTGACTGTTTAAACGCGACCCGCACGGCGCAGGTAGAGAATAAACAGTCAGGGGCGCCCCCGACTGTTTATTCTGACCCGCTGGGTCCATCAGGTCCAACACCCAGGGGCGCCCCCGACTGTTTATTCTGGCCCGCACGGCCTTGTATCCATTGTCTCCTGGGGTCCGGCTGTTCCCTGGATACTGCGTAGCCACGAACAGGAGGAGTCAGTCTGGTTTGCGCAGTCCAGAATAAACAGTCGGGGGCGCCCCCGACTGTTTAAACGCGACCCGCACCGCGCAGGTAGCAAATAAACAGTCGGCCGATCACCATAGCGCGTCTTTTTTTGTCTTGCGGTAAAGCCCGGTTATCCTGCATTTCTGTGCAAGAAAGTGTCATGTGTGTTCCGAGTCCCCTCGTCTGCAGTCATTCACTCATCCTGGCTTCGGAAGACATTGACTCTGCAGTCCTCAGTGCACAGACCATTTGTTGAGCTCAGTGACCAGTATGCCGCAGCCTCTTCAGTCCAGACCGATTCCAGACTGAGAACTACTCGGCAAGTGTTGCTTCAGTCGCAAGCGGATTCCAGAATGAGAACTTACCGGCAAGTGTTAGAGAGTCCTTGATGCATAGTGCCTTTCACTTGGCACCCGTTTAGAAGCAGGATCTAGCGAGAAGTGGCAGGTCGCGCTGACCTTGCAAAATCATGGCACCCAAGGGCCACTTGGAAGAGCAGGATAGCAAATCGCATTAGGAAAGAAGCTCGTGGAATTAGTTTGCCAGACTCAGGCGATCCGAAGAAGAAGGCCGCGGCCAAGGCCGCCAAGGCGGCCGCCAAAGGAAAGGCGAAAGTCGCACCTGCCCCAGCCGCCGGCCCAGTGGCTGGAGCAGCCCAGCCACGGGAAGCGGCGGAAATCCCGCCGGGATGTGAAGAACACCGCTACTGGGATGGAGGTGTGAACCAGAACCTCATCTGCAAGGTGAATGATGCCGTCGCCACGATCCTGGACAAGTTCCCCGGCCACTCGGCAGAGAAGCTTAAACGCTATAAAGCCCAAACGACCTGCCGCCAGGCATATTTAACCCTAAACCCTGGACGATCTGCTGCGAGGCATCCAGAATGAAAAGCCGCTGGACATCTCCGACGGCGGTTCCGAGAAGGCGTTCGACGCAGGCGACTACCACCGGGCGATGACTGGTGCTGGAACTTACCGCTGTGTTGGCAACCTCTTCCTGATAAATTTCGCCTACAGCCCCAGTCGGACTGCTTCATGTCTGTTTCGTGTGGCACATGGCTAGCTTTGCAAACACTTGTAGGCACCGATGTATTTCCTGTGTGTGTTGCAGGAACGTACCGGTGGCTGAAACAGCACTGATGGAGTGCAAGGACAAGATCTTCAACTTCCGTTGGGAGAAGGGAACCCTCAAGAACTATCCCTTTGAGATATCCATCGCGGTGATGGACACCTCGCCCTTGGATCACCCCGCGGGCTTGCTCCGCGTCAGTGCGGCCCCCAAGCCTGTGAAGAATCTTTGATGTCCAGGTGCTGCGTGCGAGCTGCGTGCGCATTTCGTGCCTCTGAGGCCCGGAAGAGTACGAGCAGGCGTTCTTGTTGTGGATGGCCGAGAAGTTGGACAGTGGCGCAGATGACACGGACAAGGAAGCAATGAAGCGAACCTTGTCTCCAGGGTTCAGAAGTGTAGACTTATACGCCATGTTCCCCTGGCATGCGTTCTTTGAGCCAAGGATTATTGACCTCGATCCCCTTCCGATTCCATGTTTTAGCCAGCGAAGACGCAAGGTTTTTCCACATGGCCAATCTTCGAGAGGATGCAACAGAACTGAATAGTTTTTGAAATGCATCGGTTTGACAGTTTGCGTTTTAAGGCAAGCTCCTTTCCGAAGTTATCCAGCAAAGGTAGTGAAGTCGTTCAAGCTCGTGGGCAGATCGGCGATCCAACGGATCTTCGAGCTCGAAGGCTTCAGGTTGCGCAAGCTGAAAAGCCACGGACCGGGTGGATGCGACCCAGCGCAGCTGGCACAGCAGTTCATGAAGGAGCTGCCAACGACATCCGGCGAAGAAGATGTGACGTCCGAGACTTATGTCCCTTTGGTTTGATTGGCAAGACTCTAAATAGCCAGTGGGCTGGAGAAAAGCAAAACATAGCAGGAAGACTACACGATCCCCACGAAGCCTCGCCCGTAATTCCAAAGCTGTTCGTCTGAATGCATTCAACGGTGTGCGTCTGAGATCAAAAACGCCTTCAAAGTCTTGGAGAATGTCTTGGCCGTGGATGAGGTGAAGCAGATCATTCTGGCCTGCGAGCGCGAGTACGGGAAGCTCAGCCCGTTTTACAGCATGTCAGCATGTCCCAGCTCGAGGCACTCATGGCGAAGACCAAAGATGCCGGCCAACTGGCCTGGGCGGTGGATGCCATCAAGTTCTATGTTGACCGGAAATTCGCCACCTCCGGCGAAATGTCCGCGAGGAACTTGACTGGCAAGACCACCAACAACAGAGGGCTGCTGGACGTCATGCTGGAGAAGCAGAAGATGCTTGAGCACCTCTTGCATCAGTGGCTGGAACAGCAAGCCTTGGACGCGGAGTCCAAGGTCGGGCGAGGGCAAAGACACTCTGGGGCGGATGTAGTGTTCAGAGCGTTCCATCCTTTTCAAACTTTGGATGCAGATTCAGGGCTTAGGCAAGTGTTTCTGCAGCACTCGCGACTTGACCAAAACGGGTTCTTTCTCTCGGGGAATCGAAGCCTGAACTGGATGGGGCAGAGGTTCATTGCATAATATGACAGAATGACAGGCGGTGATCCGTTCGGTGAGCTCGCCCGGCAGAGCTGCGAAGTTTTTCGACAAGAACTCCGCGTGGAAGGGCAGCGTCCAGCCAGGCTCGCAGGAGATCCTTGACTTCATGCGCGGAGTCATCTTTGGCCCGCGCTTCGACGGGCAGCTGAGGCATCTCATGAAGAGTGGGAAGACTGCTGCCGAGCTCTTCGCGACGGAGCCCTTCCAGTCGGAGATACTCCGTATCGAGGAGGACGTGCAGCAGCATGCCCCAGAGGCACGGGCTTTGCATGTTTGCAGGTCGTAGTGTAGTAAGACAGTTTAAGAGCACCAGTGGATATCAACAGACGCGTGAGTGCAGCTGACATGTTGCAAGTGATGCACAGTCATTCAGTCATGGCCATCTGAGCACAGGCTGTTGCTGCGGCCGCTGGAACAGCGCGTGCGCCAGCCGCTGGAACAGCAGAGGAGGAGGCGGGCTTCGCGGACATGCTCACCTCCGTCTTGACGGCGGAGGAGCTGGAGAAAGACACCGACAGCGCTGTCGAAGGCTTCCTAGAGAAGGCAGACTCACTCGTCCGGCGCTACATCACAACGGTCACTGAGGTGGAGTCCGGCTCGGAGTTCGTGGACATGCTGAAGGAGAAGTCCGTGTGGAAGATGAGCAGAGTGGGCGTGATGTATGCCGTGCAGCACGCAGGCGAGAGCGATTCGCTTCCCCACTGTCGTACCCCGAGATTTCGGTACGAGCACATGCGGAAGTACTTCAACGGCATCTTGGGTCGGAACGGCGAGGGAGATGAGAGCTTTCCTTCCAACATGCTCTTTTTTTGCTTTAATGCTGGGCATTTCGGGCACAATGAAACGTTTCTCAAGTGCATGACGGATGGGAATGGAAAAGCACTTCCGAAGCGGCGCGAGACGTTGTTTCTGCAGTTCGATGAAGAGTCGCTGCAACAGCGCCGAGGCAAGAAGCAGGGAGTGCTTGCTTTGGTTCAGGGTGCTGTGGTGTGCGCTTCTCCGGACATCACCATGGTGCCCCCGGACCTGCAGGAGCGGATGCACTTTACCAGCACAAGTCCTGCCACGAATGTGATTCAGGGAATCGGCGTGCCTCCGTACGACCAGCTTTGGCTTGTCAACAAGAAAGAGAAGTCGAACATCATCGCAGGAGGCGGCGTTGTCCGCGCAGGTGGCACGATCCCAGATGAGGAGAAGACGGAGCGACCGGACTTGTCGCAAGATCGTGTACCGGTCTGTTGGCACACTTTGCCAGTCGAACTCTGGGAATCTCGGCCTCACACATAGCTACTTGACGGTCCGAGTTCTGAGGTCACAGCCCCAGAGCCTTTAAACTATTGTTGCTTGGGGTCTTGTCGGGTTTGGGAGGCGTTGGAGTTGACTATTATCAGGAAAATGAATCCATTGCAGCACGAGGCCTTTGCTTCCGCAAGACCCACCTGTAGAAGAATCCTGTCCTGGCACATCAGCAAGGAAAAAAGGAAAAACACAGCATGCCCGGAGTTCACCGCTGGTCCAGGGTCCTGGGTCGAAGCACCCTCTCTCTTCAGGAGAGGGGATTTGCTTGTTGCTAGTTTTGAGCCAGCCGCAGGCTTTGTTGGAGCACTCGGTTTGTAGCCCGAGCCCTTGTCTGGTGACTCGGCAAGGCAACCCTAATCCCAACTTGGGCTTGTCGTGGTGGGCGCACGGTTCAACTCCACCGCATGCTCCACATCCCAGACTCGAAGATCTAAGCGAGGAGAGTACAACATGACAGGTCACACCCCGAGCATCCTCATGTCGGTATCGGGAAGCAAAACCTGGTCCGTTCTAGACCCAAGACTGGCCATTGAGTCGTGCAGCACAATGGTAAGTGCCGTCTTCATATCCTGTGCTGGGGGCTTTTTCCATGAGCGATTCAGAAAGCAGTCTAAATTTCAAGCAGCGTTGTGCGAGAAAACCAGGAAGAGTTGGTGCACTCGTACAGCCTCAACGGCCTGATCTGCCTGACCACTCTCGACGAGACGTGTTGCATGGCAGCGGTAAGGTCGCAGATCCCCTGCTTGGCCGTCGTCTTCAACGAGAAGCATGGGAAGGCGTTGCACGAGCGGCTGCTACAGTGTGTGTTCTCGGCAATGAGGGATCCGCAGGATGCCTTGTACGAGGCAGCACTGGCCAAGATCATCGGCAGCAGCCGCAAGAATGTGAAGAAGAAGAAGGTGACGAGGCCCGTCGCGAAGTCGACCGGCAAGGGCAGGAAGAGAAAGTCCAAGGGTGGCAAGGATCCCAAGGAGACAAAGACTAAGAAGAAGAAGACCAAGAAGGTCGTCGAGGAGGAGCCCGAGGAAGAGGATGACGAGAACGATGACGCCGAAGAGGACAACGACGAGGAGGATGAGGACGAGGACGAGGATGTCAGCGACGAGTGAGATTCGATTTGCCATCGCTGTCACAGCGGATTCGGGCAGGGCTTGGCTGATACAGCTCATTTGTGAGCTTGCGGTTGCGTGTCTGTAGGTGCACAGAATGCTACATACAAAGGCAAGTGCATTCAGGGTCGTGCTTGTAAATTATCAGCTACTTGAAGCAAGTTGGCCAGCCCATCCCATTTTGAGAGTCCGCCAAATTCCCACCACGATTTCTGAAGTCTTCGCAGGCTCAGAGCATGCTGCTGGCCGGTCACTGGATAAGTCTGGAACCAAAAATCCCACAGCGGCCTAGATCCTGCCGTCTGAGTACATTGAACCGGCCACTGCACGTTGCCTGCTAGAGGGGTGAAGTTCAGATCCCTTGCCGCCTGCGCACGCACTGCAAGCAAAAAATGAGCCTGAACGAATTGCTGGGAAGACACGCTCATGTTCTCAGAGTTGCAAGACTGGCGAGTGCCGAGTGCCATGCCTAGCGAGAAGATTTGCTTCGTCGGAGTTGAGATGCCTTGTAGTCGGTCGCCTGTCCATATTCCTCCGCAATGTTACCTGTTACGTACGGAATCGTTTCCAGGCTGTCAGACCATGGATTCCGCATAGACTTGAGTCTGGCCTGCTTACCTTCACACAATCTTGCCCGGACTCGTACTGCATGAGCCTACTGTCTGCGTCAGCAAGTGCTTCAGGA
Source organism: Symbiodinium sp. CCMP2592 (assembly GCA_905221615.1). NCBI lineage: Eukaryota > Dinophyceae > Suessiales > Symbiodiniaceae > Symbiodinium > Symbiodinium sp. CCMP2592. The sequence goes on from CAJNDT010006058.1 coordinate 1,362,879, forward strand.
ATAGACACCATCCGCTGTCCTTGCCGCGTCCCATCGCTTGGTATCTCGTGATTTCATGTGGCCAGTGGCCTGTCTAAGCTCATATGGAACAAGAATACCTGCGTTGAAGCACTATGACATGACGTGACGTCCGATGTTTTGAAAGGCTGTACAGCAAGATGCTTGACACGTGCTGTACTGCACTCAGGCTCCAGGACGGGGGCTCGTGGGGCCACTCCTCAAAGCTACGTATTTCTTGCGATTGCATCTGGCACAAACTTTACAAACTTTGGAAGCAACCCGCTATTTTCCAGATGTTCCAGTGTGCATGGATCCAACACAGAACTGCGTCATCGTGTGGCTTGACCCATCGTGCTAGTGACACCGCAAGATGTTTCAGTTTGCTACTAGGACGTGCTGAAGCTACCGTGCAAACTGAGCCAACTTAGTAGCTGAGTGGATACATACACTTTACACTTTTTGGGATAATATTACCCACTCTAAAACTGAAAGCATACACTTTTTGGGGGCGTGCTGCTGCAGTGCTTCTCCTGCCATGCCTTGGAAGTGTGTTCGCTGCCGGATCAACTACACGCACCGCCGTCATGACAAGGTGTGCTGGAAGTGCCGACCCAGCCAGCGAGGGTCGACGAACAGGCTGGTCGCTGTTCGAAGGCTCCCGATGAAGACCAGGCCCAGCAGCAGGAGCAAGAGTTTCATCTGGGAGCACGAGGCGAAGCAGAGAAAGCAGTCGGCCAGTGATCCGCAGCGGCTGGAGCAGTCACCATACAACTTCAAGCAGTTGCTGGAGCAGCAGAAAGTCCATTTGCAGACATTGTTTCGCAACGACATGTCAAAGGTCCACGATGTCTTGGGGGTCGGCCATGCTTTCTTCGACAAGATCCAACGACGTAGCCGGACAATGCTGCCGGCCAGGACTGCAATCAATGTCGCGGGTTTGGTCTCTTTTGCTATGGCCAACAGCGGTTCCCTGAATGACGACGATTGTTATCGCTTGAAGTACAGGCAACTGTTGCAGCTCCGGGCCAAGGACCTTTCGGAGGCAGAATGCCGCTGGTTGAACATAGTTGGCAACATGGACTAGGTGCTTTTCGGCGCAATTGGGCACTGGCAATATCTGTTCTTCAAACGTGAAAGTCGAGAGACTGGTTTACCCAGACTAAAGATAGAGAGAGAGAGAGAGGGAGAGACAGGAAGAGGGCATCGCTCCTGGTCAGGGACAGAAGAAAAGGCAGGTCAGAGCCCAATTGGCCGGTAGGCGCAGTATGCGAACTGCGTCTTGGGATGGCAGCTGTGAGCGGGGAAGCAGCAGATGGAAACAGCAGCGACTTTTCTGGGTTTCGCATAGACACTGTGGCGCATGTAGGATGTCTGATTGTGTTGCACATGGAGAAGGCTGTGCAAGGTATTACAAACGGCAGACTATTTAGCAGCATGCTTGTGCCTTGCGAGGTGGCAGAGGTTGTTGATGTGTCGGGCTTGCGCAATGGAATGAGATTCACGGTATCGTCCTCACTTAGTCACATAGCTGCAACACAAAGTCACAGTATTCACCACCTTGACAAAGCATTCTGATTCTTGCAATGTTGCAGCTTTGCTCAAGTGGTCGTACCCGGCCGGTCTCCAAGGTTTGCGGCCTCTGGTCGACGGAGCAGACTAGGTGAGGGACGTCGGCCAAAGTAGATCCGTAACTTCGGCCTCTGGTCGATAGAGCAAACTAGGTAAGGGAAGTCAGCAAAAGTAGATCCGCAACTTCGGCCTCTGGTCGATAGAGCAAACTAGGTAAGGGAAGTCAGCAAAAGTAGATCCGTAACTTCGGCATCTGGTCGATAGAGCAAACTAGGTAAGGGAAGTCAGCATTTGTAGATCCGTAACTTCGGGAAAAGATGTCTGAGCCGCTGCGTGTCGTCAGCGCCTGCTCGGGCTTGGGCACAGAATGTTTTGCCCTGAAGGCAATGGGTGTGCCTCACAAGCTTTTGATGGCCTGTGAGAAGCTGGAGCACATGCGTCGGTTTCTCAAGCGCAATCATGGCCCGGCCGTCGTGGTCAGTGACTGCAACAGTCGCAAGTTCCTGGCAACAGGAGGAAGGGCAGACCTCTTTGTGGCAGGGTTTCCGTGCCAGCCCTTCAGTGCTGCCGGCGACGGCGGTGGCGAAGGCGATGCCCGCGGCTCTGTCGCCTTCGCCATTGTGAAGTGGCTGCAACAGCACAAGCCAGCGGCCTTCATCCTGGAGAACGTCGGGGGCCTCCTAGAGAGACATCGCAAGACTTTCGACAAGATTATCAGGAAGCTGCGGTCAATCAAGCGACTGCGTACAGCCAAGCACAACGCAAAGAAAAGCCTGGACGCAAAGAAGCTGAAGAAGAAGAAGAAGACGAAGAATCCGGGCCACTACGTGCTTCAGTGGAAAGTTTTGAACTCTCTGCACTACGGTGTGCCGCAGGCCTTGTGGGAGGGAATGTGTTTTGTCTAAATCTTAGGTCCCCGCTAGACCGGTTGTTTATGATGTTGTAGCTGGTGTCCCGTTATCTCTGCCCTGTCTCAGAATCGCACACGGCTCTTCATCGTGGGGATCGCACGGTCCAAGATGAAGCAGCCGTTTTGTTTTCCGAAGGTGCAGCGCAAAGTCAGTCTCAAGAGTATCTTGGACACGAAAATCAGAGGAAGAATCCAGGACATGCCGGCGAACCGCGTGGCCAAGAGGAACTTGGAGGCTGCAGAGCTGAAGTTCAACAAGAGAGGGATTGACGTTTACAAGAAGTACGTGGCCGTTGATATCGGGGCCTCGCCGTCCAGACCTTACAGCGTTCTGAACAGGCTTCCGTGCTTGACGGCGAGTCGGGGCGGTAGCTGTCCTCACTTCGTGACCGGCCTGCGCCGGCAGTTGAGCGTCACAGAACTGATGAGGGCACAGGGTCTGAACCCTTTGAAAGTCAAATGGGACCGCATTTTGAGTGAGCGACAGCTGGGCACTGCCTTGGGCAATGGCATCACACAGACAGTGCTGGAGGCATTGCTGTGGGAGGTCTTGACATCCTTGGGTAGGAGACGGATGGCAAAGCTGGCAATCAAAGCGGGCTGAAAGCCTGAAAGCGGTGTTGCGAGGCTTTACAAAAAATGGCGTGGTCGCGAGCCAGTCTAATCATCGATTGCTACAAATTTGGGTATCTTTCACGGAGGAAGAACCCAGCAGAGGCATGCAGGCTTGGGGGCGCTAGGTAATCGCAACAATTCGTTTCCCTGCAAGACAAGAGCACCCCCGGTCGGTTTGGTGACTACAGGGGGGGGGTTGAATTGAGGGGGGTTCGAGCACAACAAGACACAACAATTGGCTGCTTTTTCAGCGCCACGTCGACACGGCTGCTTCTTCAGCGCCGCACAGGTCATGATGATTCATGACTACACGGGCCACATGATTTCATGAGTATAGGGGGGGTTTCGGGGTTTCGAAACTGGAGGGTTCCAGGGTTTCCAATAAGGTCATGAAATCTGCCGCTGAGCAAGCAGTGTGTGTGTGTGTGAGTGTGTGTGTGTGTGTGTGTGTGTCAGTGTGTGTGTGTGTGCGTTTGTATCTCTGTTTTCTTTAGCTATATACAGTCGGACAAAGAGGTAGACCTAATTCACCCTAGCCACTATACGCAGCAGCAACTTCTTAGTATTTTTCACTTCGTGAACTGTTCGATGGACCCGCAACCCAGGCATCGTCAGTCGTCAGCCCCTGAGACTGCCACGGAGCTCCGGAAAGCATCGCGTGAGGGCCTTGTTGACCTGGCGTGGGCTCTTGGTTGGTTCAGGGATTGACTTGAAGGCTTAAGAATGTGGGTAACCATGCTTGGGGATTTAGGGTTTTTTTTTGGAAGCGTGATGACCGTAGTCTACCTGTGCAGGCACACGCTGGTGAGACTAAACCATCTTGTAATTCAGGTTTGGGCTTCCTTTCTGCATTTCAGATGGAGTGGGGTTGGACATCGATCTCGCCATTAACCTCGATGCAGCATCCCAGAAGTTTCTTCCAGGAGCTTGAATTCAGAAAGGGGTTTGTGAAACATTGTGCAGCCGACGACATCGTGGACCAATATTGCAGAGTGGCTGAAAGATGAGATTCCCATCAGAGTGAAGAGGCCGCTCACTTGTAAGGTCTGCAGCAAAACGGGCACCCCTTCCATCTGAGATCTGTACGTGGTTCGCCACATCTAGCACAGAATCGAATCTCATCAGCATCGACATCTGCCGCACCGCTCAGGTCCGACGGATCTGCAGACCGCTTTCTCTTGGGAGGTTCGGTGCTGGCAGCCTCCAAAGGAGTGCTTTTCCCAGTCATTCTTCGCCAGACCGGGCCGAATGCAGTATCCAAAGCTTGGATCTGTCTATCTGGAGTGGGATCATCGTAATATCTGTCCAAAGTCCCGCTTGATGTGGCCGATATTGCTTCTAGAACCGCTGGGGAGGTGCAAATCGCTGATAAGAGCGTGATGGATGATCGCTTGAAGGTATGGGTCCCGATCTTCGTCAGGTCAACCTTTTCAAAGCAGTGCTCCTCCCCCCCTGCCTGTCGCGTATTGGCTCGCTCCTGTCCGATGATCTCGCTTGCTCTTCTCAATCTTAGCTGATATGCCTCTCGGGTCATGGGTTGATTCCATACTCTCTCGCCAGATACTGTACGGGAAGCAAAAAGGTAGTTGTCTGGCGCGGTGTCCTGATTCTGGAACGGCCACTGGCTGTTACAGCCACATAAGGGTGCGTCATGCAGCCATCGATGCAGCAAGCTGGCCAGGGCCGCCGGGATCGGCACGTCCCGCGCCTTTGTCTTGCGGTTCACCTTTTCCACAGAGATCTGTGGGACTCCGTGATCCTCAGGCGCTAAGTTCTGGAGCCAGCGGAACCGACACTGCATCGTGGCCCCGCCACGTTCGGCAAGAGCAAGCTGAATGAGAATTGCCACGCAAACCCAGGGCGCCCCGTCTTGCCTCAGCACCTCCATCAAATGAAGAATCTGCTTCTTGTTCAAAGTCGTTCGGGGCCCCCGTTTCTTAGCCGGCTCTGGCTTTGGATTCAGGCACAGCGTTTTGTGGCGAAGGCAGCAAAAGCGAATCACCTTAGCGGCTGCATGCTGCGAGTCACGGCATTTCTCAAGGTTCACCTTGTTCTTCTTCACTTGCAGGTCTTTGCCGATATTTTTAACATCGATTCCACTCTTGCATCGCTTGTAAGCACAGCATAGCTTGATTGGGGAATCCCTTTTCCTGGCAGGCCCTCGTGTGCCCGTTTTGAGCTTTGGAGCCATTTCTGTACAGAGGGAGGCAACCAGACTATGTAATTGAGCCAGTGCTGTTTTGCCAGCCATTCCCATCATGCCTTAGGCTTCGTCGGGCAGGACGAAAATTACCCGAACACGAAACCAGACCTCGAAACCAGACTTGGACGGAAGTCTGGTTTTTCCGGCTTCCGGGGCCTCGTGGGGCCCGGTTGTGTTTTGGGTTTGCTTTCCCGGGGGGTTTGAGAACTGGGGGGTTTCCCACTAATAACAGGGTTTGGTGACTACCGGGAAAGGGGGGGTTGAGGGGGGTTCGGGGGGGTTCGGGGGGGTTTGGGGGGGTTTGGGGGGGGTGGTTCGGGGGGGTTTGGGGGGGGTTTGGGGGGGGGGTTGGGGGGGGGGTTGAGGGGGGTTCGGGCACAAAGACACAACAACTGGCTGCTTGTTCAGCGCCACGTCGACACGGCTGCTTGTTCAGCGCCCCACAGGTCATGATGATTTCATGACTACAGGGGCGTTTCGAAACTGGAGGGTTCAAGGGTTTCCAATAAGGTCATGAAATCTGGCGCTGAGCAAGCAGCCAAGGTTATATCTGATGTCGGTTCCAGGGTTCCCAATAAGGTCATGAAATCTGGCGCTGAGCAAGCAGCCAAGATTATATCTGATGTCAAGGGACTATAAGGTTATCTGATTCGCCAAGAAGACACAACAACTGGCTGCTTAATCAGCGCCACGTCGACACAGCTGCTTCTTCAGCGCCGCACAGACATCAGTCATTATAAAAACCCCTTCAACACAGGCACGGTGTAACAACCACTTCAGCACACAAGAACTAACTGGCTGCTTGTTCAGCGCCACGGCGACACGGCTGCTTCTTCAGCGCCGTATGGGCTTTATAACATGCAACTACATGCGATGAGGCCGCAACGCAATGCGACCCAGTCAGCAGAGAGCAAGAAGAGACGCCTGGGCAGCAATTATGTCGTAAGGTGGGCTCTGCAGTTAGCATGCGCCCACATCAGCAAGTGCTCTGTATGTTCCGTGAGATTCACATGTGAAGATCGGCTCTTTTCACCCGGTGCCGCATGCTTCAGCTCCAGCAGCACAAACGTGGCCACTAAGACTCGGGTTCTCGGGTTTGTCTTCTCCTACATCTTCCTTCTTATCTAGTCTCCTGTCTAGTACGGGAATGTTCTGCTGCTATTGCCGCCGTTCCCCCCGCATGGAGCTTTGCATTGACATCTCGAAATGCTATATAATTAAGCCACCTCGGCTAATCCGCGGCAAACCCGAAAGCCCAAGCCCCATGGCTGTTGCAGCCACTGTCTGTGGCTGATGCCGGTGCTGTTGCTGGTGGCGTGGCTGCTGCCGCTGCTGTTGCTGGTGCTGTGGCTGGTGCCGGTGCTGTTGCTGGTGCTGTGGCTGGTGCTGTTGCTGCTGCTGTTGCTGGTGCTGTTGCTGTTGGTGCTGTGTGCTACACCCCTCGTGCGACAGCGACAGTCAGGATCCTCATATTGGCGTACTGGGCTCCCTGAAAATTAAACTGTCCTGCAGTCACCTGCGTTTGCCGCTGGCACTACTACCTCCAACTCCGGCATAGCCGCCGGAGCCTCCCTCACGGCCGCCACCGCCGCCTCTCTTGCGGCCGATCATCTGCACCTGCCAGAATGCTCCAGGGTGGTGCCGCGTAACCTGCTGTAGTTAACCGCGCCTCCAAGGCGATGTTTTTCGCCTGCTCGCTGAGCAATTCGGCCCGCGCTTCCTTTCTGTCCTGGCGCTCAAGGCTGTCAGAACTTTCACAAGAGGCTGGCAAAGGGCAGTCCTTGCGAGCCGCCTCCTGCTCGTCCTGCAAGCGCCCGGCCAAAATCCGCCGCTGCGACTGCGACTCCTGCCAGCGTCACTCAGAAAGCTTAATGGAACTAAATGTCCTGTCCGTCCTCGAGGTCGTCATTCAAGGACTTCCGCACCCCGAAGTGCCATGCATCGCGGTGCTTCACAGCTGCCGTCCATTCCTGGTCGCGGTGCTGCAGCTGCAGCTGCGTCTTCTCCTGGGAACGGGCCGTCTGTCTACTGCGATCTCGCAAATGCAGTCAGCTTCATCGGGCCTGCTGTTTCAGCAACTCGCGGCTCTTCTCCTCCTGACAACAGGGCAGTCTGTCTGGCGCCATCTTGGCAATGCAAAATTCGTCGCGCCTCCATCTTCTTGAGAGTCGCCTTGTGCTGCTCCTGAGAAAAGGGCATGCTGTCTGGCGTTACCTTGGCAGTGCGCACAATTCATCCGGCCTCGCGCTTCATGTTCTCGACTCTCTCATTGTGGAGCTGCACCGAGCTCCGCTTCGCCTCACGGCCGGCTGTTCCAGCCGCTTCGTCTGCCTGTGATGTGTGGCTCTTGCGGCAGAACCCCTCCGCAGCCATGTGAGCGTGCCTCGCCTGCTCGGCTCGCATCTCCGCGCGGCCCCAGGCTTCCTCATGGGTTGGTTTGGTCTGAAACCTTCCCTCAGGCTGCTTACTCAGCGCCTGCACATCAAGCCTGGGTTCTATGTTATATAGGCTGCTTGTTCAGCGCCTTTTGTGGGCTGCTTGCTCAGCGCCCTTCCCCTCTTCTAACAACCGGCACCCCGTCCTGCCACGCTTCTTCAGCCTCTTGCGCGCGATCCGCTGCGCGATCTGCGAGGCGTAGTCGCTGAGCAGGTGTCTTCCCTTAAATCCAAACAGTACGTTGTGCACTGGTGTTTATTGTCGAGTCGTTGTTGAAGCCAATTTGAACCAAGAGTCGGGAGCCTCTGAACTTCCTCTTCGCGGGGTTGTGCTCTCCGCTCCCCTGCCACGATCCATGGTTGTCTTTCCGCGAACGCCCCATGGCTTCGGAGCCGCTGTTGCTGCTGCTTGTGCTGTCGCTGGTGCTGTTGCTGTGCTGGTGCCGTGCTGCTGCAAGTGCTGTGGCTGGTGCCAGGTGCCGGTGCTTTTGCTGGTGCAAGTGCTGTGGCTGGTGCCCTAAGCTTCAGTCTGCCGGTTGCCGCTCTAGGCTGCTCGATGCCCTGATGATGCTCTAGGCTGTTTCTGGCCTCATGTCATGTGTGATCTTCCGGCGCACTAAGCCACAACATGCGGCCCAGAATCAATCCAAGATTCAATCAAACATGCCATCAGCAACAACAACGGCTCGCATCTGACCGTGGCCAAGCCCGGGCTCCTGGCCATTGCCGTGGCGCAGGAAGGCCGAGATCAGGCGCACGCCTTTGAACCCCAACGACGAGGCAATTCTATTTCACTGGATCAGTATGAGGCCAGCAGGGCTGCTTAATCAGTGCCCTTTCAGGCTGCTTGTTCAGCGCCTTCCATCCCGTCACGAGCTTCAAGCCTGTTTCATGGGGGCTGCTTGTTCAGAGCCCTCTGAGGCTGCTTACTCAGCGCCTTCCATCCCATCCTCAGCCTGAAACCTGTTATTCGGGCTGCTTCTTCAGCGCCCTGGAGGCTGCTTCTTCAGCGCCTTTTCCATCCCAACATCAACTGAGGGCTGCCCACTGAGTAACGTGCCGCCTCTTGCGTGGCTCAGCACCTGAGTACGATGACCCGGCATGTGGACCTATACTCCTTCCAAAGAATCCCTGCGCAACCAGACTTTGTAGCAGATGAGACTTTACTAGTTACTAGTTCATCAAGTGAAAGAGCCCCTTCCAGCAAATGCTAGGCGCCTGCCTAGTCGCTGTGGCGCAGTGATTCAAATCCTTAGCGTATGGCGTGTTTCATGTGGGCACCAGAAAACGAGCCCCGCCCATGACTCCAGCACGGGCTGCTTGTTCAGCGCCCTATACTTGCTCTATTACAGGCTGCTTTTTCAGCGCCTTGGGGCTACCTACGTACTTCAATACAGGCTTGTTATTCAGCACACTCATACCCAGCCATGTCATATGTTTCTGGACTCACCGCAAAAGCGGATTCACTCAGCCGAGGACTCGCCAACTGGAACTTGCAGCAAGCTCTGCAAGATGCACTGGGTACTGATGGGTCTTTGTTTGGCTGGTCACAATCATAATGAAACCATGCATCACTAATGGATCACTAGGCCACTAGGTACCAACCCCCTACACCCTGAATCTCCAAACAAAAAGCACTCAATCCCTAAAGCGCCTGGGTCACGAACCCAACCCCAAAAAACGCAAGCCCCGAGCCTTTAAGGGCGCAGTTTCGATCTCTTAACGCCGGAGTCATTCTTGATTTGCGGTGGGTTCGGGAAATGCTCATGTTTCCTCTTTTCGTGTTCTCTACGACAATGGTCCGGGCAAAGATGTTGGATTTGAGAAGCAATACTTTGCGGTTTTTTTCTTTATCTCTTCTCTCTCTCTCTCTCTCTCTCTTTCTCTCTGTCTCTGCTTCTCCCCTTTTTTTGTCCGTGGGAAGTCCCCGCAGCCCCCACACACCTATATGATTTCAAGTCAAGCTACCGACCCCCCACACCACCCCACCCCCACCAACCCGAGACACAAAGGCACACAGCTAAGCACCGGCAAGCTAACTCTATATACTGACTATACTGGACTGCATCAGTCCATTTGTAATGAACCGTAGATATATCGAATCCTAACCCGGAACCCTTTATACCTACCGGACTGCATCAGTCCATTTGTCAAAAACCATAGATGTATCGAAGGTCCTAAGCCTATACCTACCGGACTGCATCAGTCCATTTGGTTTAAACGAATGTCTTAGCCTAGACCTACCGGACTGCATCAGCCCATTAGCCAAAACCTAGCAGACTGCATCAGCCCATTTGCTACGCAAACCTAAACTATCTATATTCATCCTACCGGACTGCATCAGTCCATTTGCTATTTCCCCATTTGATGTAGTTATCTACGACTTTAAGCGTTACCCCTATATAGTAGGACTGCCTGTACTCTAACCCAACCCCACTGAAGCCGTCGATTTAGTAGTGGTTTGGGCGTTTAGGGTTCGGGCGTTTAGGGCTTATAGGGCGTAGGCGGTGTAGTGTTCAGTCTTAGGGTTTAAAGTTTGCTCATCATGATGGCTGCCGATACATCATGCAATTCTGTGGCCGGTATACCTGCGCCTGGCAGGACAATGCATAATGCATCTTCGTGCTTTAAGAGTTTAAGGTCATTTAGTCTAGGAACAAAGTCGTACTTGGAAAAGGCAAAACAAAATCAAGAAACATGTGGCCGCGAACAGAACGCACCTGGGTGCGACCTGTTTTTTTTGGCTGTTTCAGCCACCAAAACCATGTTTCTGAACCGTGCCTGCACAATATAAAGATTTGTGTGGCCAGGAACAGAACGCACCTGGGTGCGACCTGTTTTTTTTTGCTGTTTCAGCCACCAAAGCCATATTTCTAAACCGTGCCTGCACAATATAAAGATTTGTGTGGCCAGGAACAGAACGCACCTGGGTGCGACCTGTTTTTTTTGGCTGTTTCAGCCACCAAAGCCATATTTCTAAACCGTGCAGCACACACCTGGGGGCGACCTGCTATTTCTGATTAAATGATGAAAACCATGTTTCTGAACCGTGGCTGCAAAGTTTGGAGAATAATCTTGCCATGGTGCAACCAATAACTTGTTTCTGAACACTTCAAAAAAGGTGGCTGCTCAAACAAAGCTCAGAGATTCTACTGCGAATGAAGTTGAACAATCAGGTTTCCAAATTCTATATTTCACCTTCTGCGCTCTAGTTGTCTATATACAAAACAACGACCTAAAAAAAGACAGAAAAAGAACCGCTATAGAGAAGCCAGCCTAAGTGCTTCTCGCAGATCTCTAAGACTCTACAGTACCAGGGGACGATGCAAGGAGTACAGCAACATACCTAATTATAGACTTTACTTGGTGGCTTTCTGCTCAGCGCTCAGGTCTTGACCTTGAAGGCCCGAGGCTCTGAACATGCACGTCGCGTCGACACGGCCCTGCTAGGGCTGCAACTCAGCTGCTGTAAGACTGGAACAATGATGCAGAGAGTTCTTGCAATTCTGTCGTTTTCTCTTTGTCCTTCTCCCTCCAACCCCTCCTCCCTCTTTCATGCGGCAGCCCAGGCAGCGATTGGCCGCCACAGAGCCTGCAGCCGTGCTTGAAGCCGCGCCTGCTTCCGCACTGGGGAAAGGTGTGTGGCTCCTAACGAACAGGGCAGGTTCGAACCTTGTGCCGAATTCATGTCAGATTCTTGACTCCACAGATTTGCGGTTCGTGCGACTTGGCATGTGTTCGGATGACCGCTGAGGACGGTAACTAGGTCACAGCCTCGCCTTCAGTCCCATACCTGCCGCTGCAGGGCTACATGCCCTGAGATGCGGTGCTGGCCCAAAACATGATTCCATCACCCATGCCATCATTAATTACATCGACGTTGGTTTTGACAGTCACCCATGCCAAGTGACACTGACAGTGGCACACACACACACACACACATGCACAACGGTTTCGAGGCTGCGTTGTGCATCCAGTCCCTCAGGTACGGCCCATTGTGGAGTCCGCATGCTGGCGACAGCGAAATCTAGGCAGGACCCAAGTCTCTCGATACCATGGCACATCCTGTCCTGAAAAGTTGGAGTAGTAACTTGCCTCGGCCGGAGTTGCTTCCTTACGTCATGCTGTTCGCAGCTTCCTCTTGGTGAGGCTGGACAGCCGCATCTCCAGCTAAAGGTGCCCTTTGCGCAATGCTGGCCTTAGAAGTCGCAGGTAGACTTTGGTTCGGTACAGTCACGTCATCAGAGCTGGTGAACAACGTTTTCAGCCTGCAAGCAGTTTTCAGCTCTCGAGAGTCTCGTGGATGGAAAAGTCAATGAAGTTGCGCTGTGCTTCGAATGTATGTCGTCCACTGCCGCTCGGTCATTGGTGCTGTGGCTACGTTAGTAAGCCCAGACGGCTTCCGTCAGATAGCATCGCACGCAGATCATGCCGCAGGTTGTGTGCAGCCTGAGATTGGGTTGTTCGGGACTGCAGAGCCACTAAACGGCCCAGGCGTTTTCGAGCTGGCGGCCAGCTGCGCATCTCACGAGGCCGGTGCCGGCAGGTCCCATGCGAACACAAGATGTTCAATAGATGCCAGGCCGAAATGCATATATCATAAATTATGGATGAGGTTTGAGTAAACCCAGCTGGTCACCAGGCAAAATGTCTTTTGGAGTTCAAGGAGGCTTAAGCCGACAAGTATTCGTTGCCTCGCCTGTGCTTAAAGGCACCTGGTGTGCGCCGTGATGCGGTGGGAGCACTCAGGCGCGGCTGGACGAAGCACTCTGAATTCAACTGCTGTTTGAACAGGAGCCACCAACATGTCAACATGAGTTCAATGAGTCTAATAGAAATCACACCAGGCGGATGGTCCTTGACGACGTCTCTCCTCAGCGCGTATGCGATCTCGTGCTGAGCCTTCTGGAGGAGTTCTGCACACTGTCGGCGGAAGGTGCTGCGGTGATCGACAGTCTGCAAGAAGCTTCAACGCCCTTGAACATGCGAACATTCTTCACAACGATGACTGGCAGGGATTTGCATGTAGGGACCTAGGCAGACCTGAAACAAGGACCCTACAGAGGTCGACATATTGTGAGTACGGACAGAGTTCCAGCTTGGCAGGACAGCAGTTCGGAGGTTCGCTTGGCTGCGGTGCAGACAATGACAGCACTGGAGATGGAGCCTGGAGATGAAGAGGCCTTTGGCAGCTTGCGAACACTGTGGGGCATCCAGGAAGTCCACGGTGTAGCCGTTTTGCTGGAGATGCTTACGGTAGACCTGAAACATTCTCTGAAGCCAGCACACGCGCAGGCTGCTCAAGTAAACCGGGGCATGTGGATCAATGCACTCAGCGACCCGGATGTCGACGTCAGAATCCAGGCTGCGTGTGCCGCAGAGCGTGCCTTGGCTTGACCTGCTAGAGTGCGAGAGCTTCCTGCACAGTGCCCCCCCCCGTCTTCAGCTTTGTTGCCTACGCAGTTGACACGGGGCAAGTGCCTGCAGGGCACGGAGTCAAAGCAGCATAGATGATGAAGTGGCTATGAGGCGTGCTGGCCGTCGACAGCTTGGAGGATCCTGCTTCAGAGTCGATCACGCTGATGGCGGATGCTCTGGGAACCGCCATGACACAGACCTCTGGTGAAAGTGTGACTGGGCTTCCACACTAACTGAATTTTGGCTTTGGAAAAATTAAGAAGTTTCAAAGTATCAGAAAGCCGAGGAGAAGACTTTTAGTGTGGGGAGGACGTCTTTCCAGCGGCGCTGTGTGAACTCGCTCGGCATCCTCTCCGACTTGGGAAATCCCGTTGCCAGGCACTGGCTCAGCCAGCCGCTTGGCTGTATCTCAGGGAGTCCCGCGCGGCCGCTTCACCGGGGGAGACAGTAGCGTATAGTAGCGTGCTGTCATGAGCTTCAGCACATCTGCGTGCCAAGAGAGGTACTTGTAGCAAGGGGCGAGCGTGCAAACAGGGATGCATGCAGGCAGCATGCAGAGCAAGGCCGCCTGCCTGCCTGCCGGCATACACATGCATAGATGCATTTTCAAGTTCCTGAGGTTCCACAGCCATCCCGATCCTCAAGTGCGGCTCGTTTCTGTGTGCGCGACAATGACTCTCGGCAACAGCGATTAGCAAACTCAATGCTTTCTCAAGTGTTTGGTCCGTTCATTCTTCAGCACGGGCAGTGAAGAAGTGTAGTCACACAGTCACACCTTTCTCATTCGACTGCGGAGTCCAAGGAGTGCAGACGCTGCTATGCGGCATGCGCAGTCAGACGCCAACGTTACTCTGCAGATCGGACAAGCTCCACCCAAGTTGGGTTCGTCCGCAAATTGTTTGTTCGCAAGCCGGTAAGTGGAGACCAGAGACAGAGCAAGCCTGCAATTTACTGCTGGTTGCTGGCTGCCTGCAGATGAGCCTTCCAGTCAGGACAGGAAGAGGTCCAACAGAGCTGCACTAAAGGCATCTCCACTCGGAACAGTGGAAGACATCTTTGTTTCGCCATAAGCTTGCCATCTTGAAAGCTGCTGCTGACAAGACCCGGCCTGTCATGTCTTTGTAGCTATCATGCCCAAAGGTTGTTCTGCGGCACCACATCCACAGCCTTTGTGGCGGAGAGCTGCCAAAGCTTCTGGGCCTCCCCAAGAAGGACAGAGCAAGGCTGCCGATCCTGGCCCGGAGGTTTTTAAATTTGCTTTCTTTGAAGCAGGAGCTCAGTGAGCATCAAGAGGAAGAGCTGCGGTGGGCCATTGAGAAAACAGCGGGCGGCCCCTGGAATGCAAGGAAGAATTAAACACATAACACCGAGGTTCTTACCTTTGCCTGAATTTGCTGGTGCCTTGTTGGAGTGTACACTGACTGACGTCCATCCCGGGCTCTAAACGTTGGCTGCCCCTGAGTTTCGACCTCATCGCCTCCAGTCAAGTTTTCCGAGGCAGCGAAGGCTGGCGACCGCACCTGGCTCGCTGCGAGGAGGATGGTCAGGCCGCGGCCGACGGCCACAGTAGGGCCAGGGCGCTTGGGGTTTCGGACCTTGCTCCCGGCAGTCAACGCTTATCGAGCCCTCAGCTTCGACAGGAAGTTTACCTATTGTGATGTCTCCTCCCTGTCCTCTGTCAGGTTTCCAGTGTGACGGCTCTTCTCTTCAGGTCCGGCATCAGAGATGAGAGCGACGGGGCTTCAACCGAGGCGAGATGACCCGGGAAAGCATGGTTTCCATCTCCCGAAAGTTGTCTTGTCCTCCCGGATACTTCTGTGCCGAGTGATGCTCTCCACTTCGACCCGCACCCGAATGGCTCCTTACTTTGAGCCAGGAGTTGGAGCCCAGAGCTTCAAGCACCATCAACTCTGAGAAGCATTCGTACTTGTAGTTGATCACTGGGCGGGACATGCCCGCTTTGTGCACTGCTTGGGAAACGACGCGGGCAATGTAACATGACAGTCCCCGCTACCCACGACAGTTTGTTCTGATCTGTTCAGCTTATGGAAAAGCAGGTAGATTGAGCATTAGGAAGCCACTCATATGACGGCTGTCCAACTTCGAGTGTCCAAGCAAACGTCTCCTGATCTGCCGGCAGCCCCTTCACAGCAATCGACAGCCTAAGGTGTACGCCAACTCGTCATCAAGAGCCTTACGGCCAAGGAGCTCCCCGGCCAGGCCAGAGTGTCAGAGACTGCGAGTCGCCGAGAGCTCCATGCGCGGCCGTGTGAGGCTGGGGGACGCGGCTTTCCAACGGAGTTCTGCAGCACCGCCGAGGTCCAGGCGAGCGGCGAGCGCCTTTGTTGAGAGGTCAGGGTCATTACGCTGGAGCGCCCGGGAGAGCCGTGTTGCAAGCCTGTGCCAGAAGTCTATGCTACAACCAAAACGGAGGGAACCTTGGAGAAGTGATTCATCGACACGAGGCCGCCGACGGTCTTGCGGAGCTGTTGTCCAACCGAGCCAAGCTGCGTCAATCCCAAACGCAAGACGGCCGGAAGTCGCGCTGGCAGGACCGTTCAAGGTCTTTCTATGTTTTTCGGCAGAAGGCCGACTGTTGCCGGCAATTACTGTGGAGGTATGCAGGTGGATTGTTTGGATGTTGACGGACTTCTTCGGACGTGATCGGTAAGATGGCAGCAGGGAAACGTCAGGCGGGACAGACAGTCTACACAGGAACGTCCTTGACTTGCTCGTTTGGCCCCTGGCAGGACTTGGCGCAGCGGAAACTGTAGTCGGAAAATAGAGTCTGAGCCCGTTCGTGGCGATGCACAAGCTCGACCAGTTCATTCTTGATGCACGTGGTGCCTTGCCTCATTATCTGAGGCCGATGTACGAGTTGGCCGACTTCGGTGATCCGTGGGAGTATTGGTCCGTACATGCCAGCCAAGATCGCAGCAAGGCCGGAGCAAAGCAGCTCCGCGTTTCGCATGTTTCGCTAGGCGCTTCAGAATGGCCCTGAAGATTCTTAATTCAACGTGTGCCCGGCTTGACAACCCTGAGCTGCAGGTGAGTGTCGTCCAAAACAGTCGCTTCGGCATCGGCGATGTGACGTTTCTTATGGTTATCTATGGAAAGTTGCAGCCTCAATCAGGGGTTTGCTGACAGAAACTGGTTACGATTTGATTGTGGTCCTGTGGATATGAACATTCAGAAGGTCTTGAAAAAGAGCGCTGAGGCTCGAATACATCCAGGACACCGTGAAGAGGACGCAGCCGACACAATTACCCAAGGGCGGTCACCCTGTGGTTTCCTGAGGCGAGGCAGGCAATGATCCGGCTGAAGCCAGCGAAAATATGATTTTGTGACATGCTGGCTGCCTGCTGGACGACTCTACACTCTAGGAAGGGCGACACCTCTTCGGTTCTTGCCAGCTGGAACTCCGTCGTAGTCAAGAGGCACTGCAGGACATAACAGGACCACTGCTTGAGGACCTGCATGATTACATGGCAGGGTAGGATGCAGTTCCCATCCCAGCTGCAGAGCTCAACATTCGACGCTAGTTGTTTAGTCAGTCTATAGTCTTTGCAGCGCCAGGCTCACAAAGCACACCGTACATTTGACTGGTGGCCGGAAGCTCGAGGCAGTTTGGCTATACTTGTACCATGACGAAAGTGCAAGTCTTGCGAGCGCAGCGTCGCAGCATGTCGCAGGGCGTCACTGTTATCCTGAAGTCGCGCGAGCCCGAGCTTGCTGCGCGAGGTTGAAACCCCACGTTGGCAGCATGGTCTCTTCTGTTCATCTGCTTTCAAAAGCACGAACTACAGGAATCATATAGTGAAAGACTTGGACAGAATTGACAGCATCGGATTCCTGGAGCCCGTTGAGTAGTTTCAGTTGGATGCCATCGGCACTGCTGGCGCGTGTGTGCAGAACACCCACGTGAGGTTGGGACTCCTAGGCGACTGGGCAGTGGATCGGCTGCACAAGATGACGCAGATGGTCAGCCCCCCCCTGGAGCAATTGAATTGGGCATCGGACATTTCCAGAGCAGACATGCCCCGCTTCCCGCGCGTAGACTCGCGAGAGAATTCCTTGATCCCTGCGCAGACCGGTGTCTGGTGTGATGGGGATCTGGCCTCAGAGTGCCGAGTGCAGAGATTGGCCAGTTTGCAGCACAATAGCAGGTTGCTGCGGTTGCTGTACTGCTTGTGTGAGGGTCTTGGCAGTTTCCGCTTTGGCTCTAAAGGACTGGCGGCGCCCGCTGCTCATCGATGCAATCGGCCAGAAGCCCACGCATAGCGGCATAGCATAGAGGATTCCATACACATGTCGTCATGTCGTGTCGCGAGGACGTGTCCAGTGCAGTTCGTAGGCCAGGACGAAGGGACTTGCTTGTGGGCCTACCCTACATGCCGCAGAATTTGGCTGGAATTGCTCCGAGCATCCAGTGAAGTCTTCCAAGCCTTGCGTAGCAGAAATGGCCAAGCTTGATGGCGCAGAGCCCCGGCTGCACATTGCAGGGCCCGCGACGTAACGGCTCGAGAGAGAGAACACTTTGGAAGCCGTGCAAGGATTGCTCTTGGCCCTCCGATGAAGAGCTCCGCCAGGCTTCGCCGGGAAGTTTTCGGAAAAACCGAGAACCGTTTCCAACGATTCGGTACCCGAGGCAAGCGGTCCAGGATCACCTTCAAGTCGACCCAGCCGATAAAGTTCTCAGTCCTTTGAGTAGTTTTCCTATTCGACTTCTTGTCGATGTCGCGCATTCCGTAGGGTAGGAGCACCTTATAGACATTTGGGTGAGATTTTGCATTGCAGCCAGAGAAAAGGGCCGTGCCACCTGTAATAGAGCTTTTCCAGTGGCTGCATCTACAGGTGGAGGAGATACGAAAGATATGCGCTGCCACTGAGCCAGCATTCTATGGGCCGTCAGAGAGTTGGGCTTGCAAGGAATTGTAATTCCGAGGCTGGATTAATGCGGTGTTTGGTTGGCCGAGTGCCTGGTCGCCTGAAAAATCTCATCTTGAGTAGCCTCGGAAGGGTGCATTAAACAAGCTCATAAACCCATCGGCCACCCCTTGATGGGCAGGCCCGCCCCCAGATACTACTACTGTACTACTACTAATACTACTACTACTACTACTACTACTACTACTACTACTACTACTACTACTACTACTACTACTACTACTAAGGGTTTCGGCTGAAGCGCTGAGCAGTTGTGTAGGGCCTCCTTTCACCAGGGTTCATGGCACGGTGCCTTTTATACCTGACTGGCCTCTTCTGTCTTCCAATCTTGAACTGCTCCGAGGGAGACCGACTTCAGTTGCAGGGGTCCCAAATCCCCTGGGCGGATCCTGTTAACAATATGAGTGAAGGACACCGAGGACCGCTTAACCCGAGGGTTTGTGACCGTACCACAGCGGCCCTGGGAGCCTCCGATCAGGAGGTGAAAATCTCTGGCAAGGGACCACAGACCGGTCCTTGGAGTATGAGTCGCAAACGTGCGTTTCGGCGTGCCAGGAGGAGGGCTGAGCAGAGGGGTGGAACTTGGTACAAAGGCCGATGGTGTACAGCTGCAGCGCTGGGGACGAACTTCAGATCCACTGCTACGCCACTGGAAGCACCTGCCAAGAGACCTCCTCAATGCCGAGCACCAGCCCGTCTTCGAGTGCTGTCGTACAACATAGGAGGTTTTTCTCAAGAATGCTACGATCTCTTTAAACACTACCTTCATGAAAAGTGCGAGGCGGATGTGGTCATTGTTCAAGAAACACACCACGGCCTCGGTCGTGATGACGGTCACTGGCTCCTGCCAGGGTGGATCGTTGTCACGACTGCGGATCCCAAACAGCGATATTCTGGTGTCGGGGTTTTTCTGCGCCGATCAGTCTTTGCGGACGAACAGGTTAGTCATGTCACCTGGATACCAGGACGGCTGCTACATGTTCGGTGCGTTGGCACCACTCTGACGCTTGACATAGTGGCCGGATACCAGCATGTTTGGCAGGAGCGCCACGCGGACAAGATTAGCAAACAACGACATCACTTCTGGACACAATTAGGCCTGCTGATTCAAGGGCTGCCAACTCGCCATCTGCTGGTCCTTGGAGCTGATCTGAACACCCAGGTCAGACCAGTGCCAGGTGTCATCGGGCGTGGAGTACTCAAAACTCGACGACAACCGGAGGTCGAGCTTGAGGCCCTGCTTCGAGAACAACAGCTCGTCTTGCTGAATACGTGGGGCCGGTCAGCAGCGTCGGCGTGTGGGACTTTCGTCCATGGTTCCACGTGCACACAAATCGACTTTCTGGCTACGCGTCGGAGACATGCGGATGCGCAAGCGCGCCTGGCATGTCCTATCGCTTTGGATCTTGCTCCGTGGCGGCTTGGAGCGAAGCATAGACCCATTTTCACTTCTTTGCCGTGGATTGCTGGCTGGAAAGTCGCCCCTAAACTGCCCCACCCCGTTCGGTTTTCTCTTAGGGACCTTAGGCAAGCTGTGAAAGATGGCACATCTGAGGCCCAGGAGCTCTCCAGAGTTGTGACTGACACTGTGTGTAGCTTAGGTGAGCAGGGCAGTATCCAGCAGTTGAACGAAGCTGTCCTCCCGCACTGTCAACGCCTCTTTCCCTCTAAGCGTAGACCTGCCCATACCCGTACTAGTGACCCTGCCATCACTGCTGCTGCTGAACGACTGTGGGACCTGTATAGGTCGCAGGTCCCACGATGCCCACCAGGCTCATTTCGGCAGGCCTCTGCGCTTTGGCATAGGCAAGATAATCTGCGTAGGGCTGCCAGGGAACTTCGAGCTGCAGGCCAACACAGGCGGCGCTTGTGGCTCGAAGAGCAGCTGCAGATTGCCGAAAGAGCAGCTGAGCGACAGGATATGGGACAGGTGTATCGTGTGATCAACACTATTGCACCTAAGAAGGGCAGAACCAAAGTTCGCATTCGGTCAGCTCAGGGTCATCTCTTGTCGGTTCGTGATGAGTTTCAGGAAATCTTCGCCTATTTCCAGGGTGCGTTTTCCAGGGACATTCCGTATGTCGTTCCTGATTCAGCTGCTCTTAAGTTCACGAATGCTGAAATAAGTGAGGCCATTGCACTTCTCAAGCCCGGGAAGGCCGTTCCACGATCCAGTTTGCCAGCTGATGTATGGAAGCTTTGTCCTGATGATATCGCGACCTACTGTACCAATGTACTGAATCGTAGCACGCAACAGGGCAATAGCTTCCCGCCGGAGGCTACATGCTGCGACCTGTCTCTCCTTCCCAAACCCCAGAAGGTAGGCCGCAGACCTCAAGACCTTAGACCTCTAGGCCTTCAGGAACCGTGTGCTAAGGTACTTGCTATTGCTTTGCGTGCTAGGGTCCTTCCTTACGTACAAGAGTACATTACTGCCCGACCCCAGTATGCCTACAGCCCGGGCAAGGCCGTAGACGATGCGATCTGTCGCGTGGCATCTCACTGTGCCAGTGTCCGATCTCGGATCCAGCGAGGTCAGCTCAGTGTTCGGCAAAAGCGAGAGGGCTGTAAGGAGAGTACGTGTTATGGCGGTATCATGCTGAGTGTTGATCTCAGCCGTGCTTTTGACGAACTGCCCCGAGCCTCGCTCGAGCTTGCAATGACCCATGCAGGGATCCCGGTGGATCTGCAGGCAGCCTTCCTTGAAATCCATGAGAGATGCACTTATAGGGTCTCCCATGGTTATCATAGTGGTGTCTTTCAGCTGGGTAAAGGGGTTCGTCAAGGGTGTGCGCTTAGTCCTCTGCTGTTCACCATATACAGCTGCTGGCTGTTCGATCAGTTTGCAGAGTGCACATCCTGGGAGTTTGCGAACGAAGTCGCCACACTCTTTGCTGACGACAGTCATGCCGCCTTCAAGATTGAATCCTTGCAGGATGTAGGACGTGCTCTGCGGGCGATTCGCATACTCTTTGGACTGTTCACCAAAACAGACATGAAGGTGAATTCTGCCAAATCTTGCATCGTGGCGGGGCTGCGCGGTAGTGCAGCCCGGAACTGGCTCAGACGGCATGCCTGTGTAGTTGATGGTAAGCCTGGTTTAAGCCTTGGAACCCCTGGTCACCCCCTCAGCATACCTAGTGCTAACCGTATGGTGTACCTTGGGGTTGTTGCTTCCTACGGATCGTTCGAGATGTTTACCTACAAGCATAGGCTAAAGGCTGCTGTTCAGAACCGCCAGAGGCTTCTTCGCACACTGCACTGTCGGAAGTTTTCTCTTGGATGCCGAGTGAGATTGTATGTGGCCTGCGTCCGTTCCACGCTTATGTACGGATTGCATGCAGTTGGGTTACCCGCCAATGTGCTCCGGAAACTTGAAGCTTATGATGCTCGAGCCTTACGTGCAATCTCAAACTCGCCGGTCCATCTCACACGCGAGAGCAACGAACGCCTCCGGCAGCGCTTGAAAGTTCCGTCACCCCATCAAGCGCTGGCACAACTGTTGGGTCGTAGAGCAGAGCGTAGTGGGGAGGTTTTCAGTCGGAACTGGTTCCGCTGCAAGCGCGACGAGCTAGCTGCGACTCAATCACATGTTGATGCCAGTGCCAATGGGCTCGTAGCCACTGAAGCCAGCTGGGGAGTGCCTTGTCCGGACTGCGGAATCTACTTCACGAATCACCGGCACATGCGCTCGCATCGCACTCGTCAGCATTTCAAGAAAGCAGCGGACTCGGTGCAACCATCCACCGTGCGGGCCAGGCCCAAAGGGGTGCTCCCCTCCCACGTCTATGCCAAGTATGCATTGGATGGCATGCCCACCTGTAGATTTTGCAGCGAATCTTTTCAAAGGGTTGAAGGCCTGAAGAAGCACATCAATGGAGGATGCCCTGGTCTTGACCCTAATGGCGACCCACATAGTCCCCATCTTCACCCGAAACCAGCCTCGGAAGTCCAGGTAGCTTCCGGGGCTATCGTCACTGCTCCCGACCCGGCCACAGGCCCAGTGCCGGGCGGAGCAGCTGGCACAATCGCTGCAGATCAGCCTCTTTTTGAAGATGGTGGTTTCCGTCACGCCCTGAAACAGAGCTGGCGCGTGCCATTGCGTGATGCTGAGCTGTGTCGCTCCCTGCGAACATACTGCGTCTTTTGCCATCAGTGGATTTCGCTTGTAGGACCGGGATGCAAGCAACATCACCGTCTCTGTCACGAGCGGGAGTGGAAGCATGCCACCGCAGCTGTCGCCCGCGTCAACACACTGGGGCTAGATCCTTGCTCCCCGTGCCGCTACTGCTGCAAGCCCACGGCCGATCCACGCCGGCACCTCAAAAGTTGTGTGCCTGTGTTTCAAGCTTCACTGGCGGCCCTTGTTCTTTCTCATGAAACTGAGCCTACCCCGATTCTTTCCCATGAGGACACCTGCCATGACCGAGTTGATGGAGGCAGAGCAGGAGCTGCCCCGAGCAGCTCTGGCGAGTCGGGAAATCGACATGGTGTTTGGTGGCAAGTCAGGCGAAACGGCGGCCCAGGACAAAAAGGAGGAGGACTGGGGAAAGGACTGGGAGGAAGCCGGACGGTCCGGCAAATGGATGAAGCAGGAGGGCGGAAAGGGCCCCACGCAGTGGCCGAAGAACTGGTCCCAGAAGAGAGGCTGGAGCTCGGGCCACTCCAAAGCCCAACTGGATCAGAAGGTCCAGCACTTCATGACGACCGTGGCCAGGGCGCTGATCCGACACGAAGCGGATCTGACGATGCTTCGTGCAGACACAAGCTTCGTCCTCTTCATCGATACTTCCACCCACTCCTGCCTCAAGTCAGTGCAGGAAGCAGCAGAAAAATGGGGAGAGCTCTTCACCAAGGGCGAGGTCAAATCGCCGCTGAAGCTGGTGCTTCTGATGGGCATCTTCAAGAAGCTCAAGGAGGCTCTGGAGGACCTACAGATCAACGACGACAAGCAGAAGCGATGCCAAGCGGCGGGATGGCTGGTGGAAGGTCGTCAAGCCCTCGACCCAGCCTGGGTGTACCACGTCTGGAATCCACAGACGAAGGAGCAGGAAGTCGGCGAAACCGCGCCGAGGTCCCACACCGAGATTCTCAAGGACATGGATCGACTGATCCTGCTTCTTCCTACGGAAGGGCTTTTGCTTCGCTTTCGCTGCACGCAGTCCCTGACGGACAAGAAGGAGGGAGAGGTGGTTCCCTTCATGATCACCGTCAGCCTCCGCTCACAGGCAGCCGACGAGGTATACGGGATTATGCAGCGATTGGTGGGCAATGCTTGCTGCAAGATGTTGGGCATGAGGCTGAAGCCGGAGCGTGCCCAGCGTTCCCAGATGAGCAAGCAGATCGAGCAAGCCTACCAGGCCCTGGACTTCAGCGAATGGCGTCCCAGGGGCTACGCGACGCAGCAGAGCTCGGCCTAGGTCGGCCGGGTTCTGGAGGTGTGGCACTTCAGGCAGTGCCACGCCCACCCTTACATATGCCAGGCCCCCGCTTGCCGATGATCAAGCTTGCTAATCCTGTGGGCATGAATGTTTGCTATGCCAATGCTGCTATTCAGGCTCTCTACTGGCAGCCTGAGCTTGCCGGGCTCACGCCTACCGTTGCGGGGACCGCTCAGGCTGGTTTTTCATTCCTCCGACAGCCGCATGCTTGCTCGCTGATAGAGAGCATCGCTTTTCGGCACATATTTCACGCTTGGCCTGAAATCACTCGACAGCACGAAGCACCTGGGCACTACGCTGCCTCTGGATGCTCTTGCAGGCAGGTGGGAAGCTCGTCTCTCCCTGCCACATCAGGTTGTAGATTGCGGTCGCTGCTCCTCGCCCATACATGTCAGACCTGAGGGTGGAACCTTGCAGAATGTTATCAACAGATGGCGTAATCAGTATTCCGTGCATGGCATAGTCGATGGTCTTGGGCTAGTCTGCCTGCAGATATGTCGGTACGGTGAGCGCCGTGGCAAAAATCAGACTGCCCTGAACATTCCGCCAGGCTTGCATGTGAGTCTGCCTCACTTCCTCGATCCGGATGAGGGAACTGATGTAGTTTCTCTGTCATACCAGGTAGGGTTCGTGGTTTATCACATCGGGCCCACACCAAGCAGTGGGCATTACCAAGCCGCGTTGTGCTTTCCGGACGCACATGCCGATGGACCCACATGGACCTTTCATATATGTGATGATAGACGTAGTCCCCGACCTGCGACTAGGCAAGAACTTGCGCTGATTACCCGTAACTCCTACCTGGTGGGTTTGATTAGAGCGTAGCATCTGTACTAGGGAGAGCGGCTCCGGACAGCCGTGTCCACTCTCCCATGTTCCATAATTCACGTGCCACTCCGAAGCGTCCCGGCACACTGGATGAAAAGAACCCCTATGTGACTGATTTGCACGTTTTTCGATCTTCTGTCTCCACATTGCATATGCGCACTTTGCGCTGCTTGCTCACTGCTCGCCTGCCGCGAGACTGCTACTCAATTTTGGGTGATAGCTTCTGTGGTCTTCGGACTGTGGGCCGCGGTCGGGGCCTCAAACATTCCCCTTCCAGCTTACAATGATGCAGCTTACCGGGCCTGCAGCTCATTCTAATGACTTCGGCAGCAGCTTCACTCTGTCCATGCCAGCACACCGCAGCCCAGTTTTTCCAGCATGACTGTTGAATGCATAGAAGTGCCAGAGGACATTTATCATGATTTCTTGGAGGCCCATTTGCTTCTGAGTGCTGTGCGGCACTTACATGTCCTATGTTTTGGGGAACTTCCGCCGCGCCAACTTGGGATGCTGGCTCGCAATGATGTTCTCCAATGGGCGTGCACAGCTCTGCGTGAACCGTGGCGCCGGGAGCTGGTGGCCTATGCCGGTGAGCTCTCCAGCACCTTCTCAGTGCAGATGCATGCCACTTTACCGGTCCCTCACTGGCAGGACCCTGGCTCAATTGGAGCTGCGGAAAGATTGGCTATGCACATGCTTGAGGCAGGTAGCGCCCCCATCTGGAGCACGGCACGGCAGCTTGCTATTTTGCTCGATCATGAGCAACCTCGACACTCCATGGCACTGCGGAATGGTGAGGCCTCCAGTGTTAGCTTTGGGGCGTATGCCAAAGGACCCTTTCATGGCCTCTGCAGGAAAACACTCACACATCCGAATGTTGCGATGATCCTCAACTGCTTGATCATGAGGGTATGTCCGAGGCACACCTGGACAACACTTGCTCTCCATTTCAACTATGGTACCCCTCCTCATCGTGACAAGCAGAACAGTCACCACAACTTGGTGCTTGCATTGTCTTTACATGATGATGGTGAACTGTGGATAGAGACCCCTGAGGGTGACGAGGCGATTCTGTTTCAAGGAATGGAAGTATGGGGCATCCGATATGCATTGCAACTACATGCAGTCCGCTTTCAGGCCCACCAGCTTCTGCACTACACGTGCGCGTGGGACACCTTTGACAGGGTTACCCTCGTTGCGTACACTGTGCAGCGGTGGGAGAGCCTGGGCGACAGGGTCCACACCCAGCTAGGCGAGCTGGGCTTTCATCTCCCGGAACGGACGGTTCGCATTACTCGGGATCTCCACTTGGACTGCCTGCCGTGTGTTCTTCGAGACTGAACCCTGTAACGAGGACTGGTCTACATTAGCGGTATAATCCTGCAGCCACCTGCCTTCACTAGGCTAGTTTCCTGTCGCTAATAAGGCGTTTGTACAGCTTGGAACAGCCGAATGGCACCGCCGAGAGGTCTGCAAAGGATTGCTCTTTTCACTTGAACCGACTGGTGCAAGGTGATGCGCGGCATGCCTGATGCAACTTGTCGAGCGCTCACATGTGCACTGAGGTCGCTTCATGGCGCTATGTGCGGTGGCTGGATGTACTCGCATTGCCACACCGCATCGGGACACCTGCTGCTCGACTTGCCGTGATGGCTTCCACTCTAGGCGATGTGAGAGGAAGGCGAATGCAGCAGCTAGACGTGCCATCTCCCTGTGCGTCACTTTGCAGTGCGGACGGCTTGCATCTAAATCGCATGTGCACTGTTGCTCAGTTTGCAGCCTCACGCTAGGAGCTGAGCATAAGAAAAGCTGTGAAGCTCGGCAGAGAGCGCTCTCTGCTCTCCAAAGTAGCAGTCAACGTGGTGGTGACCACTCCGGCCCCAGTAGCAGAGCAAAGATTGTATGTTTTGAGGAGATGGATTAGATATCTCCAAGAGCTAGGTTTGTGGGAGCCGACAACAGTTCGGTGCCATCCTTTCGGCCCATATGGTGCTGAATTGAATGGCCGGAGAATATCTGTCCCTACGTCGGATGCGCTGGACCGCAAGACGATGGCAATGCAATACTACTACTACTACTACTACTACTACTACTACTCCTGCTGCTGCTGCTACTACTACTACTACTGTATTACTACTACTACGACTCTTGCGACGACGACTACTACGGCTACTATCACCACGACGACGACTACTGCTGCCACTACTACTGCTACTACCACGACGACGACTATTACTGCTTCTTCTACTGCTACCTCTTCTTCTACTTCTACTTGTACTTCCTACTTGTAGCCAGGCGTGAGGCAAAAAACTTGTACTTCTGCTGCTGCTGCCACGGCTCCTGTTTCTGCTTCTGCTGCTGCTGCTGCTGCGACGACTACTTCGGCTGTGACAACAACTGCTACTGTCACCTTGTCAACCTTGAGAGCAGGCACCCGGTGGTAAGCTGGTTCTGGTACTGTTGAATCTATGCAAAGACGGATCCTCGATATGAATGCTTTCGGCATTGATTTGTTCCGGTCGTGGCCGTGGTTGAAAGCTACCAAGAAGGTTGTGATTCCTTTCCTCTGCGGCTTCAGCAGGGTCAGGGGTTCTGGACATCACACGCAATCCAGACTTGCTTTCGCCACTGCAGGCTGAGATTGCCGCGATGCCTGAGCAACCACGGGATGCCACTGAGCTGAACTGGAGTGGTAGCAGGTAGCAGTTGGCAGCTGCAGTCGTATTGCAGACATCACGAGGAGCGGGAGTTCTGTCAGTGTTTCCCTCAAGTTAAGCAACCTCCCTCACCAATCTTCGGTTACCTTCCCGCGCTTGAAAGGTTGTCGGCGACATCCGGGTGTGCCGGTACCTTCGCTTCTATGGTGGCAAGGTCAACGAGGCTCAGTGCGAAGTGTCACGATTCGGCCGCTGATTCACAGCGTATTGTAGATACAGCCAGAATACGTCTCAAATCACAAAGTTGGTAATTGAATCCCTCCACGCAGGCTGCCAAAGGGCTGGCCGAGTTCTTGAAGTGGTGGGTGCAGGAGGATATCCCTTCCCTGAGAAAGGTGCTGCCGGGAAAAATATTTGGAGTTGCACCGTCCAGCCCGCCCATGCGGCGGAATGGACTGGTCTTTTGAACTCAGTCGACTGGTATAGAGACAGTGATGCCGCAGCCAGTCCACAGCAGCATGTGAGAGGGTAATGATGTACTATGTTTCAGCAGTGCGGCATTGCCGTTGTTGGTTTCAGGTTTTGGGATGCGGTGGGCAACTTACAGCATGACGTTGATCAAGCCATCGTCTTCATACATGGCCTCCGTATGTGCCACATTCAAGACGTATAGATCTCGAGCGTGCTCTCGGTTTGCTTTGCCTGTTGAACTCTTGTCTAGGCCCCCTTGGCAACGCAAAACATCCTCCCGTGCTATGGCCAGGGCCTGATTGACCTAAATCCGGATGACTTCCACGCTTGGTGCGATTCGGCAAGGCAGGGTGCAGATTCAGGGGCATGCATGCAGCTCTTGATGTTGATGTGAGTCGTTTTTTTCAGTCCGCGCTCATCACGATTTGCATTCCAAATGAGGCATGTTCGGGTCCAGCACCGACTTACAACAAGAACTGCAACAGCACCTGTGCCGGGGACAGCCACACTACCATCACCAACAACAGCAGCAACATCAACAGCCCCTACAGCTACAACTACAACCATAATTGCGACGGCTACTACTACACCACGACGACGTCAAGTACTACGACAGCTACAACATACTGTACAACAGCACAGCAACAAAATACCACGATCCCGACACGAAGTTTCGACATCGTTAGTTTAATCGTCGTCCCCCTCATCGCAGCCTGTTGCGTCCGTCAGCCTCACATATTCAGTCAGCGCTGCTGCTGACCAGGAGGACCACATGTGTTCCATGGTTGCTGCTGGAGCCAGGTCACCTTACTCACCCGTTTTGGTACCCGGCTTTGCCGAAACAGAGGACGGGCTTATGGGGCATCTCCTCAATTTGTCTGCTGCCATCATCACGTGTCGCCGCACTTTGTCTGTTTGCTGACTTACCGGGCTGCGCAGGACGGGCACACGGTGATCTTCGTGTCTCCTGGGTACTTCAAGGCCAGCATTCGGTTCACAGCGGGAAGTCTACTCACTGCATCCAGTGGGCCATGCAGCACATACAACTTAACTTGCCAATCTCCTGGGCACAGGCGCAGGAGTTTGTGAGCCAGCGCCCGGCATGCCACACAATGGAGAACGACCTGATGCTGGTGAGAGCGGGCATGGAGTGGATGATGAAGCGCGTGGATGACAGATCTTACGAGAAGAAGAAAATGCTGTACTCCATCAAAGTGATCCTTGTCTTCCATTTCAGAGTCTTGAGTTCTCAAGCTTACACTGCAAGTCTGCTGCCATGCCGCTGACTCTGCGAAGCTTCGCAGCTGAGGATCGATGCGCAGCATTTGGGAAGGGAGATCCTGCCTATTCGGGTGTATGAAGTTCGCAAGTTCGCTCAAGACAATGCCAAGCAGATGATGTCCATGTACTGCGACTTGACCTTGTTCAGAACTGGGTGTGGCAGGGGTGGGCTCCGGTGGAGATTTCGTTATCAAGGATGATCACTTCTTCTCAGTCTGGAGCCCGCGCTACCCCAAATCCTGCTGAACACAAGCTGAGCATTTTAAAGAAAGCTTGTGCTTTTCGGAATATAGACCAGCAGCCCAGCAGATGATGATGACACGATACTGTGCGGCAGACTTTCGTTCCGTAATATGGAGTTGAAACGACAGCCTTCTTTGCCTGTGATAGCTCACATGCGCTTGTTGTATAAGGTGATCATGATATCCTCCTTTTGATCGTGAACGCGCCCTGGATCATTCGCTTCGTCGTCATGTTCGCCCACACCTTTATGACCAAGAGGTGCGGCTAGCCGGATGCTGGACAGAAGAGCCCTGTACGTGGCATCTTGCTGGCTCCCCCTTAGTTGAGTGCTGCGCCACAGGAAGCCTGATAGGCACAAGGAGCGCACGCTGTATGCGCTGAAACGAAGACGGAAGACTCTATGTTTATATGGTACACCCATGCAAGACCTCACGCACCTTTGTCTTGCCCCTCGCAGACAATCTGCCCGACTCAAAGTTCTCGGAAGCGCTTCCGATGCAGATGTACAGGCCGGGTTCGGATGGGAGAGAAAAGTATAGGGGCGACTGCGAGTTGCTTTTGCGGACCCTGGCTGCCTGGCTGGGCAGGCACAGCTCCGAGTCGTTGGGCCAACAAGCATGTTCCCACCTTCTCTCGGAGGCATCAGAATCTCCTGCTGAGTGGATGACCTATGAAAGCTTAAGAATGGTCGAGAGGTCGCCAAGGTTGAGCTTTGGAGTAGGAATGTTGGACTTGGTGGGGGGGGGGGGCACGACCGAGCTAGCCTTTATCTCCTGCAACCGGGAATCACATCAAGAATCACGTAGATTTAGCAGTGGCCGCTTATGTGATCCTGGGCTGAAGCAGGCACCAAGAAGCCAGAGGACATCCCATTGTACTTCCCCTTGGCGCAGGATAACCCGTCCAGGAGCGAGATTCTTGTTGGGTTGATCGCTGTTGATGACTCCTGGACTCCTCGTGTTTTTTGCGTCTTCCTGAGCAGCCATTCTGACGCTCATACCGAGACAGGATCGCTGAATGGATGGCTCGAAAAGAAGCGGGGATCACCAGGAAAGGTGCCGTGGTGCTATCATGTTTTTCACGGCAGGTTGAGGGTCTTGCTTCCGGTGCAGAGATATCTAATATTTACGTTGACGCAGGTGCCACGAACCCGCCAAAGCCGGGCACCAGACCCGAGAATGCCAAAGAGTCCAAGGAGGCCCGCAATTCGCATAGCTCTCCCTCACTGGCTAAGTGGGATTGGGTCGGAAGCAAGGTGTTTTGTGCTACTTCTGTGTGGTTAAGCTGAAGTTTCAAGGGCTGCAGATTGCGATACCAGGTCCGAGGTGGACTCATCACTTGTTCTTCTGTTGGGTTGCCAATTGTGTTTGCTTCGTCAGGTGGTGCCTGTAAGCGTGACGACGCCTATTGCCAACGTGGAGGTAGAGGACCCGTTAAAGAGCTTTCGCCGGGAATCTTGTGGGCGTAAAAAGCCAAGGCTTGTTCAAGGAGCCGCTCCTTTCTTGAACGCGGTGCATGTTTCAGGAGGAGGCTGCGACCAAAGTCTCAGCCGAGGCGGTGTCGCAGGCCAACGGGATCAGCAAAGGTAATGAAGAGGACACTCACACACACTGAGTCGGTCCATAAACTTGACAAGGAGTGAATACTACCTTCCCCATGTCAGACGATCACATGTGAGGTATTTCCAGCTGCCACATAAAGCAATTTCAGGAGAAACCGATCCTTTTGGAGGAGACCCCGGCACCCGGTGGAGGCCGGAAGAATTCTCTGAGCTGCTGGAGGGGAGGTCAGTAGCCTTCAGATGCCTTCAGCCGCATATCAAAGAGGTTAGGGAAGCTGTTGATGACTGCCCATGTTCTTCATGGACACTCTCGACAGCACCTAAGACAATGCCTACATCATCGTCATCACCTTCACCACCATCGTCATCATCGGCAGCAGCACGAACCCTCTTGCCACACTCGTCACTACTGTGGTCAGAAGGATAAAGCAGATGGTGCATGATCAAGCCCTGAGCTCGATCCCATGGACCGCTTAGGCTGGCTTTGCTGCGCAGCGCCATGAGCCTCAGAGTGCCACATTGCTGGCGACCTGTCCAAACTTAAGCAGCTTCTCGCCCAATGTCCTGTTCTGGCTTTCTATGTGGGAGTGCGAGATAGCGCAGGCCTCACAGTGATTCTTTTGCCCATACACTGATACCGGGCTTGAAGGCAGCCCGAAATTCAAGATTCTGACATCGCGTGCTAGTGCTTCTTGTCCATGCCTGCCGAGGTCATGCGCCACGAAGGAAGGATCCCTGCACAGTCGATAAGTGCCATTGCTTTTCCAAGCTCGGACCCACATCTTTGTTGGAAGAGCTGCACACTAGGCTCCTTACACCTCCAGCTGCAACTGACAATCGTCTTCCAACAAAGACCACTCATGCCCGGATCTGGCAGAGCCCGGAGCGTGGCGAAGTCTGTGGAGTGGGCCATGCTTGCTGGCACCTTCGAGACCTCGGAGCTGCCAAAAGCAGCTAAGATCTTGAAATGGCTAAATGCCACGTTGTCATTTCTTGGCAATTAGCTGGGCTACCCAAGATCGAGCAGTTAGGCCTATCGATTGGATCGGCCACAGAAAGTTTCCACGGGTGCAAACAAGTGCTCTGGCATTAGGTGACCGTTTAGTTATGCATGTCAATCTTGGAAGCAGCTCGGCCAATTGCCCCATCAGCAAAGCCATATTCTTGAAAAGAGCGTGGCCTGCGTTCCAGAAGTTCCATCGGCTGCCTTCACCGTGCCGAGTCTCTGTGCACGTGAACAGGAGCCTTGACACTGCAGCGAAAGCAGTGGTATTTGGTAGCAGCTGGTTGACATGAAACGCCATTCCATTATTGGTGGGGCCATGTTGAAATCGGAGTGGGCCTCTCGAAGAGATTTCCACCTGGTTGTTTTCGGCTCCGCAGATTGCGCCGCTCTCATGGGCACGAAACAAGGCAGTTCCCTGCGCACAGGTGGACAGTGGAAGCCTGTGATTCAGACATCAGTCGTGCAAACCGAGAGTGACAGCTCTTGAATCTGTACCAAGCGTACACACCCAGACACACACGAAGCACAAGCAACTCAGCTCTGCTTGGGATCTCGCAGGCCCATGACTCCTACATAAATGAGCGTGCGAGGCATGAACGCGGCCAACTTTACGACCTTCTCCACTGGCATTGGGTTCCCCGCCGCTATTGCATTTCGGGCTGATCCCAAGGTGCAAGGTGCATGCACGGACTCAGACGGACGCTCTGCACATACTCGAGCGCAGCAAACCTGGAGATCCAACCTGTGTACGTGTGCGCCCGAGCTTGTGATATTCACTCTGTCATTAAACACAACTTGTAACACAACCACTTGCAGCATTCGCCTCGGTAAGAGCTTCGTGGTGTCGCTAGGCATCGCTTGCGGGCAGAAACGACATACTCAAATTTCCTCGCACGCACGGAGCGATCCTTTAGGAAGAGTCCGTGTTTGAGCACTAGGCCCGGGCCCCCTGAATTTCGAAATCGAAAACCTCCTGGCTCTCGGCCAGGTCTCATGGATGGATCTTGGGGCAGAAGTATTTGCAGGCCTTAGCCTTGGCTAGAGATTTGCAGCTGTCTTCAACGTTGAAGAAAGCCTGGGCTTGGACATTGCTGAAACCACGCTTGGCCTTACAAAGAGAGCAGGGCCTTTGAAAGTTGCCTGCAGATAGCTTTGGATGACGAAGTATGTATTGAATTCTGGAGTCTTCAGCTTGAGGCTCGCACCTTCAGCGATTTCCCAATGTCCTCTTGCATGTAGTCCCAAAGCCTTGCCAGTCTGCCAGCAGCACAGGCTTGTAAGTAGGCATTTCGTTCCGGTAAGATCCTCCAAAGAATGTTGCAAGATGGTGCTCGATCCAGTCTTGATGCATGGCTGCCGGTACATGAGACGTGACTTGAAGAGCATCACAAAGAAACCTCTCACTAGGTGAAACCTGCTAGCAGATTGCAGCAGATGAGCCCTTTTCAAGCCTGTTTGCTATCGTTTCGAGAGACAGCCCCTGCCACCCTCATGGCGTTGATTTGCCAGGATCATCCGACGGAGTACTACAGGATGCAAGGCTTGACTGAAGATGTTTGTGCATGCATACCGCAATCTGGTGGGGCGTACAGGGCATGGCGCATCATGTGTGAGATTTCCCGGGGTGGAAAGGGCTCCGCCTGACCAGCTTGTTGTCAATGGTATAGGAGTAGTACTGCAGCGGCTCTCATTCTTGCTCAGGCCAGGGCTTGCTGAAGCAGCTCCCGACCAACAAAGCAGACCCGCACCAAGTTCCATGACCCATCGATAAGATTTCGCAACCACGCTGTTGTGGTTGATTCCAAAATGGATGAGACTAACTGCCATTATGTTTCGACTTCAGGCGATACAATGCAGATATTGGTATTGGTGTACAGGCCAGCGAGCACCAGTAGACAGATAGTCTTCCGTCTACATGGAGCTTTCTAAGGACAAGGATCTGGACAAGCCCGCCTATGTCTATGATGTGCAGCCTTCACAGTTTGAGATGAGTGCTTCTGGAACGTGCCCGGCTGTACAAGGGCACTTGCTGGATGAGATCTTGTGAAGTTGGCAGGTGTGCATGTGCGCATTGCTTGGTAGGGTGTGCTGCGCGGTGCCGCTATTTGTAGGTAGACGAAGTCCTACGTAAGCCGGCTAGGAAAACACTAAGTTGCTCGCAATCGTTGCCCGGCTCCAGGTCAGTTCAGTTGTGGTTAGGGTCCTCCCACTCTGCCTCGTTTTGCTTGCCATGCTTTCTGCGCGACATGTCGGGGCCAGGAGCGGTGCGAAGAGCTAACGAGCTCATCTTGCATCTATCACCATCTAGACAGATGCACCTCTCTGTGCGGGCTCAAACATGAATGCTTTTTTCTAACGGTGCGTGCAACCTCTCGACAGTACCGCCATTGGCAACAGACACGGTCCCGTTATTGATTTGCGAAGGAAGCCGAGCCCCCTCCATGATGCAGAGTCGGGGCGACATCTTCCAACTGGAGGACGGCAGTCATAGTCCATCTGCCAGCTACGTATACCCCCTTTTGATAAAATCTAGCTTTAGAGGGCTTCTAGAGAGACGTACATGTCTGCAGGAGAATGCATATGCAGGCACATGTACATATAGATGTACATACACATACATACATACATACATACACAGCATGTGTGACAAGCATTTTGTTACTGTTGACTCGTTGGTTAGATTTTGCGAGTTTTACGTATTCAGGTACCATCTATGTATTTACAGTGTTTGTTGTTTACACTCCGATCTCACAGACGGAGACATGCGGCAAGACTAGTAGGATTAATTGAAAGTTGGCATAGGTTCTATTCGTCACTTTGCCGAGACAGCCGGAGACGAGGGGCGCAAACTTCACGAAAGGTGCAGCCACCTCCCTCTCAGAGGAACATGTGCTCGCTAGTTGAAGTCCGCATGTCGTAGTAAGAAAAAATCGGCGCTTCCTTGGATGATGTGGGGCGGTTGCTGCGAGGACCCGCGTGCAGTATCTCTCCTTTGACTATTGCCTCCATGTCCACTCGGGTCGAAATCGCAGACGGCTTGGAGGGCTCTCTCGAACGAGCTGGCAGTGCTCGTCTTGAGCGCCTGCCATCCAGAAGGAGCAACAAGACACGCAAGACAACGAAATCCACGGCCTTAGTGGCTGCTTTCCTTGAGCAGAATGGGTACCTCCATGTGAACGCTGCCAAGTGGTCCTGGGGCCGCAGACGTGTTCGAGCTGCATTTTGAAGATAGACTCGATTCCCGTACTGCACGGGTCATGCTATTGGCCTGAGAGGTAATGATCTTCAGAGAGTGAGGAAGGAAGAAACCAGGACTTGCCCCGAGCACCCCGACCTTCTACAGTAGAAAGGAAAAGAAGGACCGAGAATGTCACGCAAGGCTGAGTCCCGAGCAATGGCCGAAGGGAATGGGGGCAGTACACGGTGCAAAGTGTGTGCAAACAGGTTTGCACGGGTCTAGCTGCCCCCACCCGTGTCATATACGGGAGCACCTCAAAGCTGGTCAGATGAACGGCACGCCACTACAAGCCCAAAAACAAATGCCACTCCAGCAGGCAGGCAGCCGTCAGTGAGTGACAGCGAGTGCACGTATTGGGGATGAGGTGAAGGTTGCAGCAATTAAGTCAGGGATAGAGCACAGGGAGCTTCCCACATCTAGACTTCTCCTGTCGTTTTTGATGTTTTTCCTGGGGAGTGTAGTCGTGACATGGAGCTCTCGGGTCTCTCACACCAAGCATTCAAGAGTCAGGCTGTGTGAACATGTACGGAACCATATATAGGACTTGTAGACGCACCTGGCAGTCACGCGACAGAGCGATCTCACGCGGCCAGCGGCACGTACGAGTGCACCGGGAAAGCAGCCTGAGCAGGAGAGAGTGAGAAAGAGAGTCAGCGTGCATCATGCTGGTGTTCCGTAGTCTATAGCCAAGCAACAAGCAAAGCCGGATAGGATTGGGGTGTAACAGTGTGCCCACGACCAGCCAAAGAGTGGAAGCGCGGCTATTTCAGGCAAGCTTTTACGTCGACAGCCGCTTAAAGTCTGGGTGTCAACCGCGTAGCTTTTGTCGGGGCGCCAAACCTCCCAGCTACAGTCCCTCTGTCCGGCCGAGCCCGTCCAACCGAACACGCCGTCCCGCGACTGCTTGTGCTTCCCGCATCGATGCGAAGTGAAGAGACGAAGATGAGGCGGGGGTCCATGATCGGACCCTCAGACCCTAGACAAAGACAAAACAGGAGGGAGGAGCGTGTCGACGGGACATCGCGAAGGCGAGGGTGGCGTGTTCGTGCCTTGAAACTTACGACTTACCATGTCTGAATGCGAGAGGGAAAAACCGGACATGGTACTCGTCAGCCATGTCTCAAAGTTGCACGCCAGAATAAACCGAGAGCGGGGCCCACGTGTCTGCTTTCAGCCCAAGGGAGGTGGAAACGACGGACACGAACCCCATGCAAGCTTTGGCTTCGGCGCTGCATACTTCCTGCCCAGTGAGAGAGAGTGCGAGTACTCGTACCAGAAGTCGGACGTGCAAAAGAACGCGTCCATGACTCGCTGGCTCAGGCTATCCTTTGCACACAGCTGTGCGGCAGAATCAGCCTGCCACAGTCCGGGCACTCCTGCAGCTGGGGGCCAGCAGGACGGCCATCAGTGGCGGCTTGACAGCTGAGGAGGCGGCGCGGCGCTATGAACGCAGATGGGGTGCTTGG
The DNA here is from genome assembly GCA_905221615.1 of Symbiodinium sp. CCMP2592. NCBI lineage: Eukaryota > Dinophyceae > Suessiales > Symbiodiniaceae > Symbiodinium > Symbiodinium sp. CCMP2592. Next base: position 1,399,168 of record CAJNDT010006058.1, read on the forward strand.
CTTATAAAGAATGAAGTGTCGCTTACAATGACAAGATCTTACAAGGAAACGTTGAATGGCATGACTCCTAAATCCTAAACCGCCTCCAAGCAGGTGGCTATGCGGGAGTCCTTTCGGTTTTCCAGGAGCTTGATGTGATGGCAGAGGAATGCAGATGTTCTACGGGCTCACCCTCGGAATCCGACAAGCGGGCAGAAGGCAGCACAGCTTGTGCATCTGAAGGCTCGACCTCGGAATCCGACTCGCAGCCTGAAGACACCACTCACCGCCGACTGATTCTGTTGTAGTTCGTCTTATTAACCGATCTCAGGAGAATATACTGCCTGGGGTTCGTCCAAGTAGTGTTAGTTCATCCTGGCTTTCCAGCACGGCGCAGATTGCTTATCTCTCACATCTGCCTACTGAGCACAGCAGAACCTTGCGGTTTTCGGGCAACATGCCCCACGAACTCTGTAGTTCACGAATCTGCCTGCCTGCTGGAATCAGGCACGTGAAACTTTGAAATGGAGCAATGTCGAGCAAATGCCTCAGACCTCGCTCCCGAATGAACGTCATTCACAGATCTTATCAGCAGTTTCGCGGCCATTAGGGCAGCAACAAAGTATTCCGGGGCGTCTAGATTCAGTGCATACAAGCTGTTCATGGCCGCTGCTGGGGTCTTCGTTTTGAATTTGCGCACCCGGCACCTGTGCTGACACAGGTTCTCCGGATTGCGATTCGATCGTGCATACCCAGTTCCGAAGTAGCTGCAGGTAGAAACAGCATTTGCGGCACGAGCTGAATTGTCTGGATTCATGCGCCGATTGCAGGTTTGAAATTTTGACTGCCTTAAGGCCCCATGGCACGAGGATGTTTGCACACCTGCCCGGCACCGCCGTTTAAGCTTCACCTTTTGCCCCGCCTCCCGGAGACAACTCGTGGGATGGCGGTTGGATTCTGGAAGCTTCAGATCGGCTGCTGCCAGTGCGCTGATACCGGCGTTCTCCAGAGAGCTAGGATGCGGGGACTGGTTCATGGGACTTCCTGTCAGTCTCGGCATTTTTTTGATGTGAAAGCGCCTCGAGTTTTGACAGGCCTGGGCTCCGGGGCACTAATGTGACACGAGGTTGAGACCGGTATCCTACACCAAGATCTGGAGCTATGCCATGCAAGTAGCAGTCTTGACTCTTCACGGAAACATGCGAACGGAAGAAATGTTTGGATGCAAACATCATCCTTTTGGGGAGGGTGTGCGAATTCGTCGGCGTTCGCCACATTCTGTTTGGCTCCTTGTCAAGCTTCCCACGGAAAGTTAATTCAACTAACTATACCCTTCAACAATGCTCAAGCCACGGACCCCAATTTGTCGGTGGAGGGACGCTCCAAAATCATTATACCCCACATAAGGGCCTTGCGAACTTGCTGCCCGTTCACGCACAAGGGCGCGGCCTAAGGCTGTCTTACAAACCCGGCTTGTTCCGGCTCGTCCAATGATTTGTTTGGACGGCAAGTTCCTGCTTTCCTCAGCTATAGCCGAGCAGGTCTGCCATATGAGTGCTCATATCGTAAACAAAGACAATTGAAGCTTGAACGGAATGCTTCCATTCAGAGGATTCAAATCCCTGCTTCATCAGACGGTCAAGTTCATTAAACCGCAAAGCCGCAACAGGGACACACATGACTGCGAGAAAGGGTGCCAACTTACAGTGGTGTTTTGGACGCAGGAGTGCTGGAGAAAAAATTGAGAATGACCTGGAGGAGGCCGCGGCAGATGCAAACCTCTCTTGGTCCATGTTTATGGGACTACTTATCTTCGGCTGCTGGCTTTGTTGGGCATTTGTATGAATATGGAGGACCTGTTCCAAGTGCCTACGCTTTCAGGTGCATTTTCAGGCGCAAGCTGATTGGGTAATGATCGACGAGTTCCGCTGGGACCGACCCTTAGATTCTTGAGCGTTTGTTCGAGTGTCAGTGGGACTGGCGGTTAACTAAGGACAAGGAAAGAGTCCAGGTGGCCGTGCCTTGAATTTTCCAGAGGTAGATGTGGCGTGCACTCCAATTGCTGCGCTTGAAGGGTGGGTAGAAAGAATGAAATGTAGTGTACGAGAAGAAATGGGAATGCTGTGCGTCAAGTGCCTCACCAAACATGCCGACATCTTGGACAGAATAGAAGAACTGATTGATCTCCGCCGACTTCAATGGAAACTGTTTGAATCTCAAGCGCTTTCGTGGACGGAGATTGCAATTCAGGATTTCGGCGGCAGTACGATCGCATCCCGGCATCAGTATCTGCAAAGTCTGCGGTCCGTGAGTGCAGTGAAGCATGTTGGCAGCATGGTGCTGCAATGCAAGAGCTCAGTATCTGATGGTTATTGTGACGGATGTCTGACTCTGTTGCCAAGACATGCGGCAGCCACTGTTCCCCGAACTGGAGCCAGGACCAGGGCTTTTCAAACCCAGATGGTGCGCAAGTATGCAGGTTGCTGCTGCGCGTGACCTCTCAAATCACTGCGCAAAGCTCTGACCTTCCTTCTACTGTCACCGGCCAGCATCATGCACGGGGCCACAACCACGGCAACTGCGATGCCTTGTCGCGGTTCATGAATATGCATTACGCTGAAGCTGAATCTCGCAGTTGAATCGTGCACCAGGAGACCGAGGCGCCCGCCTCGACGGTGCCTGGGCACTCAAGGTTGTCGTGAGGGGTATACCAATGAAAGAAACACAGGCGCACACACCTTTTCTATGTATGTATGTGTGTATCTACACACATACATATATATATATATACACATCTACATGTGTACATAGGTATGTACGTATGTATGCTTACTTCTTCTACACACACACACATTTCCACCAAGTATGTATGTCAGTTATGTATGCATGCATGCATGCATGCATGCATGGACGGATCTACAGATAAATAAGTCAGTATCTATACAGGTGTGTGTATCATATATATATATATATATGTATATGTATCTATGTTTATGTGTATGTTGTAGGCATACTGGGTATGTGTATGTAACTATGTGTATGCATCCATACCTGCATGCATGCATGCATATTTTTTTCATACATACGCTTACATACTCGTTTAGTTGTCTCTCTCTCTCTCTCCTCTCTCTCTCTCTCTCTCGCTTCGCAGGGTACGGTGCTGCGCAGGCACAGGGAGATTTTACCGACAACAGTTTACTGACAAACTGATGGCTGTTGCGTTGGGAGAAATCCGTTAAGCTGAACTCCTCGTTGCAAGGAGCCTTCGATTGGATCTGACTCGGAGGTACAGTCCGAAGCCAATTGCCAGCAGAAAGAACTGACCTTTCGGAAGTCTCCAGAAACAGCAGCCCAGCAGCCTGCAGCAAGTGCCGGGTCCTGGCTCGCGGCATCGCTGGGTAACAGTGTAAGGTGGTTCTTTCGGAGATGAGGGAGTTATGTGTTGCTGAAGATTTGCCTGCTGGTCGTGTTAACGAATTCGAGAAGCGGGCGAGCATCTGAGGGGAAGCAATTCCGGTGGCCAGCATCACAACAAATGGATAGGAGCCTCGAGCTGCGTCCCCCGCTGGGGGACATGGGCTCCCCGGACGTGACTTGGCCGGCCAAGTGCGGGACCCGTCGCATGCAAGAAGTCAGCGGACTGACCTACGGAGCCTCAGGATATGGTTGAGCCGTGCTTGCCCGCATCTTGGTTTGCGCACAGATGGTTGCCGTATAATTGTACAGATTTCGACCCATTACTATCCGCTGCAGTATGGACAAACGAATGCTATTAATCTTTCAGCAGGTGTAGGACCCGCGTAGGAGTGTCGCCCGCCTCCCAGCACTGAAGCATACCGTAAACGGGCTTTCACACTCTTCCGGAATAATTGTCATCCAAGACGATTCGAATATCTGGCAGAAAAGCCATTGCCGCCAGCCTTCTCATCATTCAGCTCTTTAAGCACGAGCAATTCTCAGCACATCTCTGACTTGTTAAATGCTTGATACAGGCGGGCAGAACACGTAGGTATAGCATGAGCGAATCCAGCAAGCTAGCATTGTCGTAGGTGGATGTAGCGCAACATCGAGCAAACGTTCCAAGAGAACCTAGTGATTGCTTGCTTCCAGCCATCGTTCAGCAAACACAGGAGCAGCCACAGACTTCAGAGAGCTTGCCCATTCCGAAAGCTTGGTCGTACCCACCGACATATTCTATTGCAGCTCGTCGGCATTCAAAGCCCCGTGTTGTCCAACCGTTAAAGCGTATGTATGCCAGTGTAAGGGATAATTAAGTTGCTGTGTATGCGTGCAGCTTCAGCAAAAACTGGCTTGCAAGATAAAGTATCTCTTTGCACATTGGCATGCGCGTGTGTATGTTCCTGCATGTATGCCAATGATTTTCATGCATATGTATGCAGGCGCACTGTCATGTGGGCTGCGTCCGACAACTCTTGTCTTGTCTTTTATTCGGCGCTGAATCTTACCCTGGCCAATGATGAGGAAAGCATGTTTGCACAAGGTCTTTGAAAGCACGGTCCAAGGGCAGCACAAGCCGAAGGCTAGAGATGTCTTGCGTGTGCATGTGATGTGCAGTCCTGTAGTTTTGTGTATCATGCGAAGACATCTTTGCGTATTGATTAGTCCACCACAGGTTCGCGCAAGCGCGTCCCAAGGGCCAGCACGCTAGAGACCAGTGACTAGAACAAAGGAAGATTGGACAGCACCCGTGTGCACAGAGCGCAATATGCACGCAGCGGTGCGCGTGTGTGTGTGTGTGTGTAACAGTTTTGTATGTCACCACATGTATGGGCTTGTGTGCCTGTATATATACATATACTGAGCTAGATGGACATACATATGTAAACAAACTGGTGGACTTTCGCGATTCGGCTGTCACATGTTAGTGGCAGCCATGATTAGCAAGTAATATAGTGTAATATAGTGGTGCATTTGGTGAAAAGAAATCACGCAAGTCTCCCATGCTTGTGCCTGTGCACGCAGGCATTAAAGCATCTTGGCTTGAGAACAGAAGTTGTGCGAGCGCCCACATGCCCGCACACCCTTGCAGCCACACCCACGGATGTCGAAACATATGTTGATAAAGACAAGCTTTATGGTGATGCAAGAAATTGTGCGTATACTTGCATTTCTATGCATATATGTACATGCATATATACCTATGTATAGACACAAATGAAATAATATATATATATATATATATATTGCGGTCCAAGAGGAAACCCCACCTGCTCGAGTCGACTCTACGGGTTGCTTCCATATATAACTACACGTCTCGGGGATGCCGAAAGCACAGCGAATATCGGCGGAATCGTGCCTTTGTTTACGTGCCTACCAATCGTGCTGCTACATTGCTAGATGTCGCGGTTTTGACGTGTGCATAGATCTGCTGCCGAAGGTCGGCCCCAGATTAATAGCAATTGATGTGTTGCAAAAGTTCAAAAAGGTTTGTCGATGTGTGAATTAGAAATTCGTTTTCAGTTGAGCTTTATGGCACGTTGTGTGATATCATGCTTACAAAAAAAACGCTCTACTCGTCTAATTGCGACGAGATGTCTAGATGCATGGGCCATCTCTATCCCGCTGCGCATGCAGCATCCGATGGTGCTTCTTGCCAAGTAGGGCCGGGCGTCTAATCTACTGACTTGATCGAGACTATTTTCAGACCCGACACGGGCCCGTCTAAAAATGGGGTGTATGTTAAATTTCTGAGCTAATAAGTATGTGTATGTATGTATAACTCTATATATATATATATATCTACACACACACACACACGCTAAGCCGCTAAGCATAGCTCTAATATGCTTTGTTGCAAGCCTTTATATGATTCAAAAACATTACGACTGTCAATACAGATATGCATATACATAGATCTACAGATAGTCCGAGGATGGCGAGGGGCTGCTACAGACAGAAGCAGAGGAGGATGAGGCATCTGGGACCTGATCAGACCAAAGTATGCATGCCAGTAGTTGTCAACGCTTCTTATTGTTCGCTTGACACAGATTCGGGGAGTATTGTACCTTTTGGATTGTGCAACCAACTTTGATCCCGGTCTGCTGCAAGATGCTAGGTTTGGAGCAGCATTGGCTTCTTTGACGAATCGCCTTCTATCACGATGCCAGAATCTGGCACAATCTCTGCATCGCCTTTCCAGTCCGTGAAGCAGCCAAAGACAGAATCGCAAGTGGCTTCCATCGATGGGATAGCTTTCAATGGTGGTGCAGCCTAGTTGCATTGCAGTGCATTGCATAACAAGCCGGCGATGGAAGTTTCCATAACTCCATTTCCTCGACTCGGGCAGTGCACCAGGCCGCGAGAGTCCTCGCAGCAGGCCTCCAGGCGCGCGAGATTCATCTTGCGGAGGCGTCCAGGCTGCAAAAAGTCTGCCTTTCATCCCGAATCCACCCAGACATCAGATGCAAGCCAAGATTGCGCTAGAAGAGCGCTGCTTTTGCTGTCACCCAAACGTCAACAAGCAGTTGTTGCAAGGTCAAACAAGGCAGCATGATCAAAAGGGGTTTGGCTGGTTCGAAACGCTATTTCGTAGTGATCGAGGAAAGGACTTGGTTTTGCGACGTTTCACAAGCCGCATGTTAGCTTCATCCACCTGGCATTTCACCTCGAGCACAAGAGTTTCGCCAGCACTTCACTTAAGATCCCAAGTCAGCGTCATGTTCAGGGGCCATCTCCGGCAGGCTCGACGTGCCCAAACCGATGGGCCTGCTTACTTTTCTTGGCTTTAGCGTTTCCGGAGCATGGGGGGTTGTGGCAGTTTGAACCGCCCTGCAGGGAGCATGACCGGTCGTCCTGCCTGCCCGGACTTGGATACGAGCAGTGCGACCAGTCTGGACAGTTTGCGCTGCAAATGGGACCGCGGCAGCGAGCAAGATTTCGCTGCCTCCGCCCCCATGAGCGAGAGTCAAAGCAAGAGGGTTGCGAGCAGCTTCCTCAACGACAACGATTTCTTTCATGTAAATGAAGTCGACATCGAGTCCGCGGTGCGCGTGCGCGCCGTGTCCGCAAGAGCTCGTTCAATGTTTCATGTCAGCCTAATTCAGCCTACGGGAGTGGTTTCAATTTGTTTTGAATGGTCGTTTGCTCGCGCTTTGATGCTTCCAGGTCATCCTTTGCTTGAAGCCGTGCTTCAGAATCGACCTCGTGTCGTCAAAGCCCTCCTCCTCCTGGGCAGCCGCCGCTTGGATCAACAAACTCTACGGTGTCAGTAAGTGGACGATGTGGTATGACAATCGCTAACGGAAACTCTGCGAGATGTTTTTTGATGGCCGGAGGCAAACGCAATTGAAGAAATCTGAAACGCGAGACCCTACTCCAGTAGACATCTTCATTGGAGCGGGTAGGCGCGTGGTGTCGGGGTGCTGGGTCCAATGGCGAAGAAGGCAAACAAGAGTCTCTGACAAAGAGGCCCTTAAAGCTGCAGATCAAAGAAACTGTGACCTTCACGTACAATCTCCGGCAAACATCCAGGTAAGGATGTGCGGAACTCCCACGGCTTGACGCCGTTGCAGTTGGCCGAACATCTTCAACATCAACAAGGCGTGCATTGGGATCCGACTTCTCTTGTTACTTGTTGTTAGTGCGCTGTCTATGGGTTCCGGAGAATTGCAGCACTCCCCTTTGCACAGGTGGCTTCCAGGAGGTCCTGCATGTCTTCGCCATGGACGAAGATGGTGGGGCACGTCTCCAAGATGGAATCAAGGTTCGATCGGGTAGTGCAGAGCTGCTCCTGCTCAGGTTGCTGACATGAGCAGATCGCCACCTAAGTGTTAGGTTCGCAGAGACACGTGCCTCTTGCACCCGGTCCTTTGGCCAATTCACGAAGCGAACTCTTGGAGCAGTAGAGACAGCGGCATCAAGTCGAACTCGACCGCGCATGCACAGGTGATTGAGCACATCAAAGTGAACATCTGAGATCCCTTGAAATTCTGCATGTCCTCCATGAACCCCTCCCTTGTGTGCTCCCAGCAAAATCGCCACCCAGAATAGGGCGGGCGTGCACTGTCATCAGAAAGCCTCGGGAGCCGTATGACACGAAGGCGGAGTGCCGTCTGTATATTGCAAGTCAGTGTAAGTGTTTAATTGTGGAGCATGTGAGATGGTAGGAGCTTCCGAGCAAGGTGAAGTCTTGAATAGCCATTTGTCTAGCACAGTGGGCCTACAGAGATCCCTGTGATTGCACTGCTTCGTGCAATTTTAAATCAGTCCTTCCTGAAGTTTTGAAGCCGATCCGGCGGAGCTGCACGAATACTCTCGCCTCCACAGTTTGAAGTGCGGCGACGGGGTGGGCCAGGGCCTGGGGATGGCTCCGCACGGCTTCTGGAATCTCTTTGTCTCGTAACATGCGGTCATGCTGAATGCAAACCGAAGTTGCCGTCCGACTGCCAGAAGCCTGCGTTTTTGTGTCCTTTTTGCTGTGCCACTTGCTGGCCGCAAAGCAAGGCGCCTGCGCGGTGTTCACAGTGTAGTTATGCAGCTCTCCCCGGAGAGCTGCAGTCGAGCTCCCCCAAGCTTGCGAGCTCTTGCAGTGGATGAATTCGGAGCATCCGCAGAGATGCCCAATGCCAAGTTGGCATCGTCCACGATGCCACGAATCCGACTACCTTAGAGCATGCAGTCGGCTGCAGCAAAGAGGCATGCTTTACGATTGTGACTGCCTCGAGCATGCAAAGCCTTACGCCAAGCTAGACAAGCCCTCATCCCAGCCGAAGCCGTTTCTCAACCGACGTCCACGGACCAGTTTGACTGACACCGGCACCGACATGGCGCTCCAGCTCTTCTTTGCGACAGAGAAGTGCGCAACTGAGAAGGGGTGGGACTGTCTTCTTTTTGTAAGATGGGGAACAGGAACACTTCCCTGGTTCCTGTCCAGGTCAATACATCTTTTTGTTGCCTCCCCTTTTGTTCTCCGGAGCCTCTCGAGGCCTGAGCTCCAAGATGAGGGTGATTCGAAGGACTCGGACACCTTTCGACCGCTGGGGAAAGGACATCGACGGTGGTTTGGGGTCTGGGAATTGCATGGGGCTGTGTCATGTTCCGAGGAGGCAGAGTTTCCGGGTTTGCTTTCAGGGTGATCAGATCTGCAGTCTTGTAGATTGTAAATCATGTGCCTGGCAGGTCTAGGTTGCAGGAGACTGGCACAAGAAGGTCACAAAGGCAGGCACACAACTCTGGCTCGTGAGCCCTCCAGGATCCTTTTCCGAAGAGATGTACAGAGAGCAGTCCTTTTGCTCTACTCAGACCGGAAGCTGGACCACCGCAAGCAGCAGTTCCGACAATTTGTCTCGTTTCAGAGCCTCGAATACCAGCCGGGACTACAAGCTCAAGATGATGGTGAAGACCTTCTTAGAGTCAAACGGCTTCATGCATATCAACGAAGCCCAGCACGTATGGGGTCGGACTCGCACCTTGCTTGCAGTGGGAACACGGAACACCCTTCAAATCCTTCGCCATGCGAGGCGCTCTGTCTCCTCTCGCATTTGCAGGCTACCCGTTGCATGTGGCGGTCTCCCAGAACAAGCCTGCGATTGTCAAAGCGCTGGTGCTCCTGGGCGCGCGGCGCAACGTGAAGACGCGGCGGGGCCTCACCCCGGAGGACCTTGCACGGCGCAGCGGCTTCGAAGAAGTCCTCAATGTTTTGGAACAGGCGACGCTCCAGAAAGAGAGCACGCTTGAAAGCTCCCAGTCGCAGTCTCGTCGGACGTTACAAATGTGATTGCGGAGCACTGCCCAAAGTGGCCGATCAAATTTGTAGTGGCACAGATCACTGCCTTTGACACCCATGTATCCGAGGTGGCTGTTGGCCCAGGTAGCATGTGAACGAGGCTTCAATACCGAGTAGATATGTACACAGAAAATCTGGACCGCATGCTGGCAGGCACTCCCTTTCTTTATGTGTGTGTATATATATATGCACATGTGTGCATAGATTTATATGCGTGTGTATGTGTGTATGTATACTTATAGACACATATACTGTCATATACTGTAACTATTGAGTGTCACCCCTCATGATGTTTTCCGACTGTATGTCTCTATATGATTTCTTCCAGGTGAATGTACGCACGCTGTTTCTCCACATCATCTGGACTTACCTCACTTCTTCTACTTAATTGCCATCTGTCAAACGCACCTTAAACCAAAAACGGACTTTGCGAGCGACCGTGTCAAAAATCGAGCCGAAGGAGTCGGTTTTGCTTCCGAAGACGTAGTGGTTTCTTGCTGTATGAGTAGTATGAAAGCTTTTCTCAAAGAAGCGGATGAATCTCCTTCATCCGACTTCATCTCTGATTACACTTTAGGTCGTACCGGATCCCGAAGAAAAGCTTCCTTTGCCAGTCGCCGTGGTTGAACGGAAATCCCTTTGCCAGCCAGCGTGCTCGGGAAAAAGAAGAGCCCCGCTACATTGCATTGTAAAGACACTCGATCATTGGCAAGCGTGGAATATGCCAAGCTTTTTGCATCTTACCTTGTACATCGCTCTCCATGCCGCAAGAAACAAGATAACTCCTGTTATGCAGACAGAGAACAAGGCAGTCATGTCGTTTCTTGGCACCACGAAAGAAAAGACTTGTCACTCTGCTTCAATAAGATGTCAAGACAAGCCTCATTTCTCGTCCAACAATGAGGATGAAGTCCCAGATCCGTTTATAATCCGGGACATTAGGAGAATTCAAAGGTGGAAACACCTTCTACTTGTCAGCGACAAACCAACTCCATTGTGTTTCGAGCACGCTTCATCTTCACTAAGGCACTAAGGCTCTTTCTTGTGTTCGATGGGGCGAAGCTCTTGCTTCTCACTATACATCATCCAAAGTACCAGCACAGCTGGTCGTCCCATGAGAACGGCAATGTACCCGCTAATTGACAGAACGAAGCTCCGCTGCTTTTCAGTGTTGAAAACGAAATCGAACGAGACAAGAGCTCTTCTTCCGAACAGTTTTTTTGCTTGGTGATCAGGATTGCAGTAAGTTTGGCCTTGTCACTGTGAAGCATGAACGCAATTTGAGGGATTGCACGTGGAATCCTCGAAACTGTAATCGTTGTCACGGCAAATGCCACCACGAGAATGCGGTGTCCTGGGGTTCAACTCCCCATAGCTTCCCATGACCTGTTGCCGTTTCGCTTTCTTATACCATTGCGACATCTCAGCAGTGACAGCAGTCACCTGGATGGGTGGTCTAATGACTCTGGTGTTTCGATTCTCGCGACTCGTGAAGCATGTCGGCAATCCAATCGAGCAAGAAACCGTATGCCCATGCACCCACCAAGGCGACAGCTTGGGGAACTACCCAATTATGTATGCATATACGTGCATACATATAAAAACGTACACATGCACATACGTCTATGAATGTATAGATGAATACTAGTATCCATTGAAGGTATATGCACGACCCAACAGCAAGTGCATACAAGGGTTACCGTGAGCGTGTGCTAGGCATAGCAGTCTGGCAGTGCAACCTCGGCAGTGCAGCACTATGTCATGTGTGCTTGCCGGTGTGGTGGCGGGAGAAGAACGACCGCAAGGAAGAGTTCATAAGTTTGCGGGCTGTTGCAGCCACCTCTGGACAGGGTGCTCCTAGCTGGCCCTGCGCACAGGCTCAGGCCAGATTAATTTAGTTGCATTGTGAAAGATTTAGCGTGCGTCGTGCTTGCTTAGCAAGCTGGCGCTTCTATAGTCGTTTTGTGCGGAACGCAGGCTTTCTTGCAGCTTATGCCGGCAGTTCTGTTGCAATGGCTATGGCTACACAGGCATGGTTTGCAAGTCGCGGCTCGGCTGGAAGCGCTGCGTTCTGCTGGCCTGCGTGGACACGCAAGGCCATGGAGGAGCCTCGAGCGCTCATCATAGAGGCCGATGGAAAAAGGCATATCGCTGCTACCAGACCGTGTCGCCGCAAGCATGTTCTGCGTTTCAGCGGCTGCGAAGAACTCCAGCAATTTCTGCGAAGTATCACGCAGCTGTTTGAGTCTCTCTGTCACGGCCGCCTCATTCCAAGTCCTTGGGCAGACCAGGATGTGAGTTCGTTGCGTTTTGCAGTGCTGTGATATCAAGAGCTGAGACGGTCCTAGGAACTTCTTGGTAACCGCCCGGACCGCCCATAGCTGAAGCGCCAGATCCCTGCAGGATTCCCTTCCGAGCCGGAGATGTACAGGGAGCAGTCCTTCTCCTCCACCCAGACCGGAAGTTGGGAGACAAGCGAGGGCAGCCCAGAGCGAAAGGAAGGCAGCTTGCCTCGTCCGAGGACTTGGCACCCTGCCACCCGGGACTACAAACTCAAGATGATGGCGAAGACCTTCTTGCAGGCGAACGGCTTCATGCACATCAACGAAGCCCAGCATTCGTGGGGTCGCACCCGCATCTTGGCAGAAGCTCAGCAACCTGCGACCTGAACTGCCCAAGTTTTGATAGGGCATGTGCTTTAGCAGCCGTTGCAGTTGCTTGACTCTGCCACGCAGTGTGCAGGCTACCCATTGCATGCGGCAGTCTCCCAGAACAAGCCTGCGATTGTGAAAGCTTTGTTGCTCCTGGGCGCGCGGCGAAATGTGAAGACGCGGCGGGGCCTCACCCCGGAGGACCTTGCACGGCGCAGCGGCTTCCAAGAAGTCCTCAATGTTTTGGAACAGGCGACGCTTCAGAAAGAAAGCACGCTTGAAAGTTTTTGCTCGACGAATGGCATGGCGAGCATCCGTACGTGATGCCAGACTTGATTCGCATCCGCCAGTGAGGACACGATTGGCGTCCTTGCTGCGCTGGTAGCCAGTCGTTCCATGTTTATTGATAGTTTCGGGGGTGGGGGCATGTGAGCCCACGGTATTGGCAGCTGTCAAGGTCAAAGTTACTGCTGCCGATGTATGATTGGACCTGTAGAAGTTTGCACCTTCGATGTCGTCAGTACTGATGCCTGACCCATGTTCATTGGCAGAGCCTTTGACTGACAGACGCTTTGCAACTGCCGCTCCAGGATAAGCAAATTCGTTTCCATGCGTTGACTTGAGATCAGTCAAGCATCTTCAGGTGCCTTGTAGAGGTCGAGCTCCCGCAGGGGATGCGGATCACACGCACCGAAGTTTAGTTTGTCCAGCTTCGACTGGAAGGGTGCAATTTTGCAAAGAAAAGCCCTCCAGCGCGCATGCAGCTGCATCTGCTTTGAAACAGCCTTCGCATTTCCATGCACGGCTGCTGAGACTCCCGAGCACCCACAGTGGTGTTGTGATCTGCCTGCTGTCAGAACCAAACGAACTCGCTGCTCAGCTGGTCTTTAAAGACGTATTGTAACTCTCATCCGCCACGATTCAGGCAATCTGCACTGACAGAGCCACCATGAGCCACCAACACGAGGAAGCAACGTCACCTCAGAGGGGGTGTAGATCAGTGTAGATAATTATGATAAAAAGACCCTGCGGTGGCCGGCAGTGTATCTACGACACCATGTGAGTCGAGGTAATTTGACTGAGAAGTTTTCCAAGGCGAAAAGCAGTGCTTCCAGGAACCTCCATTGACAGCACGCAGCTGTTTGAGGCTTCTGTCACTGCCGCCTGTTCGTGAAGCATGGCACCCTCCCAGCCCTGCGACAGGCCGGGATGTTGGGTTGTTGTGCATGCGCAATGCTCTGACACCAAGAGCTCGCGACGGCTCAGGTCGCACGGGGTACCTGCGCAAGCGAGGCTATCGCCGGCGAAAGACTTTCCTCGAGGCAGCCCATCCGCGAGTAAGATGATTTTTGCTTCACGGAAGTCCAAAGTCAATGCCCTGGGATGTAGCATGCCCCCTAATGCACCTCACATCGCAGGATGAAGAATCATGCACTCGCTACTTGTGTGTGTGTGTGTGTGCGCGTGTGTGTGTGCGCTCTTGTTTGTTTTTTTCTTTGCTTGTTGGTTACGTTCGTTTGGTTGCTTGTTTGAATGTGCACTTCTGAGCACACAGATACCTGAGTGCAAGCTGAAGCTGCAAGCAGAGTCTGCGTAACGGTAGACGCTGGCTGGATTCGGATGTGAAGCCGCCCGTATCCGAAGCTGAAGCGCCAGATCCCTGCAGGATTCCCTTCCGAGCCGGAGATGTACAGGGAGCAGTCCTTCTCCTCCACCCAGACCGGAAGTTGGGAGACAAGCGAGGGCAGCCCAGAGCGAAAGGAAGGCAGCTTGCCTCGTCCGAGGACTTGGCACCCTGCCACCCGGGACTACAAACTCAAGATGATGGCGAAGACCTTCTTGCAGGCGAACGGCTTCATGCACATCAACGAAGCCCAGCATTCGTGGGGTCGCACCCGCATCTTGGCAGAAGCTCAGCAACCTGCGACCTGAACTGCCCAAGTTTTGATAGGGCATGTGCCTTAGCAGCCGTTGCAGTTGCTTGACTCTGCCACGCAGTGTGCAGGCTACCCATTGCATGTGGCAGTCTCCCAGAACAAGCCCGTGATTGTGAAAGCTTTGTTGCTCCTGGGCGCGCGGCGCAATGTGAAGACGCGGCGGGGCCTCACCCCGGAGGACCTTGCACGGCGCAGCGGCTTCCAAGAAGTCCTCAATGTTTTGGAACAGGCGACGCTTCAGAAAGAAAGCACGCTTGAAAGTTTTTGCTCGACGAATGGCATGGCGAGCATCCAAATGTGATGCCAGACTTGATTCGTATGCGCCAGTGAGGACACGATTGGCGTCCTTGCTGCGCTGGTAGCCAGTCGTTCCATGTTTATTGATAGTTTCGGGGGTGGGGGCATGTGAGCCCACGGTATTGGCAGCTGTCAAGGTCAAAGTTACTGCTGCCGATGTATGATTGGACCTGTAGAATGTAGAAGTTTGCACCTTCGATGTCGTCAGTACTGATGCCTGACCTTTACAACTGCCGCTCCCGGATAAGCAAATTCGTTTCCTTGCCTTGACTTGAGATCAGTCAAGCATCTTAAGGTGCCTTATAGAGGTCAAGCTCCTACAGGGGATGCGGATCACGCGCACCGAAGTTTAGTTTGTCCAGGTGTGACTGGAGGCTGAACAACTGCAAAGTCAGCTGACGCTAAAACCACGCATTTGTCAAGTCGAAGAAACAAACTCGCCGAGGACTTCTGTGGCAGTGCAGCTTTGTTGGGACCAGAACGAGCAGGGCATCTACGACACCATGTGGGTCGAGTTTTCTTGACTAGAGAAGTTTTCCAAAGCGAAAAGCAGTGCTTCCAGGAACCTCCGTTGACAGCACGCAGCTGTTTGAGGCTTCTGTCACTGTCGCCTGCTCGTGAAGCATGGCACCCTCCCAGCCCTGCGACAGGCCGGGATGTTGGGTTGTTGTGCATGCGCAATGCTCTGACACCAAGAGCTCGCGACGGCTCAGGTCGCACGAGGTACCTGCGCAAGCGAGGCTATCGCCGGCGAAAGACTTTCCTCGAGGCAGCCCATCCGCGAGTAAGATGATTTTTGCTTCACGGAAGTCCAAAGTCAATGCCCTGGGATGTAGCATGCCCCCCAATGCACCTCACATCGCAGGATGAAGAATCATGCACTCGCTACTTGGGTGTGTGCGTGTGCGTGTGTGTGTGTGTGTGTGTCTGTGAGTGAGTGTGTGTGTGTGTGTGTGTGTGTGTGTGTGTGTGTCTGTGAGTGTGTGTGTGTGTGTGTCTGTGAGTGAGTGTATGTGTGTCTGTGTGTCTGTGTGCCCTGTGTCTGTGTGTCTGTGTGTGTGTCTGTGTGTCTGTGTGTCTGTGTGTCTGTGTGTCTGTGTGTCTGCGTGTGCGTGTGCGTGTGTGTGTGTGTGTGTGTCTGTGAGTGAGTGTGTGTATGTGTCTGTGAGTGTGTGTGTGTGTCTGTGAGTGAGTGTCTGTGTGTCTGTGTGTCTGTGTGTCTGTGTGTCTGTGTGTCTGTGTGTCTGTGTGTGTGTGTTGTGCGTGTGTGTTGTGTGTCTGTGTGTGTGTGTTGTGTGTGTGTTGTGTGTGTGTTGTGTGTGTGTGTGTTGTGTGTGTTGTGTGTGTGTGTGTGTGTTGTGTGTGTGTTGTGTGTGTGTGTTGTGTGTTTTGTGTGTGTGTGTGTGCGCGTGTGCGTGCGTGTGTGCGTGTGTGCGCTCTTGCTTGTTTTTTTCTTTGCTTGTTCGTTTGGTTGATTGTTTGAATGTGCACTTCTGAGCACACAGATACCTGAGTGCAAGCTGAAGCTGCAAGCAGAGTCTGCGTAACGGTAGACGCTCGCTAGATTCGGATGTGAAGCCGCCCGTATCCGAAGCTGAAGCGCCAGATCCCTGCAGGATTCCCTTCCGAGCCGGAGATGTACAGGGAGCAGTCCTTCTCCTCCACCCAGACCGGAAGTTGGGAGACAAGCGAGGGCAGCCCAGAGCGAAAGGAAGGCAGCTTGCCTCGTCCGAGGACTTGGCACCCTGCCACCCGGGACTACAAACTCAAGATGATGGCGAAGACCTTCTTGCAGGCGAACGGCTTCATGCACATCAACGAAGCCCAGCATTCGTGGGGTCGCACCCGCATCTTGGCAGAAGCTCAGCAACCTGCGACCTGAACTGCCCAAGTTGGATAGGGCATGTGCTTTAGCAGCCGCTGCAGTTGCTTGACTCTGCCACGCAGTGTGCAGGCTACCCATTGCATGTGGCAGTCTCCCAGAACAAGCCTGCGATTGTGAAAGCTTTGTTGCTCCTGGGCGCGCGGCGCAATGTGAAGACGCGGCGGGGCCTCACCCCGGAGGACCTTGCACGGCGCAGCGGCTTCCAAGAAGTCCTCAATGTTTTGGAACAGGCGACGCTTCAGAAAGAAAGCACGCTTGAAAGTTTTTGCTCGACGAATGGCATGGCGAGCATCCAAATGTGATGCCAGACTTGATTCGTATGCGCCAGTGAGGACACGATTGGCGTCCTTGCTGCGCTGGTAGCCAGTCGTTCCATGTTTATTGATAGTTTCGGGGGTGGGGGCATGTGAGCCCACGGTATTGGCAGCTGTCAAGGTCAAAGTTACTGCTGCCGATGTATGATTGGACCTGTAGAATGTAGAAGTTTGCACCTTCGATGTCGTCAGTACTGATGCCTGACCTTTACAACTGCCGCTCCCGGATAAGCAAATTCGTTTCCTTGCCTTGACTTGAGATCAGTCAAGCATCTTAAGGTGCCTTATAGAGGTCAAGCTCCTACAGGGGATGCGGATCACGCGCACCGAAGTTTAGTTTGTCCAGGTGTGACTGGAAGGCTGAACAACTGCAAAGACAGCTGACGCTAAAACCACGCATTTGTCAAGTCGAAGAAACAAACTCGCGGAGGACTTCTGTGGCAGTGCAGCTTTGTTGGGACCAGAACGAGCAGGGCATCTACGACACCATGTGGGTCGAGTTTTCTTGACTAGAGAAGTTTTCCAAGGCGAAAAGCAGTGCTTCCAGGAACCTCCGTTGACAGCACGCAGCTGTTTGAGGCTTCTGTCACTGTCGCCTGCTCGTGAAGCATGGCACCCTCCCAGCCCTGCGACAGGCCGGGATGTTGGATTGTTGTGCATGCGCAATGCTCTGACACCAAGAGCTCGCGACGGCTCAGGTCGCACGAGGTACCTGCGCAAGCGAGGCTATCGCCGGCGAAAGACTTTCCTCGAGGCAGCCCATCCGCGAGTAAGATGATTTTTGCTTCACGGAAGTCCAAAGTCAATGCCCTGGGATGTAGCATGCCCCCTAATGCACCTCACATCGCAGGATGAAGAATCATGCACTCGCTACTTGTGTGTGTGTGTGTGTGTGCGTGTGTGCGCTCTTGCTTGTTTTTTTCTTTGCTTGTTCGTTTGGTTGATTGTTTGAATGTGCACTTCTGAGCACACAGATACCTGAGTGCAAGCTGAAGCTGCAAGCAGAGTCTGCGTAACGGTAGACGCTCGCTAGATTCGAAGCCGCCCGTATCCGAAGCTGAAGCGCCAGATCCCTGCAGGATTCCCTTCCGAGCCGGAGATGTACAGGGAGCAGTCCTTCTCCTCCACCCAGACCGGAAGTTGGGAGACAAGCGAGGGCAGCCCAGAGCGAAAGGAAGGCAGCTTGCCTCGTCCGAGGACTTGGCACCCTGCCACCCGGGACTACAAACTCAAGATGATGGCGAAGACCTTCTTGCAGGCGAACGGCTTCATGCACATCAACGAAGCCCAGCATTCGTGGGGTCGCACCCGCATCTTGGCAGAAGCTCAGCAACCTGCGACCTGAACTGCCCAAGTTGGATAGGGCATGTGCTTTAGCAGCCGTTGCAGTTGCTTGACTCTGCCACGCAGTGTGCAGGCTACCCATTGCATGTGGCAGTCTCCCAGAACAAGCCTGCGATTGTGAAAGCTTTGTTGCTCCTGGGCGCGCGGCGCAATGTGAAGACGCGGCGGGGCCTCACCCCGGAGGACCTTGCACGGCGCAGCGGCTTCCAAGAAGTCCTCAATGTTTTGGAACAGGCGACGCTTCAGAAAGCGAGCACGCTTGAAAGTTTTTGCTCGACGGATGGCATGGCGAGCATCCAATCGTGATGCCAAACTTATTCTGTTCTGTTTGCGATTAGAAGGAGGCTGTTGACTTCCTTGCTTCGCTTTTTGCAAGTTGTTCCATTATCATATCTTGTTTAGTTTTTCGGGACGGGTGCTCACGTGCTGCTGGAAGCTGTCAAAGCTGCTGCTTGCTTGCGGTCATATACATCGCCGCAGAAACTTTGACAAGTGCCTCGCGATTGGGCAGCAGCTGCAGGCGAGCACACTGTGCATCCTTGCCACTCCCGCATAGCACCTCCAATTCGTTCTTGCACGCAATCCGCGAGATCCCTCGAGTACCTTCCTCCATGAGATCTCCAGCTCCCACAGAGGATGCTGGCGTCGTGGTGCTTTCGGGGATCCGGTTGTCTAGGTTCCTAGGTCCTAGATGGGGCTTGCACTGTGCCGCTCCTTGGACATCAAGTAAGTCGAAACAAAACGTGAAGGCTGAGTGCTGTAATTTGAGCTGGGCGTCATGACGAGACGATTGTCTGCCGTACATGGTTATGATTGTATATGCATGTACGATCATGCAGTATATGTGCTTCTACGGAGAGAGTTCCATGCACACAGAATTTGAGAACCTCCGAGCTGGTGCTTTGATTGCAGCTACTGCGACCGGCAGCTTGACGTGCAAGAACGTGCCAGGTGAAGTACTCCATGTCTGCCGGAATCATTATGGCATCCTGTCCGCAGAGAGGTTTGTTCGTAAGGTTTGCTGAGGCGAGAGGGAGAGAGAGAGAGAGAGAGAGAGAGAGAGAGCTTTCTTTCTGGCGTAAGTTGTTAAACTAGAGCAACGTCAGCTGTTGCTACTGTTTGGAGTGAGTGTTTACAGTGAAAGCAGCCACGAGCCCCACAATTAGCTTTGACTGGAGCGGCACGGATGACCCAAGTGATGCCTGGGGGTTTTCTCGGTGATGGTCTTAGGTCACGTGCTGGGTATTGCGCGGGGGTCGACAGGCACATTTGGCGGAACGTGGGCATCGCTCAATCCCGAAAGGGGCCTTGAAGACCGACAGTCGCGAGCCTTTGCGGGGTTAGGCCCTCGGGCAAGGGTCTCCGTGGGGACCCACACGCCTTAGCAAGCAAGCAAGCAAGAGAGAGGCGGCTAAGTGGGGGGGGTGGGCATCTGAGACTGAGTTAGTCCGTTGTGTCGCTCCACCCAACATCCCAGGGCCCGGTAACGCGCGGGCGGGGGGGGGGAGGGGGGCAAAGACTTGTTCTCCCATGGCTGCGTGGAAGAAAAGAGAGAGAGAGAGAGAGAGAGAGAGAGTCAGTCTCATCGTTTTCTGTTAAGTTCACACCGACCGGTAACGCGGCTAGGGTAGGCAACTGCCTTCCTTGGCTGTGTGGAACAAGACGAGACAGAGAGAGAGAGAGAGAGAGGTTGCCAACTCAGAGGCTCAGAGTCACACCAGGTTGTTCTGTGCCGAAGTCTGGAGTACCCCAAAGCCGACCGCTCACTAAACCAATGTGGTGGGGCGGGCCGAGGGCCTGTGGGTCGCACCGCGACCCTTATGCCCGGCAGAAAGAAAGAAAGAAAGAAGAGAGAATGCATAACCCCTAGGCTCCAAACGATCCAAACGCCTGGCAAACAAGCAAGCAAGCAAGAGAATGCACAAAACGAGCAGTCAGCAGCTCGCACATTCGAGAGCAAGCAGGAGAAAACCGATCCTAATCACGCTCTGCAGCATGTCCTCTCGAAGAAGTCAGGAGTCCATGAATCCGCGACTGTCAGAGCTGACGAGGACTCTCGGGTTTCTGGCTGTTCTAGTCGTTTGCTATTGCATTGCATGACTGATCCTGCCCCTTTGGAGCTGGAGTTTTTACACAAAGTTCACGACAATGTGTGTCCACAGTTGACACTTTTCCGAGTCCTGCTTTGGTCAATTTTGGTCAAGCAAGTATCATTCCAGCACCTCATGAATGCCAGGAACGACCCGGAGTACAAGTACCGCATGTACCATGCTGCGTGCGCTCACTCGGCTGTTTGTGATAAAGGAGTGTGTCGTGGATGGAGTCCGTTTTGCTTGACCTGGGGGTAGTGTGTGCCGTCAGCAGTGGCGAGGTTGCGCAGGATGTTCCCAGACCCCCACGCTAGACACAGGGAACAAGCTGCTGAAAAAGTTGCGATCCCACAGACAAGGCATCCGGTGGATTACTTCCTGGAGCAGTGCTGCGTGCCCAGGTATGCCACTTGCACCACCGGTGCACGTAGATAGGAGAAATGTGTGTTTCCGTTGAAGACGGGACAACCAAAAGCAATCGCGAGACATAGCAAGCAATGTTGAGCGTAACATAGGTACACGTGTACTTGGATTCATGTCTAGATTGGGGTATGTAAAGACTATCTAGAATCCATATGACTTTGACGATACGTACAAGTACCGGACACTGCAGAACAGGCCATTCCAAATCAGATAGAGCTTGGCTTTGCACGAGCGCAAAAACTTGTAAATGCATGTCGTACTTCTATGCTTTACAGAGTGTTTCGCATGACTATGCAACATCAGCAGGCACAACTAAATGGTTTAGGTCCATAAAAGCGATGCATGCATGCTGCATGCATATATGTATGTCAGTGCCACCCTAACCTTATGACCCTATTGGGCCGAGGCATCGCCGACTGGGCTGGGCCCTGAGGCTTCAGCCAAGAGACGTAGTTCTGTGCAGGCTTCGAGCTTTTGGGACCTGGGGCAGCCTCGAGGCTTTGGCTCCCTAGCGAGACTGTACTGATCCCACTTGAAGGGTTTGGATCCAGGCTGCTCACAATGTCAGGCCATCCTAGCAGCTGCTTTGCCGGGTCTGGATTCGTGCTCGCGCAATCTTGCGCAGTTTCCAGGGCTCAAGATGCCATGTCCCACAGGCATTAACAATAAGTCCCGGCAGCCGAGGACCACTACCAGAAGATGTTCAAGGAGCAGGGCTGCGATCACGAGCACCGGGCTTTAGAAGAGCGAGCACTGTCACCACTGCTGAATCGTTCCACAGCAAAGCCTGGTGCTAAGGTACGTGAAGTATCCCTACACTCGAGAAATGATCGAGGAGGGCTGTTTGACATCAAAATTGTGTTCTGCCTTCGGCGCTGCCGCATCCATCGCGATGCCGTCAGGGATACTTCAAAGAGTACACAAAGCTCCTGCATATTCCAGTGTCTTCCTTAGACGGCCTTGGTTCGTCTCGTCGTGCCTGGAGTGCAAAGCTAATTTGTTTGTGATTCGTTCCCTCGCATCTGCCGAAACCTACATACAAAGATGCACGATGAAAAGCAACAAGGTACTGATACAACAGACTGTCAGTTTACATTCAGGTCTCTGTCAACGGCCCCCCAGCTGATGCGTGGCCGGCTTGGTGCGAGAGATTCAACAGAGCAGCTTCAGTAGATGACAGCACATACGCTACGATAACGATGTCTCCTTGTTGCTTGTTGCAGCCTTTGCTGTACGGTTTCGTCACTCACCAGTGTCCTCATCTTGCGAACTAGGCTAGGCCTCTCTTCAGTTTTTGCGGAGCGACTCAGGCCTGCGCTGGACGACTGCACCATCGAGTCCGCCGTCAACGCTTTGCCCGTGGACTGCTCAGCCATCTTATCGATCTTGTCGAAACTAACGCTCCAAGTATCGGAATGTGTCGACATAGTTGCATACAAGCACCCCAAAAGGTTATGGATAGTATACTTGTTCACAGACCGCATGTGCATATGCTGTGCATGATTTGGATCCGGGCCCGGGATACAGCTTGGACTTGGGAGATTCGAGGAGCAGCCAACAGCTGCTGAGATCTTATAGGCTTATAGGTGCTAGATATGCTTACGTAGGGATTTTGTTGAAGGTTGCTAGATTCAGGCTTCAAGGGCAGGCAGGTTATGTAGTGACACTGAATTCGTCGCCGCAGCTTTCTGGAAGAAGCACGAAAAAGGCCAGGAGCGCCAAGTGGGAAGTTGATAGTGCAGGCCAGTGAGAATAGCGTCATGTTGTGCATCTTACACAGCTCTCAACTCGCCCTGGACCAATACCTGTGATGAATGGGTGACCACTGAAGGAAACCAAGAAGACGAAAGCTTGGGGTGACGAGCCGTGAGATTTTTCAGACCGTTGAAAGACTGAGGCCTGGGCACAAGATGAGAGAACTCTGGAGGGTATGAGCACGCAGATTGAGAAGGACGCGCCGCGGAAAGGCTTCTCATACCCGGGAGCACGTTTAGCTTAGCTTAGCATATTAGCTGTTCCACCTCAACATTTTGCAATTCTCCGTTTGAAGTTTGCTTCGCTTCATCGGCGCTTTGCGTTTGGTTTTGGCCTTCCCTGGAAGCTCCACTTCTGCACCCAACTCAAGAGTGCTTCCGGTTTCGGAGTGCACTCCTCAGCTCGAAGTCTGAGTCCCGGCTCGAAGCGTTCCTGTGCCAGTGACTCGGATTCCTCACTCTGCTGGTTCGCGATCCAGACAGGTCTAGTGTGTCGGCAAAGCTTCGATGATATTGATCTTGTGATAGCTCTCTCTCCCAAAGATGATTTGTCGAAGACGGCATCCCGAACCTGCGCCGTGGAGCCCGGGTATAAGAATTGTGGCCGCCGGTCAGGTTGTCTCTCTTTCCGTCTCGTCGGTCGTGGAATGTGTCGAATTGGCATCAAGAGCCTAGAGCCTGCCATCATCGCGCACGCCGCGTACATACTGTGTCGTGATGAGAGGATCCATCCTGGTGGTTCGATCCCCAGCTCTGGCTCCCTGCAAGGACCCGTACTCGTAGCCTGTGCTGGGAATGCGGATTTTATAGTATAGAAGGGTGAGTTTGAGTTAGGAATGGATCGCAGGGGATCTCATTCACAGTACGATTGATGACGGGTTTCGGTGGGGGTCGACAGTCGCACACATTCGGCCGCGGGCAGATGCAGGCCTTGGCACCCCGACCCGATCGGCCTTGAGCCCCTTTGCCGCTTTGAGGTCCCAGCGCTCCACGGGTTCCGAGCTGTTCTTGCGAAAGGATGCCAGGAGCCCAAAACTCCTACCATACTTTCCCGTCCATCCTTCTTGCTAGTTCTGCCAAGGTCGCCTTCGATAGCAATGGGCAGCGATTGGCCCTGAGCACCTGAGCCTGAAATGTTGACCGGCCGATCGCGTAGATCTGTGTAACTCTCGCTATGGCTTATCCTGTCAGATGGCTGCAAAACGCAACAATACTCTATCCTCGGCACCCCTCACCAGCTGCCTCGGGATTCATTATTGGTTTGAAGTGAGGCCAACTGCACACAAGAAAAAGAACTCAGCGGCTACTCGCAGTAGAGCTGAACGTCGAGCTGGATAAGAATCAAGTGTATTCAAGCCGTATCGTGGTGAAGCGCATTAAGACGATGCCTGGTTCTGACGCAGCGTCACAACAGCGAACCTGCTCTTTGTTGGTTTCTTCGCCACAGAAAAAAGCCAGAGTCTTTGCAGTTTGCCCGGGGCTCTGGGAATTCAGAACTGTCAGAATGCTTTGTTTCGGAAGGTCGCATGCCATAGTTTCAGAGCGTCGAAGACAAACCAGTAGCTTCGAGTCCATTTTCCTTCCATGCGGATTGTGGTGCTCTCCTGCCTGGTGCCGGAAAGCAAACCCACCAAGACAACAGGTGCGGAATGCGCCTATACCTACAACCCCGGGCTTCGTTTCAGTTTTTTGTTGTGGGCGGTCGTTCGATTTCAGGCCTGGCCTGGCAGCGGAGCTGAGATACTTTCACTGGGTTCATATGCATGGAGTGGAGAGAACTGCTTCAGCCGCCGCGACGACCCGCAGCCATGTCAAATCCGGTATAGGACTTGCAACTTACGATGTCCATATTACTACGAGCCTTGACTGCAGTATACGCTCGGCTCAAATCCGCGCTTGGAGCCCACAGTCTGCTGCAAGCTAAGGAGATTCCATGTTCCCGGGTTCTTTTGGCCGCGGCCTTGTTCCACCTGAGGAGAGTGTCGCTTGAAGCGACGCTTGCTTTGGCAGGGAGTCTTCACAGCTCAGATGTTTAGGTCGTCGGCCGGACAACCTGTCAGACAGACAGGTTTGTCACTGGAGGGAAGAATGCATACGCACAGCAATGCCGGTCAACGATGAGGGATGTTTGGGCGGACTGAGGCCACCACTTCATCAGAACCCAGCTTGGTGCCGGGCTGATCAGATCGGGACTCCCGATGTTTGCACTTGAAGGGTGCAGCTGCATCCATTCAACTTTCATGCTGCTGAGTGCAGATCAAGAACACGGAAATTGACCACTGCAGCAGCTGCAAATCGAAAGCTCCAAGCCCATCGTGAACTTCTCATTGAAGCCACGAGTCAGCCCGACATGCTGCAGGGACACTATTTCTTCTCATTTGCTGGTCATCCTGCTGCATGGCCCCGGCCTTATCAGGCAACAGACCGAATTAGCAAATGGCGCCGACGCCTTCCCTCAAGATGTCCGCTCCCGTCTTTCGGAAGCTGAGGCGCTGGATGTTTGGGAGTACCGCGACGAGCTTGCGCGGTCAGAATCGACCTTGGCAGAGATACGGTCGGACCTCCAGGACACGGATAGTGTGATAGCTGCACGTCTTTTCATTTGAGATTTGATGCTTTCGTCGCTGAGTGCCGCCTCTGTCGCATGTAACTTGTGCGCGCTGAACCGTCTATTGACCGTCTGCCTGGTCTCCATATAGCTGCTAATTATGGAGACCAGATAGCAATTACAGACCTAGTTGGCGAAAGAAGATGAATTGCTCTGACCCCAGTGCACGGTATGCAGAGAAGGGGCATGCATCTGAATTCAGCCTTCAGGAGATCCGCATGCGTAGCCTCGATATCCAAGAAACGCTGCAGAAGGAGGCCAGGGATCGTCATGCGAATGTCCCACAGCCATCGCAAGTGACTGGGCTTCTGACACTTGACTGTTGTAGGTAGCCTGTGGTGATCCACGTGAGATGGTGATGGCCATTTCATTAGCAGCAACTGTTGCTGGGGCTCTTAGTCTTCCATCCTGTTTCTTGTAGCGATAAAATTGCCAGAATTGATTTTCTTACCAATGGACGTGAATGTGTTGCTCTTGCTACTCCTCTCACTCCTGCTGCTGCCGCCGCTACCGCGACTACCACCACCACCACCACCACCACCACCACCACCACCACCACCACCACCACCACCACCACCACCACCACCACCACCACCACTACACAAGCTACCGAAGCGAGTACGTGCGACGATGAAGGCGCGGCCTTTGACGGTCAGTCATACGTGCCTTGTAATCATGCAGCGCCAGCATGATCGCATGTGAACGGCTGGCCATCGCAAAGGGCACGGCATTGCCAAGGAGTAACTGATAATTACTTTGCATGGCCAGCAGATTTCTCAAGCCACGCTCACAAGCAAGGACTGTAAGCTTATCCGGAGGCAAGCGACTCTTAGACCAATCATGCGTGTGCACATACGGCATGCAGGAATCCCGGCACTTTGTAGAGCCCTTACGGGGTTAGGAGCTATCAGTATCCGCCCAGGGCCCTTTTCGTGTTTTTGAGGCGACTGGGCACTTTCCAAGCGCTTCGGCTCATCACATCGCTCAGGAGGCACAAGTGACAGTGCCCTTCGGATCCTTTCGGCCGTCCTTTGGATGGACTTCAGGCGAGTTTTTGTCTCTTCCGGAAAGAGGACTTTGTCTCGCTATGGGAAAATTTGGAGTGGAAGATCCCTCGCAGGAATGGTCATGCCATAGCCAAAGACTAGGCTCACTTTCCGGGGCGGTGATTTTGGTTTGGGGTGGTCGAAGCCTGTCGGAATATTATTGAAGTAGAAATTGTCACGCGGTGGTAATTAGTGGGCTCGTGTTGAGAACTCGGAGGAATTACTGTCAGGTCACCAGGCTCAGCGACGTGCAACTTTAAATCACCTGTAACTGAGACCCAGTAACTTCCGATACGCTTGCAGGCCAGGGCGGAAAAGAACGCTGAAGACAGGCTGCTGCAGGTCAGTGCTGACAGGATACCTGATGCCAGTGGACATGATTCGCTTAGCCAAAACCTTTGGCTGAACTTTACATTGGGCTTGATGGTCGAAGCTTCTTTTGCGATGCGTGCGTGTGTGTGAGTGAAAACACCTTAACCCCGATAAGATCTCCGTTAGGAATCCGGACCTGCCTCGAGTTTGCGAATCAAAATCCCGATGCAGGGCTCGCCCTAGCCAGGTGGGTGTTACCCTCTCCCCCCGCTCCGTGCTGATTCGATGGAGCCAAGTCGGTCTGGGCTTGACTCGGTGCGAGGCAATGAGGCTTGTGGACAAAGATCGCCACATCGCCCAAGGAGGAAGAGGCCGGCTTGAGCCTTCTAGTCCCAAACCTTACCGGAGAGAAGGCGTCAAGCTGCCTTTGCTTACGAAGCTGCACTTGAATCTTCATTTGCCACCCCCGAGAGGGGCCCGAGAGGGGCTGAGGGTCCGGGGGCTTGGCCTGGTCTCAAGGCCTTTGCTTTGCTTTCTTTGTTCCTGCACAGCACACGCTGGCACGTTGCTACTTGTTACAAGGTTCCAGTCACGGCCCACCCACCGTGGCCAGACATGGTCAGAGACATGGCTAGGCCTGCGGCAGCTGGCGGCGAATTCGACTGCGAATTCCACCGCGAATGGGCAGGCGAGCAAAGAGCAAAGGGGCATTAAAGGGCGGCTGTCATCGGAGGGAAATGGAGCATGGGAATATCTTGAGAGTGCATGGGCATCTTTCGGCAGGGAGTGCAAGCTTGGCGAAGTAATCTAGTGTAGGGGGGATTAGGAGGCATCCGGTGTGTGAGGATAGAATGTATAAATAATATGTTGTAGTTTATTGTGTGAATTAGCTTCGAATACTCGTTGGAATGCATGTCAAGTGTGGAAGAGGAAATCCATGAAGTGTGTCAGTGTGAGGCATCCGCAGCACGAGTATAAACTTGCGGCTTGATTGCTCGAAGAGTCAAACCGCAAGGCTTCAGCGCAATCCGGCATCACTTGCCGCGACGGCCGCGCCTGTAGCGCCCTCGACAGGCGACCGATACCTAGACAGGTGGACAGCACGAGGGGTCCCACCATGGAATCATTCAGCTCACTTTCGGTTATCGAGGCCATGCAGCTCAATGCTTTCCCCTCTTCGGTCGAAGGAAGGAGCAAACCTCAAAGGCTTGACACAAGTATAACCTTGCGAGGAAGAGGGCCTCTTTAGGATGTACGTGTATGATTATACTCGTATATAGCTATATAAGTAGTTGGAGATGTTTAGATGTATTTATATTTAGTATGTGTTTCAAAAATGTGTATGTTCATAGATTTCTGGTATATGTGTATGTGTGTTTATTCTAATTCTATCAATGATTCTAGTGAATATGTTAACCATATGTGTCATAAGTTGTTGATTCATTTATTCCGTTGTCTTCGTACATATAAACCAGTCTGTATCTGTTATAGATGTGCATGTGTGTATACAACATATGTATATATATATAATAATATATATATATATATACATGTAGCCGCATGTGTCTGTGCGTAAGCATCGTATGTGTGCATGTGAAATACGGTGTGGTGAGGTGAGACAAGTTCGTGAATCCGTTTAAAGGGCATGCATGCCCCTCCCCATCCGGGCAAACCCTCACATAGCAAGGCGGTGGGTTATGCCCTGATGGCTCCTATGTTGTATACATATGGAGTCCTATATACCCCAACGCCATAGTTTAAGTATTTCGGCCTCCATAACAAGGCCGTTGCACCCAAGATCCGGATTGTGGGTATACGACTTGGCAGGAGCAACCGGTTACAAGTTGTGTCAACTTGTACCGGCTTGTGCCACGCGAAGGCCAACAACATACGTGTTTATTTATACGTATCTAGTCATTCATTTAAACATTATGTTTTACAACTGTCTTGTTGTTTATCTAAACCGGAAGAGGAAGCCGGGGGTGGCATTCGTTTGTGATTATGTTTCGTGGTATGTATGTATGCACGTAGCACTGTATTGTGTGCACTACGTCTTTCTGTATGTTATATGTAGTGTAAGCACACGCAGCTCATATGGGTGCATGCACGTTTAGCGTACAGCCATGAAGTGCATGGTCCGATATTTCCGAAGCTAATCGGCTTTGGGGCAGGTTCATAGAAGACTGCCTTCGCCGCAAGCCTAGCCACGCACACTTGAAGTAGTCCGTTGTGCACGTGGCTGATGTTGTTTCTCTTCTCTGCAATTCAATCCAGACGACGCCCTAAGGACACAGGGCCTTCGTGGCGGCCTGAGCCACCCTTCGCAGCGGCGATGCATGTGCATTGAGTGCATCCTGAACTCTCAAGACCGTGGACTACCAATTAACTGGGTGAAGTCGAGCAAGATAGATCTTGATGCTTGCAGTACATGTTGTCCGAGCCGAGCAGCAACTGAGCAAACTGATTCTGCGGTGTCTGCTCGGCCCCGGCACGAAGACACTTTACGTTGTATGTGATTTTGGATTTATATATCCCGAGCCGTTTGTATGATTACCTGCTTGTGCAGGAGACAGTGTTGCAATATTGTGATGATATGCACCCTGGTGTCCTCACAGGTCATCGTCGGCCTGGCAGTTTTTTTGGCAATTCCACTGTGCAGCCAGCAGCCCAGCAGTTCCGCAGGGAGGCTGCTCGTGGGCAAGGTCTTATCTTATTGTCGTGCTTGAGACAGCTCAGGCGTGCTGGTGCAGTACAGACCCAAGGTCCGGGCCGCAGCAAGTGATGAATGGGGCGGGACTGTAACAGTTCGTTCATTTAGCCGGCGTTGGCCGGAGTGCTCGTTTTCCCTTTATACGAATCTCGTTTAAAGTCTGTATGCCGGGTTTCCAAACAAGTGGAAGCAAAAACCAGGTATTTGATGGGGGCCTTTGACAACACTGGAAGGAGCACCCTACTACCGGCCAGGCTACCTGCTGGAAGGAGGAGACAGCTCTTTTTGTACAAGTGTTTACTCGTTAGCAGTGTTGGAGGTCACCTGAGGACCTACAGCAATTGCAGCACGACAACAAGCAAGCGTATCTAGTACGGAGAGACATCCATGACCACACTAGCCAGGTTAACGACTGCGACTGGAACTGCGACGATCGTACCACATGTTATAGCAAGCTGGTGGCCTCAGCCCTCTCCCCCTGCAAGATACCACCCCCGGTACATAGTGGACACCTGCAGTCAGAGCTTGAAGGGCGTCCAAACCCGCAAAACGTGCCGCATTGACTTCATGACAGCTTGATTCGCATGCTAGCATCGCCTTCGATGCTCTCGGCCCGAACTGTTTGCTATGATCGGAGCACGAGAACTGTCTGGGCCAAGGGGCGCGACGATGCCATGCGGCAGCCCGAGCATGTGTTCATTGTACCCGCGTCCAGGATCGGCTTCAGGGTTAAATTGGACTTGGCTTTCAAATTTTTGGGTTCTTTCAGGTAAATTTCGGTCCTTCGATCGTTCGCCTCCGAGCCAAGAGTTAAGTCTGGCGCACGTGGTCCTCCCACGGGGCAGGCAGGAAAAAGTTTGAGACCACCCTTGAATCAATTCCAAGTCTCAGCCAAGAAGTTTCGTTCTAAGGCGCGGGGCAGACGACTTGGACGAGGCTTTGGGCTTCCTAGGTAAATCGCAACAGCTACTGCAGCTTGCAGACCACTGACATTTGGAAATGAGAGGGTTCGCAGCAGTGACCCACGGGGAGTGCTGGACCTGGTCACGGAGCACTAGAGAAGTGCCTGGCCTTTTGGCAGGTATGGTTTCGTAAACCAGAGCCGGGCAAACCATCTCGTCAAAGTCCCTGATGCCCCTTTGCGCTGAGTGCAGTGCATGAGACCCGTCAGAGTCTTTGTCGAGTGTATAGAACGAGTTTGCACGTCGAAGACAGCCATTCGTTTCTGTCGGACACGGAGGCTTGTGCTCAGGAAGAAAGACTGTGAACACTTTCGTCAGACGAAGACGCTGGGTGCCGGCGTACACGAAGCTCAGAACTCAATAGCCGCAGCCATTCTGCCCAAGGTTGAGTCCCAACAGACCAAAGACTCTATCAACAAGGTGTTTCTGCAGTGTATGAGCACACCAAACTCCAACAGCAGAAGAAGCTAGCAGAAGCTGAAGTCTCAAGCCGTCGTAAGCCCTTGTTGTATCTGATGTTGCGTCAATTTAGAAAGACAGACGTCAAAGAAGGTCGCGAGGCGATGGAGCCACCCCGACTCACTCCCTCGAACTCGAAACAAAGCAGGTGCTGCTCAGACACTCTGCTTTGTGTGGCAAAGGTGTCCAGACGCCCCAGCTTGGACTCGGCTATCCCCAGTTGACTCAGTTGAGCTACGAACTTGGCCAGCGATGTGTGTGTACTGTAGTGTGCATCCCGGGCCTAGGCAGGCATTACCCGCTGCAATGCTGAGCTGTGTACTTTCGGAGCTGTGTGGATGCTGTTGACACTTACAAGTCGAAACCGTTCTGCCCGACCTGTCAGGGACGATGCGAGCCTGGGCGTTGATCGGACTGCTGTAGAGGCGAGCCTGACAGGAGGATTGCAGGTGGAATCTCGACAATCACACAGATCCAGGTCCAGAGCAGTCAATAGGTTCAACACATTGTAAGTCAAGCTATGCTCAGGAAACACCCTGAATGAAGCTCCGGCAACACCCTAGACTCAACAATCCGTTTCCTGATGCAAAACTCTTTGCATTGTGGCGCAGTATCCCAAACACTTCTGCGAGAGTTCGACTCAATTTGCCTGTTCGCCGCGAAGTCGGTCACAGCTGGACCAAGCCAGCATCAGTAATCTTGGCAAAGGAGTGAGGGCAACCGGCAGATGCATCTGCACACGAATTTCGGGAGCACGCGCGAGAGCGATTAAGCGCGGCGGCCTTGCTCAACACAAACAAGAAGAAGAGGGGTTCATCGTTTTATATCGCTTCGAGCAGCAACGTCTTGATTGCGAAAAGCAAGAGATTCCTTTGTTAGGAGTAGGCGTGCAGATTGGCATAGTCGCATTCTCTAGAACAGTTACAAGATGCACCGGACATCAAAGTGAAGGTGCGATGCTCACTTGTTAGGGTTGATTGCGCTCAGCTCACCTCGTGCCAAACCCGTTTCAAGCTGTCCGAGAACCGAGAACCTCATGTGGCGAGTCGTGTCAGAGCGTAATAAACGATGCCCTGACAGCGAATCCGGTTTTGAGTTGAAAGCACAAACACGTCTGTCTGCGGAAGTCCAGCACACCTCTTAAAGTCAGAGAAACAGGCATTGAGAAGAGACTGGCATTTCGGGAAGGCTCAGATGGGCGAGTGGGCTACGTATGGAGCACAGCACTGCCCTCGGATCCAGCCTGGGAACTGAATTGGCCCCATCTTGGACCAGGGGTACTTCAACTATGGCTTGCAGATGGCTTCTACTGATTCCATCGACTACCAAGTTCAAGCGTCTCGGGCTCTGGACCAGCGATCAGGGGCCTTTAACAGCAGTTCAGCACTCTTGGGCTTCAGGCGTGTCTTGTGGAAAGCCAGAAACTTGCGGTCGCGGTTTCGGTGCACCCTCTGGAGTCACCCACGACTATTAAGCCAAGCGAGGTAAGCCCATCTTCTTGTAGCAGCAAGACCCGGATTGGTACCCTGCGAAATTCAAATTTGCAGACACGGGACTTTTGCCATACATGTCGGTGTCAGATGCATGGTGAGGCTTCGTGCCTGGGTTGGCCTCCAAGTGGACGAGCCTTGGCTAAATTCGGCAACTCCACAGCGCTTTGCGGCTGCCTGCCTCTGCTAGGCCCCTCGGCTCTGCCCGGAGGCATGTCCACATACCGCATACCCGCGCTTTGCAGCTGGAGCCGAGGAGCAGCTGTCGCGGCGGGTGCCAGGATGCTCAGTTCTGGATCGAAGCGACTCGAAGTGCTTTGGGCCATGATTTACAGAGATCAGAACCGGTTCAAGCTGCCCTGCTTTGAAGGCCTGGCTTGATGGATGCCACCTCCCCAGCTGCAGACTACAGGTTTCTGTGGCTTTCCTTGCCGAGAGCTTCGAAAGGTCCAAGGTCCAAGGTTTTCAATTCGGAGAAGTCGCAGCAAATCAAGCTCGTGGCCTTTGTCGCGCCTTCCGGGTGTATAATCATGCGCTTTGTGCCGCTTCGTCTGCACGTGGAAGGTTTGCTTGAATACAGTACCTCGCAATTTCGCCGCCGGAGTTCATCTCGATCATTCCTGGACTGTATATTGCACATTTGTTGTGGGACTCCAGGATTTCCCGAACATCTGCTGCGACTCCGTGCCGTGCTTTCTTCACGTCCGCGGAACCGGTACCATCTATGAAATTCCTCCGCAGGTCGCTGTGCATGCTTGGAGTGGCCTTGCAAGCTACACAGCCTAAGCCTACATCACCCAGACTTTTTGCAGGCAACGTGATAAGAGGTATAGAAGAGCTTTGCCTGCGTGATGTTCAAAACGGCAGCACAAGGCACTACCCTAGTCCGACCGTCAGGTGGGTAAACCTCCCGTTCCGTGTTCACCCTGTCGTGTCAGTCTGCAGGCATACTCGCCCAGCTCCAGTCAGTGCAGCCCCAGTGTCCGCCGCATCCTCTCCGTCAGAGCCGATGGAGAACTCCTCGACATGCCATGGCTGCCATGACACCTGAAAACAGGGAACCCGCTGCCAGCTCCTTTGAACGAGCAATCGAATTTCTGGTCCACTGCTCTACCGGTAGCCTCTCGGTGGACGGGCGCCCGCTCTGCCGCTCCCGCTCTGAAGCCGATGAGTTGGGCTTTGAAGATCACACCAGAATACTGGAGTTCCGACGGTTTGTTTCATTTACTTTGCCACCCACACTAATCTTTGTGGTGCAGCCGGAGAGAGCTTAACAGTTTTCGTCTGTGGTGTTCTGTGAGGCATGCTGGAGTATTTGAATGGCTGAGGTATGTGAATAGCTTAAAGAATCGTGAAAACTCGTTGCATGATGCCCTTTCGCTCAGCTCCGTCACACCGGGCAGTGCTAAGTTGCTTCCGAAGACAACCATCCATTGCTCTGCGCGGCACAGAAGGCTTCAGGCACCCGCACACGGGGTACAGAAGAGCAATGCGCAACATGCTGCACACTGCCAGACTCTCCGAGGTGCCCATGATCACTCTGATCACTCGCTTTGCTGTTCGGCTCAGCTTCCTGCATGCGTGCCCTCGAAATATCCTGGGGCTACAATCATGAGGTGCATGCCAAAACTCCGGCACAGTATGGCATAGTGAGAAGAAACTACAAGAGCCTTTCCAGGGCTGCCCGACCAGGCTTTGGTGCTCCCAGACGGTTCGTCCTTCCTCCATCTAGGACGGCAATCAACAAAGCGTTGCAACGCTGAAAGCATGGACAACGGACACCGGGCTTTCCGGCAAAGCTCGACACATCATTGACCTACGATCATGCAGGACCTCAATGCCGCTTTTAAGTTTGAAAGATGTTACAGGACGCCCGCTTCTCCGCCCGTGCATGTGCGTGCGTGTGCGTGTGCGCATTCGTGTTTGTTTGCCTGAGTTTCTCGGTATGTGCGTTTGCCTTTGTCGCTGGCCTGTTTCGGTTTCCATGTTATGGACCGACGGTCGCCCAAAACAGGCTGTGCAGCCCATCAAAGTCTCACCAGAGTGCCAAAAGAGAGGCAGGAGACTATGGCAATCAAAGAAAACAGAAGCAGGAAGCAGCCACTCAACTAGCTAGCCTGGCAACAACAAGCCCGAGAACTCAATACCAAGCAAAAATGTCAAACTCAATTGTCAACATTCCTTCCAAAAGCAACCCTGCAATGTGAGCAGCGTCTTTGAGGCCGGAGGAAAAACGCAGTGCCGCATAGGATTGACACGAAGTATTGAGCAAGGATGTCGTCAGTGTGCATTGATAGTCAGGGACATCCCTGATTACCCAGTAACAGGCTTTGCGCTCCAAGAGTTCGTTTCCGAGGCCAGGTTATCTCCGATTTCCGAAGCCTTGCTGGACCTCAAGCGCCAGGGCCCCGGTCCAGAAACTGCCGTAAACCATGCGTCCCTTTTCTGAGCTGACATGCGGTTGAAGGGGGTCCGGGTACCGGCATGGCAAATTTTGTCTGGATGTTGCCATCCTCTTGAATTCAACGCTCTCTTTTGGCAGACTCGTTGAGTGCTGAATGGGACCCAGCGCAGCAAGCCTTTTCGGCCCCCCGCAGCATGGCAGAAAAATTACGGTCCGTCGCAGGAGAACACTAAGACAAGCTATATTGTGCGTGACGATGATGCCGGTTTTCCTACATGTCGCACTCCCGACTTGCGTGTACAGAAATCACGCTGATACCCACACTAGCACCATCGTTCGCAGCTCATGCCGCACTTGGTCGCATGAACAAGGTTTGTCATAGAGCACCTTTTGCCGCATCTGATGTTGGGCACGAACCTGACAGCGGCTGTCGCGGCCATTGCTCTAATAGGCTGCGAGCTTGGGGGCCACTGCTGTAAGTTATGCAGATAGACTGGGGCTTCTGCCCAAAATCTCAACATCCAGCCAGGATGCGAAAAGATGAAGGCAATTGACTGACAACAACCACCAGGATGACTCCCCTTGCATGCCCAAAGATGTTACACCACCACGAAAACAACATGTTGTGGATGGTGGTGACGAGAAGTAGTCAGGCCGTTGGGCGATTATCCTGCATTATTCCTGGACCCCCTCACCTGAAGGCCCCGGATTGCCCCTTCAATCTAAACACTGGCGATTATGACATGACCCCCTGAGTAGTAACTACTCGGCCCGATTGCACAAATCATGTCATCGTAGAAACTTGTGTGTTTTCAGGGTGGGTTGCTTCTAGGAAGTTCACAGCAAGCATGGATGCCTCGTTGCTTTGCAGATTGCTTTGGGCCTAAAAAGACTTTACCGTGCAGCACTTCAGAGGTGGGGCAGGGTTCCAGCTCTCCTGCGATGTAAATTCGGCTTTTACAGACGTTTTGGTTGCTGCCGTGTTGAGCGCAAGAAACTGTGATGGTGGT
Organism: Symbiodinium sp. CCMP2592; assembly: GCA_905221615.1. NCBI lineage: Eukaryota > Dinophyceae > Suessiales > Symbiodiniaceae > Symbiodinium > Symbiodinium sp. CCMP2592. Next base: position 1,434,588 of record CAJNDT010006058.1, read on the forward strand.
CAATGATTTGCACGTTTACATCTGTTGAGCCGCCTTCTGCGACAGCGGATTTTAAGCAAGTCGAAAATTGTTGGGCGCTGGGCCGTTGTGCAGCTGGTACACTTGATCAGTTGATCTGGCTATGAAAAAGTGAAGCTATCCCCGCCTTCTTTTGTCCTGCATGGAAGGTGTCAAATCATCACGCACAAGAGGCTAACCCCGAACAGAAGGAGGCTAGACCTGACGTCAGCCTCACCTGGAAGGCGGCTCTGCTTGGATGCAGTCAAATCACAAGACCCAGCTTGATGCGACAGGGCAGCAGCAAGCGCTTGTTCGAGGTTTCAGGTGGCATGTCCTCGACACCTCAGGCCTTGAAGCGAGTGGCCTTGCTGTTGACCTGAGTTTGGGTTGCGCAGGTCCTTAGCAAGTAGGCTCTTGGCTGTAGACACGCACACATCAATCTGAAACAATGATGTTGAGATTCTTCGTTCGTGCATCGTCACTGTTTGTTGGCAGTTGGCGCTGAGGCACACTGGAAATATCCAGGTCCCAAGCACCTCACCGGCAAGGTCGGACCGGCTCGCTGGGTCCCTCACATGGTTTGCAAAACGGTTACACAGACAGTAATTCCAATGATCTCTTCTGCTGGATTTTTTTCTCGCCTTATGAGCGATTACTGTATCTTGCATGTTACCACATGATTCGATACATGCTGTGCATGCAGTTGATCTCGATGAGAGAGGTGGGCACCAACTGAATCCCTGTAACCTCGAATCCGTTGAATGGTTCCATGGCATGCAGCCCATGGTTTTGCTTGTATTTGATAGCACCTCGTAGGCTGAAGTGGAAGGGTGTCAAAGAATGTTCGGAGAGTTTCCGGCCGTCTGCATTTCAAGGTTTGTTCGTCGCCTGAAGAATTTGTATGCTAGGCTCGTTTGGTTTGGGGTTACAGAGCCAGAGACCTGAAGCCAGTTTTGCCACAGCTACAGTGCTCTCGGAGCCCTACACAGCCTGGAGCACTGCATTTACGATGCTTTACTGCAGGTACAGCCAGCCCTCTTAGAGACCCAGCTTCAAAACCATTAAAAGCACAAATGATGCAGATCATATTAGAGCCGCCGCGGGCGGAGATCAAGAGCACAGGTCGAGGATTCACGGCCGCAGAGCAGGTCCCAAACCAATGCATATTGCTCGCTTTCTTGTTCCTGATCCTCTCCGGGATACGGAGTGCATGCCACACATGCCCCAATGCTGCCAGACTCCGGAACTGCGGCACGTACCTCCGCGCGAGTAAGAAGAAACAGTCGAGGAAAAGAAGCGTCTTAGTCGGGGAGCACCGGGATCAAAGTCCGGAGGAAACTTCCCACGACATGACCCCGGCTTGTTCTTCATTCTTCAGATGGTGTACCAGTGTACCGCAGTTTGCACCGCAAAAGAAATCCGTCTGCACCGCATTAACCACCCAAAGTCCTGCAATTTCTGAACACGTCGGACAGGAACAGCACCGTCGTGCTTTGGGACATGTGACGTGGTTGCACCTTGAGTTGGATCCAGTGGCAGATGTCACGCGAGCGTGCCAAGAGAAAATACTACTAGAGTTGGGGAGGAGGATGGTTGCAGGTTGGAATCCTGCAAGCAGTACTTACACCTGCTTTCGAGAGCGGCCCTCGTCATGGTCCACAGCTCCGCATTCCATCTGGCATGAAGAGATGCAGTTGAATCTGGAAGACTCAGCTTTCTATCGCTTTGGACTGCGGCATTGCGCTTTTCAGGCTGCACATGTCGCTACTGTGTAGGGGGGTCGTCCTGAACCGTTGTCTGTATATGTTAATATCTACGAACCACGACATGATGGTGGTGCTCTGATCGCGTGAGCTCTCTCCGGAAGACGCTTGAAGCTGGCAACTTCATCAGGTCATGATCCATGTGCTGATGCCTCGCCTGAGTCTCATAGCCACTCTTGGCATCTTGCTCGCGTCCATTCTGAAGGACCAAATTTGCCTGATAGGAAGACGCAGATGCTTTGTACCCAGTCGCCTCACTATTTGTACCCTGCTTTCATTGTTGTCACTTCTCAGGTGCGATTGAGTGCCTTGCCCGCTGCCGTTGCTGCTAATGTTGTTAGTAGCTGCTACCTTGGGCTTCGTGAGCTTCGGACACTCTTGCGTCTGCCGTACATTGACATGAACAGGGAAGCGACTCCGGAGATCATCAGACCAGCAAGCTTTAGCAAACCAGGTGTTTTGTGAGCATCCCGCCAGAGTGCCACACTTCCGCAGGAGGATGGGCCATCATTTCTTCTCGATCCGTCCTTTTGGGTAGCACTGGCTGCCCAAGCTCCTCGCACTGAGAGCCAGTTCTCGCGCCAATCCCTGGCCATGGTCTGTCCCCTCAGCACCTTCAGGTCACCTTCTTCTTTGCTGCCGGATGTGCTGGCGAACCTACAGGAGACTGGGTTGCCACAAACTGGATGCGGGTTGGACACATAACCGGTACAACCAGCTGTCTTCGTCGCTATGAGAACTTTCGCACGGTTCGCAATTTGGGTTTAGACGTTCTCTTTATTGCCGAGAGTCGAGTCTGTAAAACGCCCCGCCAGGGCAACTGCTGGACTTGATGGCATTCGTCTCATACTTCTTCCAAGTCCTCTTGATGTCACTGCCGGGATTTCTGCTGAACCAGCCGGCCCAGACATATCGGGCCGTCGGGTTGCATGTGGCTCATGTGAGGCTTGCGTGAGACCCTGCCTGCCAGGACCGTGTAGTCAGTCTGCGTTCGCATGTGCGGCAGCAACGGCATTTTGTATCATGCGCAGCCAAGTTCTTGCTGCAACTGGCTGGGACCTTGTTCCTGCTCGATGAGCAGAGCCTTGGCGGAGACATTCACGCTTGTCGATCGTTGACAAGTCCGGTCCCACAGACCGCAAGTCCGCAAAGACAGTCCTATCAAGTAGAGGAGCGAATGTTGTCGATGAGTGAAAGCAACATGCAATCTTCTTGGACAGTGGCCCTGCAACTTGTTGTTGTTGGAGTTTGGCTAGAGCCGGCACAAGTTTTTTTTGACATATGATTCGACGGGCCGATCCATTGCCATCAAATCCGGAATCCGCAAGGCGCGCTGCAATCCTGGCTTTCTCCACCTATACTGTGCCCCTCCTCCTGGCAGTGGCGTCCGGATCGAGCACAGAGCCTTCTCTCATTGGCTTTCACCGACTACCGGGCTTTGCTAGGTGTCGTTACAAGCTGCAACTGAGCCCAAGAGGCGTTCATAAACGTGCCGGACTAGGACGAGCGCAATGGTTCGACATCGCATGCATCCGGTGTTTAGGACCCAGGTCTTACGAGGTTTGTAATACGAGGTAAGCCCGAAGCCCTGTTCAATGAAGCTTGTGAGGCACCCATGAGTTTGTTTTCGAAGGTAGCATGGCGTGAGGCCTTCACAACGAAACGTAAATCCAAGCCTCGACCTGGAACCTAAACCCTTCCTCAACATGCATGCCCGCCATGCGGGAAATAGGAGGCGGAAAAGACGCTGAGGTGTGAACACTAGATCCCAGCAACGAGATTTTTGAGTGCAGCAACCCAGCACATCAGCAACTTGAGTCCTAGCATGCGGGGACCAGAACTTGTGCTCAGCCTTTAGATCGCATCTGATGGTGTGTAAGGAGCTGTTTCTGAATACCATTTGGGCAGATGTTTTGCTGACGCTGGGCCTTCTGTTGCTGCTCAGCACGATCAGCGGTGCACTACAGCTGAACTCTGGCCCTGTTCTCGCTGACCCTTCGCTGCGTGACGAGCTGGCACTGGCGGAAGCCCGCAGAAGCATCATGGCCGTCATTACGGATGGAGAAATGGTCTTGAAGGATGACAAGATTATGCAAGCTGGGCAGCGTACCCGCCATTACCTTGAGGGCCTCCTCGGAAAGAATGAGGTGGGAGAGTGTTTGACAGGGGCAGGGTTTCCAAGCAGCGGTTTGGCCGAGGGGCCAATGACTTTCAGGTTTTGTGCCGTTCTGGTGCTTGTTGTCAGTTGTTTATCAAGAAAGGGTTTTTATTTTGCTTTGACCATTGTCGCCATGAAGCTACCAGGTGGAAGTGGGAGGCCTTCTGCTACAGGACAGGGTTCCCTGTTTCCGGATGCAGTAGGATCAAGGGGGTTCTACCAAGATCACATGCGCTGTGAAGAGGCTTCGTGATGTTTCACGATGCTGATGCTTCGAGACGTAGCGCTTCCAGGATCTCCTGCATCCCATGGAGGTACGTCAAGTTCCCTCGCTCCATGAATCGAAATTAGAAAGGCTTTTCCTCTTGGAATACACTATGGGCTTCTTATGTTCAGGTAGAGACATGTAAAGACTTGGTTCGTGTTCACTGGGCGGAGCGTTCGATTCGCACGAGGATGGTCTGCCAAGTAATCGCTTCCTCCATTAAACCCCCGCTAATATAGAAACACCGTGCCCCCGGAATTTGGCGGTGTCAGGCACACAATTGAAAGATATTGAAAGTCAATTTACAACATGAGGGGGGGGCCTAGGATTGCATTAGTTTTAATAGAGCCAAGGGCCAAGACTACAAATCGAAAGGACCAGAGCTTTAGGGTTTAGGGCTGACTGTCTGCTCGACAGCCGGAACGGCTGCCTAGAAACGGTTGTTGTTTACTTGTCTGATCTTGTCTGTCTGGCTCAATACTGATTACTGTCAATCCGACTCATACCCAGATGCCCCTAAACCCACCCTACTATTAAAACAGAGGGGAAATTAGTTTTTATACTAGGGGGACGTGGGGGGGGAGCGTTTTAATATTAGGGTGAAACGATTACCTCTGTGGTTGTTAGGTGCTTGGGGGGAAGCAGGTCCTGAGTCGCACGTGGAAGGTTCGCCAATCGCTGTCTCGGGGTACGTGGAGGCGTGCATTTTGGTCGTCAGGGGGGAGGTTTTTTCGTGCGTACCTCCGAATCCCGCCAATACATGCATCGAAGGTTTGTTCCAGTGCTGTAGTCGGAGGTTTTTGGGTGGTGTTCTACTGGAGGTTTCCTGCTGATCTCATGGTGGTGGCCCGGTGGTTCCGCCCTGGAGTCCCCAGTTCCTGAGTCTCCCAGTGACCCCCCTCTATCCTGCTCGTCGTCGCCGTTGTCGCTGTAAGGGATCTACGCTGGCATAACGACTGTTGTGAAGCAAAGCTCCTGAAAGCTCTCAGGATTTGCCCCAGCCTGAAAGATAACAGCAGTCCGGCATCGAGTTTTCATGTCCGGCTTCGGGATGGTCGCCAAGCTCAGCTCTACACTTGCGCCATTCAAACGACTGGCGACTCTGATGTGCGATGGCTTGCCTGCATACGCGATGACGGGTTTGAGGCCGGATAATGCCTGATACAGTCGGACAGAGCATGGTTTGACCATGTGGGCCAACCGAAGTAATTATAAATCCTACGACTTAGCTGTCTCTATCGCGTGCAAAGTGCGGCCGCAAAATATGATCCCGACGGGGACACAGTCGGCCAAGTTTCGTCAGCTTGCTTGGACACGGAACCTCCGGTTTCGTATGTGAGGTGGGCCATCTCGGGGAAGCTACAGCTACTGCACCAAGGGCAAGCGGAAACGATGAGCTGTCATGGCTCTATGACTCTATGACATACATGAACAGCCCTTTGCCTAGCAGTGTTAGCTGGTGCAGGTGACCGGAGCAGCCCCGGGAAGTTCTCCAAATCCGGGTCAAGCAGAATCCATCTCAGACTTCGGGGACTCGCGCCCTCCTTCCGAGCCTTCGGCATCAGGCAGATGAAGTGAAACTTCCGTTTTTAATTACGTTAAGTCGTGGCAGGCAGGCACTGCAAGTGCAGGAGGGAGGCGTACCTGCCTTAAAGCCATACTGTGACATTGGTACCGGATACTACTGCGGAGTTCTTCTGCAGAAGCTTCATCAGCCGATATCATAAGTCCAATTTCCCGCATTTTAAGCATTTTGTTGCATGAGGCTACAGAAATGCACCGTCTCTTTCAGATTGGGACTGAGTGTCGTGTCTTCCGTCGAACGTGCACAGCTGTACTGACAGGCACAGTCACATTGGCGAGCCAGCGGCAAGAGCTGGCGCTACCAGAACTTGAACTCCGGCGATCTGTTGAGCATTGGGAGGGGGTACCAAATCCGGATACTGTGAGACTCTGGGGCTGAGACACAAACGCAAGTGGAACGTGCATGTGTGAAAAGTGAAGCTCGCATCGACAACTCATGCTTTCCGCTTCAAGTTTGTGTTCTTTTGCCATGCATTTGTTGCAATCCATCCCTCCTCGTTTCCGGAGCATCGAGAAGCCTTGTTCAGCCTGCAAAACTTCTGGTGCCACGGGTTGCGGATAAAGGAAGTGGGGATGAAAGGACCGAGGCAGATGGGTCGCAGAGCTTAGCCTTCCTGCTGTTTCTTAAGCTGAGGAGAGCATCGGCTTCACGTTGGACATCTATGCTGAGGAGCTGACGATGTTGCAGGCCTGGATGCATTTCACAGTTTTGGGAGTTCTGTTATAGGGGCATTTCAGAGGCTTGAGGACCTCGACCGCACGGGAGCGCTCAAACAGGCCATGTTTGTTTCCGGCAAGCGGGCTGTAGTATTTGGAGCGCCATTTTGGGGGAATCGAACGGGAGATGGATTCGCGACGAGAGTCGCTGCATTCCAAGTTGGTCTCCTTCCGGGGCTTTCGGCTTCTTGAGGGTTCCACATGGGGTTGCTTGCAGCAAGCGCGACACGAAGACAGATTGGTGGCTCAGGTGAAACTCAACTTCAACATCTCTGACCTTGCGCACATCGATACAGGTCGCTTGCCCACCATGCACCTCGGTGTGCACTTTTGGCAAGGTTGGGGGGCCGCTGGTGAGGCGTGGAGGCTGGCGAAGTCTTGGACTGGCAGGGTTGCAAAAGTATCAGGAAGGACTCTTGGCTGACACTCGTCGTGAACCTGGAAGATCGTACGAAAGCAGCCGCAACCATCGCCAAGGCTGCCAGGGATATCCAGGGATGGGTTTGTGACGGTTGGTACCTATTCATAGCGTAGCTGTCGAAAAACCGACAAGCGCCCGAATCTCGAGGAAGAGATGGCTGGTCCAGAAGTCTGTGGACAGCTTCCGCGAGTGGTTGATTGATCAAGTGCAAGCAGCATCTCGGCGATTGAAATTGTGTTCTGGGATGGAGAGAGAGAGAGAGAGAGAGAGAGAGAGAGAGAGAGAGAGAGAGAGAGAGAGATTGCGGACCGTTGTGGGGGTAGGCCCTCGGGCCAGGGTCCTTTCAGGGCCCAAACCCCTCAGCAAGCAAGAGAGAGAGATAGATATATATGGTCAGGCGTCTGGCGTTCCCAGCCCCCCCCCAATGGTATGGTCTGCTAGGGCTGCTAGGGGTGGGGGGGGGGGGGGGGGCTGGCGTGTGCGGAAAGGGGTCGGGGCCGGAGCTGCCACTGTATGGTGGGATGGTGTTGGGGGCCAGGGCTCACACGCAAGCCCTTCGCAAGCAAGCCGTAAACCCTATAACGCAGCGCCTGCCCCTGATTTTGAGTAACCTTAACTTGTACTTCAAACCCTAAACCCCACCTAGCTGCAGGCTCTAAGCCTAAAGCAGAACATGCGCCGCAAATCCTCCTTAAGCCCTTGTCGACTCGAAGCGTTATACCTTGTAACCGTAAACCCAACACTCAAAAGCTTAAGCTAAACCCTCAACCCCAAAACCGATGGGTACTGCATGAGGACAGTCGGACCAATGCGGTGGGCGAAGGTGCAGGAAACTCTAGCCAGTATGGGTTAGCATTGTGTGGTGGGTGGTGAATCCCGTCGTAAAGTACCTGTCGCCCACAAGCTCCCTCAACCGGTACGGTAGTCTGAAGGCTTCGGTTAAAAGACACGAGGGTTCAAAAAAAAAAACGAGTGTGAGCGCCGAAACCCCAAAACCCCACCACCACCCCACAGGGGGAAGAGGGACCCCACACCACAGGGTAGCCTTGTATCCGGACCATTGACCTTCGGGGGGGAGGGGGGGGCCGCGGAGCGCGTGACCATCCATATATATATATATATATATATATATGTATATGTAATATAAATTCATATAGATCCCCGTCGAAGGCTCCTTGATTCGTTTTGCACCGTCCAAGTGTGTGCTCCAACGCCAGGACCTGGCCGGAGCTCCCACGGTGGCATTTCCCGGCTCCTTTGAGCTCCATTGCCCGGGCAGCAACGGTGGCACGCTGCGGGCCGCTGGGATCCGTTGAATCAGTGAAGGTCTTCAGCACACCACAGACTAGGGTTTAGAGCACAGGCGATTCTACGCGATGCACGTGCTGTAGATGGTTCCGGCTGTTCGGCACGCTGTCAGTCTCGACTGTAGCTCGGTTCTTCCCACAGTCCCGCACCGGCCGCGTCCGTCAGGGGCACCGAACACGCCTTGGCGCTCCGGTTCCACTCCCACCACGGTCTCGTGCTCATGATCGTTTTGGGATCGTCCGAAGTCGCTAAAGTCTCAGCAGGCAACACTCTTCGGCTGCTCGGAGCATTGCGGTGTGCGACTCGTCTTCCTGCCAGAGTCCCCTTCGTTTCCGCCTTCCGAAATTGTGCTGCTCCCGCAGCAGCACGAGTCGTGGTTCCAAAATGGTTTTCCTGCCAGAGCCGACCGTGTCTTGAGCAGTTTGGACTCATGACGTAGTCTTGCAAGCCTCCGGTTGCTCCCGGAATGATTCTGCGGGGGCATTCAAGGCTTGCACTCCTACGTGTCGTGGTTCAGCGTTTTGGGTAGACTCGAGGTGTGTTTTTGCGATTTGCGTCATCGCAGTCGTTGCTGTTGCTGGTCTGGCGTTCTTGTTGGTGGGGCATGCACAGAGCAATTTGGACGGATGCTTGTGCAGGCCAGCGCAGGGTCTTGTCAAAGTCTGTGTACTGCTGTCACAGTATAACGAACATGTGTAGCAGCAGTCACTGCAGCAGTCACTAGTAGTACTGCAGGCAACAGTCAGTAGCACTAACGCTAGCACTTCCGCCAACCGAAGCACCAGCAGGAGCGGTAGCAGTAGCAGCAATATCAACACTAGCTCACAACCAGAAGTGTTTGTAGGGATCGTGCCTGTGGTTGTGGCAGCGGTAGTCGGGGCATCAGCAGCTTCGGCAGCAGCAGCGCTATCCTCATCCATGATCAACGCCTGCCAGAGCGAGTCAAGCGGGGCAGCTGCAAATGAAGAGTGTTCCGAGGCAAGTGACGTGGCAGTCACCAAGATGCACGCGACCAGCGATGTGGCGCAGGCATCTGCAACACCACAAGAAGCCGAGCAACCGAAGGCGGCAGGAGCTTCTCCACATGAAAGCCCAAGGATGGAAGCCCAGAGACCCGCTGAGAGCTTTGACTGAAGAGAAGCATACCCGGCATGCCCTGAAGTTCGTCGCCCTTGCTAGCAAGTTCGCTGTCGTGTATCGCTCTGGCTCATGCCAAGGACAGGCGCAGCGACTACGTCTGGGGAAGCTGGAGTAGAAGCATACAAGCAGGATTTGGATTGTTTTCTGGTCCACATTGAGTGCAAGAACATCACGCAGCGGCTCGGACAGCTTCAGTGGGCAGTTTGGCACATCATGGGTTATGACCTAAAGTCGCAGCAGCGTGTGCTCCGATGCGTGTAGTGATGTTCTTGAAGTGATAGCAATCGGTAGTGCGCAGTTCGTTTTGCAAAAAGCGATGTCAGCATGCATCAGCCGGATTCCGCCGATGCCAGTGTAGCACGTCCAATAATCTCATGGAAGTCATCGAAGGTGTGCTCCGGAACTGAGAAGGAGAAGCAAATCCAGGAGGTCACGGCAGACCAGTCAGAGCAGCAGCTGAGTCGCCAAAAAGCCGCGGGTCGTACGGGAGACTCTCCGACAAATGAACTCCAGATGCATGAAACCTTGGGGTATGCTTCGATGCTAGACTCTAGACTGAACCGCTACATCTTTCCTCTTGCTCCTTGCACGGACTGGAGCCGAAACACTGTGTGGTTTCAGGCCAAGTGAAGGTGCTCGACACGGAGGTGTTTTCCCAGCGTGAGGCACCCGCCGACATGGAGCCATAGCAGCCGATGCAGTAGGTGATTGCCTCAATCTAGTTCATCGTGGCCTTTCGGTTTCTTTGTGCTTGGTTGCGTTTGCATGGTGTTCTTATGACGTTTCAGCTGGTTACATCCCGCGATGAATGCCTGGTGCGTCTGAAACAGGAGAAGTCTCGCCTGTGGACTCAGCCTTTGCCTTGTGTGCGCCGGGTCGGGAGAGGCATCTGTGACAATTGAACATGGAAATCGTGGGGTCTAGGAAACTTGCTGTTTGTCTGGCATTTGTGTACACGGTAAGGCAGTGAATGTTTGAGAGAGTTCAGTGTGTCCAGCTTGACATTCAGCCCTTCGCTGTGCTTTTGCACATCCCAAACCAGACCTGTCAGCATCACCTAGAAGCCCGAGGCTAGAAACCGAGATCCAGCGGCTTGAGTGCTGGCCTTACATAGATGCAGGGCCGAAACTCGAAAACTACATTCACATGAGCATCATGTTAACAAGCATGCTGTTCCTGCACACTTCTCTTAGCTTCGGCAGCACTTGTTTGATTTTGATGTCCAAACATGCCCTATAGCTGACTCACCGGCATGCCTGTCCAAACTGGCTGAAGTCACACGCTTTGAAGAATTCCCAGATCCTTGCTCTCCTCACCCGCGGGATCCACAGAGCATATTTCCCGAGAGCCAGTCGTTCCTCCAGCGGGCTCCAAGGAAAGATGCTGTAGCTGCAGGGGAACCGTTTCTGTGCAAGGGGCGATTCATGGCTACGTTGACGGAGAAGAAAGATGCTATGGCTATGGATGACACACCTCGGAGGTGGCAACTTGATGGCTCGGAGTCTCAGATGGAAAAAGTCCTGTTCAAAGCAGACGAGGACACGGCTTCAGAATACCTGAAGGACCTGATCAGCTCTGTCGGCCTAAAGGATGCCTGGGGTGAGATGGCCAAGAGGTTCCGTTCCGTGCAAGCGCAGCATGCCCAGCTCATGTCCCTGGCAAGCCGAGATGCTTTGAATCGGGATTTTGTAACAAGGCCGGAGTTCAGGCTCACAGTGCAGGAGGAGCACTACCGGAAGCTGCAGGACCACACGAAACGTCTGGCAGATCTGGAGCAAAAAGTGCAAGAAGAGCAGGCAAAGAGGTTGGAGCTTACGGAGGCCTTGCAAGAATGCGCAGAGAGAACCGACCAGGAGCTCAAGACCTTGAAGCCAGAGGTTACCAAAGCCCATGCCTGGCTCCGGACGCTGGATCAAAGGTGCCAGGAGCAGAACACGGCAAACCTGAAAGCCTTTGAGGATTTGCAGGAGCAGCTCAACAGCCGTGAGAAGAAGCTTCGAGAAGAGGCAACGAAGCTTTCGAAAGCCCTCGAGGCCGAGGTTGTGGAACGCAAGGTTTTGGGCATCGAAGTCAAGAAACAGAAAGAGTTCCTGGCAGGAGAAGCATTCCAAAAGCACATGGAGGATACCTGTAACAAAGCACTGGCGAACTATGTTCACAGGGATGTGATGATGTCAGAGGTTCAGAGCTCCACGGAACACATGTGTCAGCCTCTACATGTTCTCATACGCAAGCTGGAGAAGACTGTGCAGACCTTGGCCCAAGAGCTGCGAATGAAGGATGCGTACCTGGAGCAATGCCTTGAGAACGAAGCTGCCAAGCTGTCTCACAAGGACGAGCTCCTGAACGAGCGTATAGACGCCGTGGTGGACGAGCTGCCTGAGAAGGCTACCGTCGTGTCCGTGGACGATGTGAAAGGCAAGCTCTTGTTTCATGTGGACAACCTGGAATCGCTGCACACGCGATTGCAGAAAGAGGCCACGCACAAGCTCCAGGAGGTGGTCACCCGCGTCTCTGAGTTCCAAGTGATCCTCCAGGACCATGAGCATGCGCTGCAGCATGCTGCCGAGGAGATCCTCCATCGTGGGACCAAGCTCCTTGGCAGAATGGTCGAATGTAGGATCTTTGTTTTCTTGTGCAGGATGCCTGCTGCTTCCATGAGGTACGATGTAGCGGTATTGACCGAGCGAGTGGATCGTTGTGCTGGCAAAGACAAGATGGAGGGTGACCTGAAAGAGATCCGTGACACATTGACATGGCAGAGCACCAAGAGCCCTCGATGCACATAGGTTTCCGCCGGACATGTTGGAGGATCCTTGAGAGGCTTGGCGTAGGGAATGCCTATCTTCATTGAAAAAAGAAAGAGGCCGGCAGAGATTTTGCCTACACTTCTCCAGTATTTTTCTTGATTAACATGGGACGAGAAGGGGGCTGCAGCAGATAGAGCTCCGTGGACAGCTCATAGTACCTCCTTTATGTCCCTTGGATAAACTACCCGGCTACGCCACGGGTTTGGGGTCGTTTTTGACGGATAACTGATGATGAGAATCAGCGCCACGCTTCTCAAGGATCGAGTCCATGCAGTTCCAGAACGGACTGGGCGCCCTGGTGTAAAGAACGATGTTTCATGATGTGGTGTTTACAACAGGATTTGGCATTCATGAGAAGCTGTGCTTGTTTTTGTGCCACCACGGTCTCCTTCAAGGGTCAGTACCTCTAGCTACACTACCCCAGCCTTGTCCTTTAGGATCATGCTGGAGAAAGATGGCAGAGGTGCAGGTCAGAGTGTAAGGCAACTTACCGAGATTCGAGAAAGTCGAAGCCTTTTACAGTATCTGCTTTGATAGAGAGAGGGAGAGAGAGAGAGAGAGAGAGAGAGAGAGAGAGAGAGAGAGAGGGGGGGCCTACAAGGCCGAGGGGTTTCGAAACCCCCCCCGTGCCCCGGGGAAGAAGAGAGAGAGAGACAGACCGGAAAGTTGCCAGGATGGCAAGGGACTGGGGAGGGGGGCCGTGCTGGATCATCAAACTCGATCTGGCAAAAGCCTTTGACTCAGTCGCGCAGACAAGTCTTGTAGACCTAGTCGAACGACGAATGGGAGCTGATCATCCATGGGAGGCTCGGCTTTGGATGGCGTTACTGCAGGCAAGGGGGGTGACAGTGGCGGCAGGGGGGACCGAAACCACAGTACCCCAGACGAATGGTGTTCGCCAGGGTTCGCCCGACTCACCTGTGCTCTTTTCGGCACGCGTGGGGGAGTGCCTCGTCAACACCCTCGCCCAGACGCAATCTGACCCACGGGGAGGCAATGAGCCACGATTACCCCCACCCCCCCATCATGGGGGGAGTTTTATGGATGACACATACCTGTGGGGCGAAAACCACGAACACTTGCAACGCACCCTTGACATACTGCAACAACTCTTGCTCGAACACGGGCTGAGGATCAACCCCAAGAAGACAAAGATCATCTGCAGCACAGATGACCCCCGCAGGTTCCACATCGACGGGGAGTGGGTGACACCAGACACGGGGGATGCAGCGTTGACGGTGCTCGGATCACCGGTCAGCTTCCAAGGGGGACCACCTCAACTTGCAGCCGAGATGGGGACAAGAGCAAGGAAGGCGTGGGGGAAGAACAAAGCACTCCTCACAGCCAAAACCAAGCTCAAGCAACGCTTGCAGCTCCACAGCATCCTAGTGCGCCAGAGCGCGCTCTGGGCAGCCGAGACGTGGCCAGTACAAGACACACTCCTACGAGCAGCCAATGTCCAGCAGTTGCAGCATGTGCGCAGCATGGTGGGGGGAGCGCGCGCACCGGGGGAGGCATGGGCAGACTGGAACAAACGGAGCCTTCGCATGGCCAGAGTGCACCTCCACAAGAACAAGGTGGAAAGGTGGTCTACCTACATATTACGCATGATTTGGGGAGTATGGGGGCATGTGGCGCGCGCACAGGATGTCACCTACGAGATGCTAATATGGAGGGGGATGGACTGGTGGTGGCAACAACAAGCCCTGCCCGACACGGTAGGAGCAAGACACGCCAGCAGATTCAACAGCAGCCTGGATACGGAACGACATATTGCAGCTGTCGCAGGAGCCAGATGGGGGGAGATAGCCAGGGACCGCCTTGCATGGGAAGCCCTCGAAGAAAGGTTCGTCGAAGCGCATGACCCGCCCTGGTGCTCGGGGAAGCAAGCACAACTCCAGAACTTAGCACAAACCAGACAAGATGGAAGACGCGCTAAAGCAATCAAACAACGCAGACAGGCCAGAAGGGCAGCCAACAGACTGCTCGACTAGCCACAGTGAAGGCCCCAGCCTGAGAAGGCTATGAGCAGACACTGCCAGCACCTTTCGCAGCCAGAATTACAGGGGGAGCAGCCGTTTGCTAGCGACCCACTGCAACACACAACACAATCAACTCATTCCTGCCTCTCCCTCCGCCTCTTCCGTCCTTCTTCTCCTTCCTGTTGTCTGCAAGAGCAAGAGCGAGAGGGAGCAGGGCATGGTTTTTCATGTTACGCGTTTTTCTGCAGCTTGCCACATGTTCACAGTTGAGCATGCAGTTACTGACAGTCTGTGCAGCAGCCGGGGGAGACCCGAACACCATCCTGGCCGACCGCCGCAGTCAGGCCCGAGCCTCAGCCAAGTTAGTGTCACCGCTAGCCTCGCAGGGCAATGGCACCCAAAGCAGCCAAAGCTAGCCGAGGGAGGCTGGCACTGCTAGCACTTGTGAGCTACATGCTCACCAACTTCGTGGCGAGAGCGGCACCACGGGGAGCAGCACCCGATGGCCCAACCGGCAGCAGAAAGAGGAGCAACGAGGATGGGGCAGCCACAAGCAGGAGGGACAAGCGTTCCCACCACAACACAGCCACCGCCACCCCCACCCGAATCCCTCACGGGGTGGCCAGCAGGCACGACGTGGACACACACTGCAGCAGGTTGGATTCCCAACCTACCAGAAGAGGAGCTTGAATTCGAAGTCTGGCAGCACAGCAGCCTCACACAGCCGCCGCCAGTACCACAGACAGGCAGCGAACAACCAATGGAAGGACAGGGGAGCAGCGGCAGCAACGACTACGGCCAGAACTATGAATACGCCAATGGCTGGGGGCAGCAGTGGACGGAACCAGCATCTAGCACCACCTGGTCTGGCTGGGTGCATGGAGCCGACGGAGGGAGGTTCGCACTGGGCTACGACCCGGACCACGACCCTTGGCACCAAGACACAGAACCCCCGCAAGCACAGCCACAGCCGAGTGCAAGCTGCCACCCACCGCCACAGCAACCACTGCCAAAGCCAACGACGGCAGCCGAGGACGCAACCGAGACAACACTGCCACGACCCACTACCGGGGGAGTGCCCCCCCAACAACCACTGCCACAACCACAACGACTCAGCAGCGTGGACCGGACCACAGACACCGCAACCAGCTCCACAGACCAAGACCACGACCCCACATGTACGGCAACACAAAGGGGGGCAACTTGCGCCGACCCGACTACAAGCAACCAGCCCGCTGACCAAGCAGGGGGACCGGCACCAAAGCCTCCACAGCCACACGAAGAACTGTAACATGCCCCCGAGCGGGGAAGCCCAACAGCAGACACGGGGGAAGGCACCACAAGCCAACAGCGGGGGACACCCCAGCACGAAGGACAAGGAGATCAACGCAGAGGAAATAAATGGCAAAAAGGAGCAATAAAAAAGGAATTCAAGAAGAGGGGGCTGGTGAAACCAGCTGGTGCGACCTGGAACTCAGTTGCCCACCTCGTGGGAATGCAAGCCTTTGGCGAAGAAGAAGACGAAGACGACGAAGCAGAGGAGCCAGAGCACCCGGCAGAAGCACCAGCAACCACTGCAGCGGAGCCCTCCCAGCGGGGGAGCAAACAAGAAACCGAAGCGGAACGAAGACACAGAGAAAGCAGAGAGCAGTTCAGCCGACTACTCAGCCAGGCCGACCGGCCGTGGCAACCACACCCACCACACCAACAAATACCCACAGCCACCACTGACACACAGCCACCGCCACGACATGCAGACCCAGCGGGGAGGGAGCCAGAAGCTCAGCAGGGTGAGGACAACAAGCAGAGCCCAGACACAACAGGAACCGCAGAGGCCTCCACAACCAGTGGAGGGGAGCCACGGCCCACAACAGCTACCGGCAGCGCAACCGCACACGCCCAAACACCGCAGCAAGTACAACCACAACAGCAGGGGCGCGCAGCCATTCCCAAAGCCACACCAGCAAGCCGTGACCACCAGAGCACCGCCACCACACCAACAGCACTGGACCCGCGATCAGCCGAAGCACGTGACACCCACAGCAGCCAGGAGGAGAGCAGCACTGCCACTATGACCAGTAGCTCGAGCAGTGGGAGCAGTAGCTCCAGCAGTGTCATGCCGCTCGACTCACCAATATCGTGGGTGACAGGGGGGAGCAGATACATCGGCTCCTGGGGGGGGTATCTCCCCCCAAGCTCGCTCCCTCCCGAGCTGCCGCTCAGCAGATTTGCCCATGCACACTTTAGGTACTTAGGAGCCGGAGGCTGGGCAGGAGCAGTGCTAGCCCGCACCTCGCCGTCGACACCAAGCTACAACGCAGCGCGCCTCAGGGGCTTTGCCAGGGTACGGCAAACAGCAGAAGGAGGCAGCGCAGGGAGACGCTCAGCATTGGGGCGCAGTTTGAATTGCACCCACTGGGGGGACACGGACCATGGCACCTCTTCATTCGAGCCACCCCACGTGTCCCGGAACCTGGCAGCCTCCGCTTGGGGCCAGGACACTACCGGATGACATGGCAACAAGGGGGGCAATGCTGGAAGATTGAAAAAATGGACCAAGACGACGGTGAGCTTCTGGCAAGGGCGAGGGGAGACGCCCAGGGAAGACCAGACCAGCTGAGCGCACACATGCAAGAACATGAACTGTCGCAGCTGGACAGGGACACAGCCGCCTTGGCAGCAATCAGGGGGGCAAGGCGCCTTGTGCAACTACCAGAGCTTGACCCGCACGCGCCCAGAGCGCACAGACAGCGAGCACTGCAGGAGAGCCAACAGCCGGGGGCACAACCCCTAATCTACCCGGGAGACGAGCACTGGGGAGAAGCCGCAGTGCACCCGTGGGCGACCCGCATGTTCCGAGGGGAGACAGCAGGCACAGCCACAGCCACAGCCACTGCGAGCCGAAGCAACACC
The DNA here is from genome assembly GCA_905221615.1 of Symbiodinium sp. CCMP2592. Lineage (NCBI taxonomy): Eukaryota > Dinophyceae > Suessiales > Symbiodiniaceae > Symbiodinium > Symbiodinium sp. CCMP2592. Next base: position 1,451,649 of record CAJNDT010006058.1, read on the forward strand.
CCTCAACACCCCACTTCAACCGAGCAGGGGGCTCAGCACCAACACCACAGTGCACAACAAGTGCAGAGCCAAAGCCACCCCACAGCCAATAGCGCACCACAGCAGCACCACCACAGTGCACAACAGGTGCAGAGCCAAAGCCACCCCACAGCCAATCGCGCACCACAGCAGCACCACCACAGTGCACAACAGGTGCAGAGCCAAGCCACCACCACTCCTCAGACACAGCCAGACGTCGCAGCAGCCGCAACAGTTACACCACAGTCACTGCCCCCCCCCACGCAGGGGGGAACAAACACACCACCAACAGAAGCAACTGAGGACCATACGCAGACCACTCCAGACACAGCGGCAGGACCAGAGACAAGCAACGCTACACATCCAGACGGCAAGCCAGTCACGAATCCCAACCACGAGCGCCTAACGGAGGGGTCTGGTGGCTCACACCCCTCGGCCGTGGACGGGACAGACAAACCACAGCCACCACGACCGACAGCCACATCCACGAAGGCAAAAGGAAAGGGCAGAGGAAAACCCAGCAAAGGAGCACCCCCAACCAATGCAGCCACGGCAGACACAGGGGGGAGCTTCTCCTTCTACTCGCCAGCAGCAAGGGCCGCTTTCCAACCAGTCCACACCTACCAAGCACCGCCGGTGCAACCCAAACGACCACCACCACAACCACCTAGCGACTCAGAGACCAGCTGGCCCAGCGAAGACCCCCCCAAGGGGAAGATCAGTCCCTGATGCAAACAACCCCCCCCACAGCTCACACCCGTCCGGCGAGCACAGCAGCTGAGTCCAGCAACCACAGGGGGACAGCACAACCACCAGCCACCTGCCCCGACGACAACTCCAGTGCAGATGCCCCAACGCTGCCATGGAATCCACCACAACCGGCAAGCCAACCGGCAACAACCACTGACACCGGAAGACGTCATGCACCACGAGCAAACAACAGCACACCCCCCGAAGACAACCAAAAAAGAAGGGGAGAGAGCGCAGAAGAAGGGGAGCTCAAGAAGGCCCGAAGCCAAGCCTCAGCCCTGCTTCGCAGTGAAAGTGAAGAAACACTTGCAGCTGTGGCCCAAGCCCAAAGCATGGACGATGAGCACCTAGTGCGAGATAGACGAGCACAAGGGGAGCCGAGAGTGCGGGGAGAAACCGCAGCCCGCAACGCAGCTAGAGCGGGGGATCACATCCAAGAAGCCATGCGACTGGCCCGGGCTGTGGAACTGCCAGGGGTCGAAGCCCACCTTGCAGCCGCAGCGACCAGCCTCAGTCTGGCAACAGACGGGGGAATGGGGAGACGGGGGCGAACCCCACCACCAACACCCAATGCGTTTGAGATCGCGGCTCTGGTGGTGGGGATCCTGGATGAAAGAGCGCAAGCAGGCGACCCACCTACACAAGGGGAGCTCGCAGAGGTGCTGGAACTAGCACTCAGCGGCCAAGCATTGCTCTGGGGGGGAGTGCGCTCCAACAACTGGCAAGCCACACATGTGGCCACGGATGCAGCTGAAGAGGCAGAAGTACGCCTCCAAATGCTCATCGACAGCTACCCGCTCGGGCAAGAAGGCCTTGGCAGCCTGCGCAACCTACTTCAGGAGGCAGCCGAGGGGGTTGGGGCGCTAGTGGGGCTCTATCCCCATACGCCGCAACACGAGACCATGGCCGTGCACCCAGCAGACGTCATCGGGATCGCTGCAGGGGGGACCGAGACGACATGGCGCCGAGGAGAAGACCCACCAGACGCCGCCATGGTCTTCAGAGCAAGACGCCGGCTGCGCGACTTGCTGCCTTTCCTGGTCGGGGACGTACTCAACGAAGCCCGTGCCGCCCTACAAGAGCTTGACGCTTGGGGGACAGCCTACATGGGGGGCAACGAAGTAGTGGAGATAGTGGAAGATGGGGAGCCGGCGGCCAGTTCTTCGCGACCTACTACAACCGCGGACGCCGGCCGGGGGAGATCTCCTACTGACGCGCCCAGCCCAAGATCAAGTGAGCCACGCAGGCGGTTCAGTAATCCCAGCTCACTGGACCAAGATGACTAGGGGGTGCTCTGTTCGGGGGCCTTTTGTGTTCGGGGTCTTCCAGCACGTCCAGTGAGCGGGGGAGTCGTACAGTAGAACCTTTGGCAGTGCAGCGAAACAGGGGAGCAACTCGCTCACGATACTAGGCGACGCGAAGCTTGTTTTTTCACGAGCTGCCCCCGAAGTCGCCCGCACAGCCTGGGGGCCCATGGTAAACCTATCTAGCCTTGTGGTAGGCTGCCGTTTTGTTGTGTATGAGGCTGCGAAGTGGACCCCGACTAGGCCGTGCACCCTACACAGGGGGAACAGCTCTGAGTGCCGACGTCGTTCTAGGTTCTAGTGTAAGGGGGGACTGTTTTCACACAGGCCTGAGCTGACACCCCAGTTGCAACACGCAGGCTAGTGACAACCAGGTCCAGTTCATGTTCGGGGGAAAGCCGCGTGTACTGCTTTTCACTTCACACCCACGGGGAGCTTCAACTACGTGCTTTTCAAGCCTAGGATGTTACGTGTTTGATGAAGCCCCACGGGCACACTCGAGACCATGTTTCCGGTTACCGAGCTGTAAACCTCTGGATGGTTGCCAAAGGGGCGCGGGGACGAGGCGGGTTGGGGTTGCTCTAGTGTTCGGGGTCGGGGGGTAACAGCTCGAGAATCTGAAACATACTCGGTAGTAAGTGCAACGGTCAGTGGGACCCCAATGCCGTCCACTCCCAAAACAGCGGGTGGACGGGCGGGCTGAAAGCCTGAGGGTCACGACAGTGACCCCTAAGCCCGGCAGAAAGAAAGAAAGACAATGAGAGATTTTGTTAAACGTGTGAGGAATGGGGGCTTGTGGCGGGTCTTCGGACCAGAAAGGAAAGAAGAAAGAGTTTGGTCCACAACCCTCCACCATTAGCCCTAGAAGAGAGATTTTGGTGTTGTATGCTCAAAAGAGATCTTGTTTATATAGGACACACTTGACAAAGAAGTCCGATTTGCCTCGTTCCATCCCCGGCACCCACTAAGATTCACGTTCCTTCAGAAGTCCCTCAAACAGGGGTGAGCCAACCGGCTCGGGGGAGGGGTGAGAGAGTCGCCTACACAGACTGCTGCGTGCTCTACGACTCCACTGAGGCACAAATCACGCGTCTGGTGGTTCCGAGTCCAGACCTGAACCTCTATGTTCGCATTGCTCATCCACTACACCCACATGCGCTTGATGATCCGGAGTTCAAAGGAGCAAAGCTTCGGCTGGAAAGGTTTTTCAGACAAGCGTTTTGGTGCAACGAAAACTTCCTGGCGGCCAGCATGGCCGCACTTGCCTTGGCTAAACGAGGAGAAAACATCGACCGATGTTCTATCGGTGAATGTCCTGGCGGCACCGGCCAGTCCATGTACAGTTCTCATCTTGCAGCAGTTTATGGAAGAAATCACGCATTTATAGATTCAAACTTCTTCCATACTGAAGACGAGATGAGGAAGCAGTTAGAGTCCTTCGTGCACTGCGTCATATTGACAGCGCAGCAAACTCCAGAAACAAACAAGGCATTCCAGCAAGATTTGTTCAAGAAACTACTCTCTGCAGATGATTTGGCGGCCAGGCGTCCGTACGGCTTCGTCACCAGAATGCTTCGATGTTTCGGATGGAAGCGTTATGAGTCCAACCAAATCATGCAGTTCAAGAACGTCAAAGAGCGTAATTTTTTCCGTTTACCGTCGATGTGCGGTGTGGGAGCCGAAGCCCTTGTTCTGGGACGACAAGGTACTGGTAGCCGAGTATCCGGATCCATATTTGGACGGCATCTTCGCCAAGGACACAACCTTGAGAGCGTTTCTGGAGTCACGGCCAGCGATTGCAGCGTCTTTGTTTTTGCAGCATGGTTTCGAAAGGAATCACAGCAGAGAGCAGTGTGGAGATCTGGTCGAAAAGATGGCGAGGGCGTCACGGAGAAAAAGATGTGCGAGGCCCGTGGTCTTCAGCATGTGGAGCAAAGTACGCCTTCCAATTCGGCTCAGGCATTGGCGAGCATGGTGCGTTCAGCGTCGACAGTGGACGCAGACAAAGACAAGGATGCTCAAAGACCTGAACATGAAAGGGTTCGAAATGCCATGATCAACTACGGTCTGAACACACGCGCGGCACCGCCAACGAAGCTCAGATTCAACAAGCTGTGGTGGAATCGGTTTGCTGTTTCCAAGCTCTGTTGCAAAACAGAGACACTGGAATCTTTATTGGGCACGAAAGTTTTGGCGCTTGCAGGTGGTAATGCAGTTGAGAGCTACGTTCCCATAGATCCAACAAACATCTGCAGGACGTCTGCGACGTCCAGCCCGCAACGACAGTTCTGGAGCTTGGCGAGTCGCATGATACTCGGTTTCCAAGGCGGCTCCGGTCTTTCCAAACCATACTTGTGTGATACACGGAGGATTGTTTCTGAATGCACTGTGATGTTGTTTTGCCAAACGGGTTTTCTTATATGAGGTTGCACCACCTGACGTGCAGTGGTTGCCTCGAACAAAGCGCCTCTGGACCAGCTTTCGGGTGTCCCTGCTTGCCCCTCTGCAAGCATGGCAGCAGAGACTGCTTGCGTGGTCTCAGTTGCCTGGATATATTTTTCGACTTCGTTACGGCTGCACAGTGGTGCAGTGTAAATGCTTTAGTGTGAGGTCTGTGAAGACCCGCGAACGCACGCTGGAGGAGCAAGCATACCTCTTGGATCACATCAAGGCAGGTGTTCTTGACTATAGTGACCCTATTAGTGTGAGATTGGCTTCGATCAGGCTGAGTGGACCAAACAAAGCAAGCAGCAATGTGTGTGACCTGCCGCCAAATTGGTTCGGACGTCAGCTTGTGGAAGTGTGTCCGGAACTCTTTGACGAGGCCCTTTGTTTTTGCAGTTCATGTTACAAATATTGACCACGAGCCACGTGTTGCTTCTCACAGGGGCTCAACCTGGTGCGCAACACAGAGAAGCGGCTCCACGACGGCATCGGCAAAACCATCGCAAGCTTAGAAGGCCTTCCTGTTGTTGTTATTGCTGTCTCCACTGACACAACCGCCATGTCGCTTTGATCTCTGGCAAGCCGTCACGGGAACACAGGTCGGGACCTGGAAGAAGTTTCTCCTAAGGAGAGACTTACGGGGAAAGTGGTTAGGGTAGATACCTTAAAGAAAGGCGGCCAGGTGACCTCTTCTGCTTCTAGCCGCATTCGCTCGAGTGGACGAAGCCCATCCCGTCGGAGCATCTCGACATTTCTCGGTTATGTGGCAGTGGGATAACCGCAAATACACTTGATACCGAACAGCGACACATCTCAGCGAAGGTTGTTTTGTGCACTGTTCTGTTTTTCCTTTGCACCGGGCATCGCTTGGCTGTTTTTCCACAAGAAAATCGCTACGCTTGCTTTGGCAGTGTGACAGCGTGCGCTTTTTGAACTCACCAAGGCAGACAGTAATGTCACAACGTCTGTATCGCTACTATTGTTGTAAACATCTATACAGACATAACGCTGCAAGTTGTTGAAGCATACCATTCTTGGTGTATTCAATACGGAAGCATTTCGAAACTTGTCGAAGACACTGCAAGCTCCATACAACTGCCGTTTCAATATTTTTTCAATCCGACAACCGGCATCTACGCAGACATAATGTTGCAAGTTGTTGAAGCATATACACGTTTTGGTGTATTCTATACAAAAGCATTTCGAAGCGCAAGTTCCCATGATAGTATTAATGCAAATATTCATGCCATTCTTTTTGGCGTATCCGAAATCCTTCGTTGTATGAGATTCATGAAGAAAAACTCATGCAACGCTTTGAGGCTATCCTGAAACCTTCAGCCCCTAACCCTCCGCGCATAGAATGCCCGATAGATGGTACTGAAATATTTTGGAATGGGAGGTTTCGTTTGAAGGGCTGGTTGTTTTAAGGGTTCACTGTCAAGGTTCCTGTAAGGTTTGTATAAGAGTTCTTTGAAGAGTTCTTCATATTCACGCTGGGCAGGAGGCGGTTGTCAAATAGAGTGTAAAGGTTCAACCCACTTATGGCTATAGCCGACGGAGGAACATTACACTCGTATTTCGCGCCTCGCAATACCCATTCAATGTAATGGGTGGGCTTTGAAGCCCGGGGCCGCTTACCCGTCCTATGCCCAGGAGATAAATAGATAGACATGTTTGATCATGTTTGTCAAAGTCTCACACCAGACTGTGTAGGGCATGCGCGCAGGGGCCGTGAGGTCCTACCTTGCTGCCCCCAACACGCCCAGCAAGCAAGCAAGCAAGACAGAGACCTGTACACCCCCACCCCAGCCCTGGCAAAAAAAAAGAAGAAAAAGAGCCAGACTTCAGAGGGGTCACCATGGTGCACGGGCAGTTCACTCCAACAGCAGAGGCCAGTGCGCGGGAGCAGTGCTCACCCTTGGCTGTGTGGAAGACGCACAGGCGCACACACACTCAGACCCGCACACACTAGCGACACACTTGTGTAATCCTTCCTGTGATTTGATTGTTTCTTTCTCGGATTATTTCCAGCGGCAAAGACGTTGAGCCACATGGGCAGTGCACACACAATAGTGTTGTTGGCTCTGACAAATGGCTGTCCTGTAATGCAGTTGTGGAAATCGGCTGACAAGTGCTACAGTTTAGCTGAATATGTGGCCACCAGCTTTGGACTACACCATCCAGGTGCGCCACAGCAGATGTGGTTACACCCTCCCTTGCAGGCGTTTTCATTGGCAGGAGGTCTCAAGGAGACCTCCTGCCCCTTGTTTGCCAAACAAACGCGCGAAACAAAGCCCTTTGTAGCAGGGCTTCGCCACACACACGTTGCACAACAAATGCAGCCGGGCAGACAAAAGAAAAGAAGAGCTTTGCCCTGCTGTAGGGAACCTTCGCTCGCGAAAACGTACACCAAAACCCCTATATATATTGCTTGCAGGAAGTCGGGCGGTTGGTTGTGAAGCTTCACAAGATAATAACGGAGTGGAAAGCTGCAGCTGGAAGCTGCCGTTAGGGTTTGAAAAGGCTTCCTTGGACGCGAGCATCACAAAGAAAACAGAACAAAGGCGACCTTTGTTTAGACGGCTCTGGGAAAAGTTAAAGGAAACGGGGCGGCTCACGGTGGGCACTGCAGACCCCGCTCTCGTTTTCGTGGTTTTGTCAGTGTGTCAGAGGATTGCGGTTGCGGTTCGCAGGGGTGTTGCTGCCCCGTAGTGTCTTGCACAGACATGTCCACATGTAGTCGTGTAGCTACCGAGGTGGTGGCGGCGGTCTCGGCATCCATCGGAGCGGCAGCCGAGCCAGATCTATCATTGCTCGCAGTGCGGCTTGACCCTTTCAAGCCGCATCGTCTTGAATCCTGACCCTGTTATAGGTTACAAGGGAGAACGATTGGAATGGATTCCGGCTGACCAGACTAGTGACTAGTGCGTGTCGTACATCAGATCAGTCAGCAGGTTCTTGGTGGCAAGCTCAGTCGCAGCAGCTCCATGGCCAGCGACCTCCCCGTGCCTTGGAACAGCTGCTACTGTATGGTTCGCCGCCTTTCAAGTCCGGGCTTTCTAGATTTATTTCGAGATTTACATGCGTTTCGGATGTGAGGTTTTGAGGCTAGTCATGTTTGTATAGGATCATAGCCGTGGATGGAGGAAGGAATGAAGGATCGCGAAAGATGCGCGATGGCACATAGGTTTGTGAAGGGACAACAAAGACCTTCAAGGACATCAAAGGTCAGTTGGATTGGAGTTGGGGTGAGGGTGGATGTTCTGGGCTCTCCTCCCGGCCGCATCGTTTGTCAGACGCGCAGGTCACAAGCAGCTTGAGCTGGAAGCAGACGTCCACGGCGGCACCTATCTCCGCTGAAGGCAGCACTGTGAAGTTCTCGGAGGAGGACAGCAAGGAGCTGGGACATCAAATCGTTCGAGTTTCTCTCTAGTACTTACGAGCAGGCCCCAAGAAATCTGAAAAGAAGGTGTTGCTTTTGCACTTGGGCGCGAACCACCAGGATGACGACGCCCAGGACTCCACGCTGAAGATATCCATTCCGAAGGTCCCATTTGCAGACTTTGGGCTGGCAGTTATTTCTTCGGAAGCCCCGTTTGAATCCGGTTTCAAGACGGTGTTCGCTTCTGGTGCTCTGAGGAAGCACCAGGCCAGGCGTTTGCGACCCAGCCTTTAGGCTTCAGTACAAGCTGTGGTCAGAATGATACTTTTCCTCACTTTGCTAGGGATCCAATCAAGATGCGAAAGTTGCATCAGTAAGGAAACCTAGGGGACCATGGAGACTATCCCAACTGCAGCTAGCGACTGGCTTGGGGTTCGAGCGCGCTCGGTCTTTCGACGTCGTTCCATAGATGCTAACATCAGTATAAGGAAACATAGGAGGACCATGGAGACTATCCCACATGATTGCCTGGGGCTTGTTTTCGAGCACGCTCAGTTTTTTCGTGTTGTGCTAAAATGCCAACAGAAGGAACCCCATGCCTTCAATCTAGGAGCGCATCGAGGAAGAGTCTTTGCCTGGTGATGTGGCCAGCGTTGCAGCAGGACGGCCGGTATAAGCTCTCTAGGCACGTGTGTCGACGCATGCCACCAGGAATACTTGCAAGCGGCTGTGGCCTTCCTAGTTGGAAATCTGCATCTAAGCAATCTAAGCATTCGCCAAAAGACATCGAGGAGGGTATGGACGGGCTACTGCCTTACTTCATCGGTGTGACCGTTGTGACTGCCAAAACAATCATTGCCACTCATCATCTTGCTGTTGTGTAGGTGCTAGGGCATGCTGGTTTCTGGCCCGGGGTCTGAAGCTCGCGGTTTAGAGTTAATCAGAGATTTTTTGGATGTCTTTTGGTATGGGGTAAAGCGTACCCTGCTTCATTTGCATTTTGGTGGTGGCAGCTTTGGTCATCTGCTCTGGGAATAGGCGCTGCACTTTGTTAGCTCAGCTGCATGGCTCTTGCTCATTCGCATTCCGCAGAAGGGCTGATGGGAAATTCTTGATGTTCTGTGGACACTGGAGATCGCAGTCCAGGTTGAGGTTGTCGGTGATATTTTTGAAGATGTTCGACTCTCTAGACACACCTTTGTCCGAAGCATAGGCATATGCAGTGTGGGCACACTAAGTCTTGAACCACAGGTTCTGAGCCTGGAGGCGATGAAGTCGCCGACGCCGACGACACCCGCAATGATCCGATGCGCGACCTTTTGGGCTTAAATGCCGGGATAGATACCATGGGGTTGGAGGAGCACCTGGTGGATCAGGAGCAGCAGCTTCAAAACCTGCAGGAACAGCTGGCGGACCTGATGCAGGGCTCTGCCCTCGGGGCTTCTACATTGACGGAGCTCTTGCAGCAGCAGCTCGAGTGCCTGGCACAAGGTGTGTTTTGCTTAGGCAAGATCTGCCTGAGACCCCACAGGGGCGGCCCTGCCACAAGCACCGTCTTGCGGCACGACAACACAGTGGAAGTGCTTGGTCATTTACGCTCAGTCATGCATTGGATCACGCACCGGCAGCGGCCATCTGAATGGGAGCCCACAGCCCTCGCGACCATTGCGCTGCAGTCTACCCACATCCCGGACCACGACGTCACCTACAGCCCTCCACGCCCTGCAAGGGTGAAGGAAAGCCAGCCCATGCCTTCATTGCGACGTGGCAAAGCGACTCCGCGGGAGGTGAGCCCAGGGGAGCGCCGGCCGTTCGCATCGGGTGGCCCCGGTTGGCGTCAGCGCGGCCTACCCGCCAACTGCAGCTATGACGATGTGAAGAGGCCAAGCACTACCGGAGCCATCATGGTTGCTTCCAAGCCGATGGATGGTCGGTCTCTGGTAGTTACACCTGGTGTATGCGTGACAAGCGCCGCCGGACATACAGATGCAGAAGCTTACGAAAGACCATCACGGGACCACTCCGTCGACGACGTTGTCTCACTGCCTCCTCTTCCGGAGTCCAACCATTCCAATGATTCGGCCGTCTCAGCTAAATCTCGTGAAAGTCGGCGTCGTCCTGGCATGTAGTAAGACATGCGGAGAGAGGCTCCATGAAGCATGTTTTGGATGCCTGCTCACTGCTCGGATACTCACTATATATTCCTGCCTAAACCCTATACCTTATGTAAATCCTATCATAGTTGGAAAGGTGAACCTTTTTTGGGTCTTGGGGACTTAGCCCCTAAGAGTTCGGGTCGAAACTCTCAGATATCGAAAAGCTTCTTGTAATGGCATGTCATGAAGATACCTGCAGGCTACCAATGAAATTCGCAGTATCGCCGTTCGCTTGGAGCCATGAAAGTCGTTGCGCAAAAGTCGCGCGAGGCCATTCCTGCGAAGCAGGCCTTGGCCCAAGTCAAAAAGTTCTCACAAACCCCATTTGCCAAAAAGGTGCAGCCACCCCGATGCGATGTAGCTATGAGCCCGTGCTAGGCGCATTCCTCCGCACACGACCCGTCAGGCTAATCACAGGAAGGCGAATATCCTCGCATCCTGTGCTGCAGGGTGCGATTTGCCAAATGATGTTGAGATGGTTTGAATTGGAGTGACCACCATCCCATCAAAACATCCGCATGGCCCATCTCACAGTTTGGTCTTGGTTTTAGTGCAAGACCCGGATGTTTGTGCTACATCAGCAGTGCCACTCAGCTAATGGAGCTATCTAGTGGTCGCCGGGCCGGCTGGGCCTTAAACTACAACCATGTCTGCAGAATCTGCGCTAAATCTGGTATAGCCGGCAGCGGGGGGCCCAATCAGAAGATATGTCTCAGAAACAGCCGCTAAGACTCCAATGCCGAGGTTGAAGGCAGGCTCTGCTCGCAGCTGCCTCAGTCACACCCCTCCGGTACTACCCTTGGTGGCAATTTGGGAAACTTTTTAATTTCCCGCTATGGTTCCTATAGAGGTACCTATTCATCAATACTTTTCAGAGCCCCAAAACTACAACCAAGTACCAGATGCCCCATTGCCATGCTGCATGCTCTTGCAAATTGCATGCCCATACGATCTGTGAGGATCTGGCGCCTTGGGCGATTTGGCGGAAAGGACACGGATCATTTGCAGCCCAAGACAGTTTCAACACAACCCGACCCGATGTATCAATCTGAACAAGGCATCTCGGAGGCACAGCACAGAATGTTAACAATACTCGCGCTCACGCAGTTTTATTTCAGATCGTTAGGAGCAGGGCCCACACGACGAGTTCCGCTGCACTGCAGTGGCAAACGGCAACAGAAATCAGTAGTGGACAAATTTCAAGTTCAAACTAAGGTAACGAAAGACATGTGGTCGCAAAACCAGCATGGTAAGTCGCAAGACAACTATTTGAGATCAACAGCACAACCACAACCGAACATCACTAGCCAAGCTCTTAGCGAGCATGAAACATAGAAGTAAGTTACAGTTAGAGTTCCAGTACATCCAGTACGCTTTGCTTTGGCGAAACAGCCGACGTTTGGACAAGGCCAATACGATGTTGCACGTCATTTTGATTTGTCATCGCACAGAAATCGGCTCACTCATCCATACTCATCCTACCCACTCAACACAAAAATGACCAGTGCCACGTTATGGAACCTATATTCAGCTGTCAGAATCGCCACTCAACTGCGCAACGTTGTGCAACTAGTTGTCAGGTCTGCAAATTCTCAGGCCTCAATGCGGCACAGAATGTGGCGGCCCCTTTTAGACCAGTGGGCCTCTTTAATGCGTGTTTTTGCTTATTCAAGCTGGTACTAAAATTTTGGTGTCCTCTTTGATGCATTTTTGCGGGCCGGCAGAGTTTTTTGCTGTGTTGCTTCCTTTCTGCTGATGGTCAATCTTATGGAACCGACGCTCTCCCTGAACCCGAAACCCTCCCTACTTAAGCCTGGCCCCGAATCCCGCTACCCCCTTTAACCCCAACCCTCGACGCAACCTGAACTAAAACCCCCCTCCAAACCCCAAAACCCTGGCCCTGAAGCCCGTAAATCCCCCGGTGATCCTAATCTTAACCCCCTTGAACCCTAGACCTCCCTGAACCCGAAAGCCTGAATCCTTTGGGTGTTCGAGGGCTTTAGTTTAGTTCGAACATACTGAGAGGACAGAGCCGGGATACTGCGTGGCCTTAACTTGCGTTGTGGTGTTGTCCTTGGCCTGGCTCTGTCGAACACAGAGACCTCGTCTGGCGAGTTCGAGTTGCGAGAGCGCAAAGCTTGAAACCCCGCTCCAAACCTTAAAACCCTGCCCCTGAAGCCCGAAGCTCTCCCTAAACCCGAAACCGCCCTTAAGGCTAAACCCTAAATCCAATCTAATTATTAACCCCACTTAACCCTAGACCTTACTTTCTAAAGTGCCCAAACCCTGGCACCATTCCAATTCTCTTCGAATGACCCGGCCTAAGCTAGCCCCGAAACCCTGAGACCCTCCATTTCCCTTAAAACTTGTCAAAGCCACCCAGACCCCAACCCAAGAGCCCACAATCTTCCAAACCAAAGTTCAAGGCATCACGGACACCAAATTAATCAAGCGTATTTTTTTTGTCGGGCCCGCCCACTGCCAAACGGGCCGCCACTTTAGACATGAAGATCCCAGCCAGGAAACCCGTAGATGACACTCTGCTGGGCATGACATGATGAGCTGGAGACCTCTCGGAGTTTGCCACCAAGAGATTTCGGAAGATTTTTACACTTTACGCGTTGACCCTCTAAATATGACTTTATCTAGCACCCGCATAAAGATTTGACAAAATTAACTTTTGGTCATGTTTGTAGGCCACGTAAGGGTCTGATTAAGGCTTCTACAAGCGAAAACTATACCGGAGAACGAGGCTCCTTCTCTATGTGGAAATTTCTTTGTGTGCCTAGGCTTGCTTCCTAAATTCATCAACATACAAGGCTTGACTGAAGCAACCAAGAGCAGAACTCTCCAAGTGCTACGGTCGACCAAGTCTAGGACCCGTGCCTCATTGGCAGCACTGGCTTCAGAAGAGGCACAGTAAAGTCTGAGATTGCGGGAGTCGAGAGAAGCTTCATAGCTTATTCGGACCTATGCAGCATGCACAACTTGAAACTCCAGCTGCAGCTGAATAGCCGTCCCAGTTGACTGCGGAGCACCTAAGCCTAAGCCGGAGCCGTGCAGACCGAAGCTCGCCGGCAGCTGGAGATGCGTCTCTTCCACAGAAAGTCGCAGTCGAGGATGCTAGGTCGTGCAGTGCAAGCTGTCAGACGAATTCCGCCACATTCCTCTCATTTTCAGGCCTGGAACAAGTCGAGGCCATGACCAAGGCCTTGACGGCGGCCGCTTGCGTAACACCTTGCACTGCTCGAGCATTAACCAACAAATGGCTAGCGGCTTGCACTACACTACACGCAATATTAGCTTCGGCAGCCACCCGGGACGAAGTTCGTCAGGTGCTGGATGAGACGCTCCATGCAGTGGACAGCTCATACTCCATCTCAACGACGGATGCCTTGGCGCAGCTGAATTCCAAGGTGGAGGCTCGCGATGATGCAGGTTGTTTGTCCTGTCCTACTTGGCTAGGACCATGACTGTGACATGAGGCATGCGATCTTATCGTTTTATTTGCACCACATGTGGGCGACAGCAGAGCAGCTGGCGAACTCGAGCCTCAGAACTTTCGAAAGCCACGTGGGTCAGACCTGAGCCTCAACCACGTTCCAAGCTGCACCCAGGGCTGGCACTATGAGAAGACACCATGCATCGGTGTGAGGTGTTAGATGCCACCTTTCAGAAGATGGATGCAGCCCTTCCTCGGGGCGGTGGGCTCAAAGAGGAGGCAGAGGATCAGAATGGGTCTTTGTGCAGACTAGCTGCGGATGGTCAGTTTGCCCTTATGCTGTTGTCACATCACAGCCATTTGCCTCGCAAGTCGTCCCTCGTGACTGCTTGTAGCTTCACAGCCTGGCCCATCTGCGCCAGGCCCTCGCGTCCTCCTTCCAGGCAGAAGCGCAGATTAAGCTCACGTGTAGTCGTTCAAAGAGAAGACATCACCTTCTGCTCAGCATGGTAAAGCCACACAGGTCAGGATGGTGACCGCTGTCCGAGTTGCAGCGGGCTTTTGGTTTGGTCTCAATGGGCTTTCAAGCATGAGGGGACAGACCGCTGTGCCGCAGGAGCTGACTGAGATGCAGAGCCGTGCGACACAGAAAGTATCGTCCCTCGAGGACTCCAAGATGCTGTGATACGCATGACACCAGAGCCCTAGAGAATGGTTTGGACTGAACTCTTGCAATCGCTGCCAGGTAAGGGTGGAAGACCTGGCCATGAGACTGCAGGCTCACACGTGCGTCGCACCTGCAGTCAGCAGTACTCCTGCAGCAGTGTATGGTCGAGTGCGGGGGGGGACGCGGTTGAATGGGTCTGCGGTTTGCGATTCCTTCGGCTCTTCTGCCTGACAGTCAGACGAACCTGAGAAAAACGCACTGCATCTAACCACAGCCATCTGAAGCCCATACTTTTCGTGCAGCTTTGCATTGCCCGAAGGCCTTGGACGAGACTTTGCACAGCTCACGGCAACTCTATGACGAGAACAACCACAAAATCGAGGCGGATGTGGGCACTGGAGTGATCAAGTCAATGTTGACAGCTGTAGATTTTTGGAAGGGTGAATGCAACATTGAATGTGCACTCGGAAGGCGAGATACCGGGGCGGATTGAGGGACCTCATGCAGATAGAAGCTGTGCTTAGGTGTTGTACTGATTTGGAGGGTTTCATGCAAAACCGGCACACACTCTGTCGTGCGATCTTTTCCTGCCAAGTCCTTGTTTGCTGTCTGTGGCGGGTTATGCTGACTGCTTTTCTGGCGCAGCTCACGCGGCTCGTTTTCCCGAGGTTGTAGTTTCGAAACGCTTTATTGCGGGTAGTTGCCGGCCTAGACACCATGCTTGGGCTCTTCACATCCCGCGCAACCAGCCTCTCCGCCGTCAGCAAGAGCATGGAGGAGTTGAAACAGCAACCGCCACCAACGCGACTTGGCATAAAGGTCTCCGATCTTACTTGTGTGGCTTTGTCCTTGCTAGGTAGGAGGGAAAAAAACTTGTGCGTCAAACGCGTTTGGCATCTAGCGACTAGCCGTTGAGATATGTGAGGAGTGATGGACAATTAACATCCAGGCGAGAGTGAATCGATATAATTATAGTCCTAAAGCCCGCAACACTAGCCGTCACTAGCCACCTGCTCCAACTCGTTGTGGCCACAATACTTGAGGCCGCTTGAAGAGAGTCAGCCACAGACCTTGTCCGAGATGCCCTCCTTGCCTCCTTCAGGAGCCTTTAAGGGCGCAAGGAGTGCAGAATTGGGGGGTATTGAGACGTTTTGTGCGTTGGACTTTCACTTTTTCTGCTCAGGGTTCGCAGGGCTGAAGAGTATATAGCTTAGTTCATCCTAGGCAGACACACGTGGCAGAAAGAGTGCAATGCACCTTTTGCAGTTCTGCAGGATTGAAATCCTCATGACTTAGATGTGCCCCATTCCCGAATACGTGAGATACCATACTGTATCAAGCATGTCGTGCTAGCGACGCCGATCATGATCCTTACAGTCTGTAGCATCAAGTGGCATACAAGACGTTGGCACCAGACTAGACGCCTCGACAAGATTGGCACCGACACAACTGCATGCTCTCAAGACAGTACACATGCATGATCATTCCCATGCAAGCATAAGCATACCCATTTGTACACGAATTGCCGTATTTGCCGTAGAGAGTGCATTCTATGTGGTTCTACACAAGTTTGCATCATACAAGCAAACAGATGGACGGGCAGATTGTTCGTGACGGGAAGACAATGGACAGAAAGGTAGGTAGGATTGTCATTGCCATCTGTCTTGTGTCTTCGTGTTGTAACTGTGTGTATACAATGTAAATAGTTTGCAGAGCTATGTACAAGTAGAGAGGGAAAAGCACGCCGGACATCCAATAAAAAATCGCAAGGAAGGGTGTGAATATGTGATGGCACCATAGACTAACGTTGTGCTACCATTTCACAAGCGCATCCGGGTTCATGTTGTGGTTCGTTGCCCTGCTGCAAAGTACTGCAACATCACATGTTCTGATTATTTGGAGTGAAAATTTGCAATGGGCGCAGTCTATTCGACTTCTTTGTCCGTGTTAGGGCAGCAGACCAAAGCATACACGTCGTGCAGCAAGCCTTGTGCAAGTGTGAGACGAAAGCAACTTTCCAAAACCCCCACAGTGCAGCTTCCGCTGAGGCCACCTTTACAATTCAACGACTAACAGTCCTGTCTGCAGGAACGATTGCGCACCCACGTTTCGACCGAGAGCCTTCTTTCGGATCAACAAGGAGCCCGGGTGCCACCAGTGGTCCCGACTGTGTCAGTGTGATTTCGATGAACTCGCCCTGCCGGTCTCAAGTCTGCATTGCAGCATCCACTGCAGCTATATCACGCATAAGGTACAGCGTTCTATATAATACGTACTATAACCTGCACCTTCCTGCGACATGTGATCAGTCCCCAGCCGCGGCCCGTAGAACCTCAAAAGATCACGTTGAAATTCAGAATGTAGGACCAGCACTGGCACCAACACGAGCTCTACAAGTGCAAGCACGGGCAGCGCCATTCCGGACACCGCGCGACACTGGGCTGAGATGATGTAATCTTGACAATCATTGACCTTTCTGAGGAAGGAGGTGCACGCACTTTTCGAAGTCGTGCTGGACCTCTTCGTAGCCACGCCAACATGGTGAAACTTCAGTTCATCCTCAGAATCAGGAACCGGAAGCCTAGAGCTGCCAGTTCCCCGGCACCTCATCCGTTACAACTTGAACCCTTTGGGGTTTCAACCTGCAGTTCCAACTTCCAGCCATCAGACCTGTCGCGGTCGCGACTGCCATACAAAAATGCGATCGGGTCAAAGCACACCCACGGATAATTGTGTGGGGTCGGCCGGGGGGGCATGCGCTAAGCTGGGGTGATGATACCCGGAAGCCATCATATTATGATGGTGATGAATTTGTTGTCGTTGATGCTGATGACGGCGTTCATGAATGACATGGAAGATGAAGATGGCATTGGCGATGATGACGATGACTTTAGTCCTGCTGTTGTTGTCGTTGTTGAAGGTGAAGAGGAGGAGGAGGAGGAGAAGGAGGAGGAGGAGGAGGATCTTCTGGCTTCTTCGAGTCAGGACATGTTCGGAAAGTTTGCGGAGTTTGCAGGGCGAGGTTCCATGCGACACTGGCCTTTCCCATCAACCCCAATCACTCCGGTCATGATGCAGCAGCGACATCCAATGGGGCTTGGTACAGAATGTCGCAAGGTTCCGCTTAGGAACATTTCCGCGAACTTCCGTTCCAAGGCAGCACCACGAGCTTGTTCACCAGCCGCACCACGAAGTCCATCCCACGTGACCTTCAGAATCTCGCTCCGCATTCAGGGGCTCAGGGCCAACGGTTTCTGCTAGGTGGCTTCGGGTTCGGATGCTTGTTTGCGTCCAGAGTTCTTGCCGGTTGTGTACCGTCCTGCGCGGGTTGACTTCTGAATACAGGTGAAAAGCCCTGGACCTACACATCTCCGTTTTTGCTGCTAGCAAAGCTCCACTGCATGGCAATATGCGCACAAGAAGGAGCGATGTTACTGACAGTTTAAAGCTGGAGAGATTTCTCCATGTTCTTCTTTGCATGTGTCGTTTGCTGTTGTTAAAGGCCGTCCAGCTACCTCCTGAACTGTTCAGAGATCAGCCCAAGACCCACTGTTGCATCCCGGTGATACTCTCCCCGAGACAGGCGGAAGCTTCTTGCCAAAAGTTTCCTTGAAGTCAATGGGTGGCTGGGACGGCAGATTACAGCTTGCATTGCCTTTCTGTCCGTATGAGTTCGCTACCAGGCTGCGGCTGGTGTGTGCATGTGTGTGTGTGTGGGTGGTCGTAGCAATTCGGCGCGGGTTGGTGTTAAGGGCAGCAGGGGAACGCTGGTGATGCGTATTCGACCGAGTTTTGGTTTGCTATTTGGCCCGCCGTGAAGAGATGAGGCGTGCCACGCAATCCGAAACCAGAAGATGAAGCTCCCACACAACCCGCCCAGCCGTATGACATGTTGTGAAGCACGAGTGAAATAGACACACGCCTTGGGTTTTGAAATTGCTACGTACATAGGACATAGAGCAACTTGCCGCAGTTTGCCCCAACTGCCTGCCTCCTATAGACTCCAATGTCGTCAAGGTGTTTTCTCACAGTCAACACATCTCAGGGATGCCAGCAGCCACAGCGACCCCATGGATGTCTAGCATCGCCAGGGATTGCAAAAATTGACTGCGGCACCTGGACAGCCGAAGCCTTTCTCCTGGAGAAGCAGAGAAATAGTCTCGGCCTTCCACACGACAGGTTTATGCATGTCAACGAGGCGAAGCACTCCTGGGGTCGCACTCGCTCCTCGGCAGCTCAGACAATGCAGAACCTGGAAGACAAACAAGCCTGCTTGAGTCACTTTGCGCCCCATGTGATTTCTACTTCCCAGTGCTGGCCATCGCAAGGCTATCCCCTGCATGTTGCCGTGCAGCAGAAGAAACCCGCAATTGTGAGGCGGGGGGCGGGGCTACTGTGCCGCCTGCGGCCTGCTCGAAAAGCTGCAACTGTCTATCGTGCTAGCAGTGGTAAACGCCGCCTCGGCCATCATAGATCGACACCAGAATGGGAAACATGGCACACATCTGTCTCAGGCGACGAGTGAGGCAGTCTCTACCCGAATCAACTTCGGTCGTGCTGCATTGTCTTATATTGTACGGAACTTTTCGTTCAATAGCCATAGTCTGGTATATCGATTGATGTCCAAACAGGACACGTCTCTGGTATCGTTTGTTGATCGTTGCCGTGGTGGCAGGGCTCTCCTCCGCCTTGGTGCGCGGCCCACTTGCAAAACCAACCGGGGCCTGACGCCGCAGGCGGCTTCGGGATCCCAGGGCCCTTTGCTTTGCTTGACAGCAGGAAGGACGCCTGCTTTCTTAAGAGGTCCGAGGCCTGGTGAGCAAAATCGCGTTTGCGGTTGGAAACCCTAGCAACAGCAGGTAGCAGCCGCACTCAGAACAGTCTCAGAGCAGCGATGCGAGATCTGATAGGTTCAGCAAAAGATGGTATTACGCGAGAGGATGCAAGACTATGCGCCACATCAATGGCCAAGCATGGCCTGTACCATGAACCATCCGCCTTAGTTTTTGAGGCACTGGCCATGCGGCTTCAAAGTCGCTGGGGCGGGTACCAGCTCCTTGACTGCTGAGGATTCCAGAGAGAAAACGGTCGGGCAAGGAGCAGGCTTTAGTAATTGCCGAGTCGCTAAGCCTTCATGCGATCTGAGGGAGGTCGTGGACGTCTTCGAGGAACTCGGGGGCGATCAGGAAATTCGTTTGCAACGCCGGGCGGTTACGACCAGCCAGCTCAGTGATGGCTCCATTGATCGAACCGCAGACCTTTTGACAACAGCTCAGGTCGTATGATTCCTCACACATGCCTCAGCTCCGAGCAAGAGTCTCCCTAGCTGAGCATGCCATTTTTGACCGCTTTCGAGTGTTTTACACAGAGGCCATCAGAGGCCTATAGGTTTTGCCGGACCTGGACACGCATATCGCTCGAAGGCGCCGACTAGCAGCCCCACGTGACGCTTCGGCCACATTTGGTCCTAATAGAAGGGCCCCTTTACGATTTAATAGTATGCCTCTCTTGCTGGTGGAGCATGGGAACAAATTTAATCTGGATAGACTCTAGTTTGTTGTGGGACGGATCCTGGGACAGCCGACTCCACGAAGACTGGCCCTACACCTGATCTTCAGAGTCTTTGGTTTTGGGAGAGAAAGTCTTGGGATCCGTCCTGGTTGATTCAGCCCAAACTAGAGGCTATCCAGACATGTGGGCATGTCTCAACAATCGCAAAAAGGCGAAAGGATTCAAGTGACAACACAACTTGACACATACCCACCTCCGATGAAAGGGGGCGAAGCCCAGGGAAATGCCCTGTGTGGTGGCAAAGAGGGCTTCCTGCAGGTGGACGGCAGGGATGGAGGCTGTCGTCCCGTTTGAGCAAATGCAGCCAGGCCATAGACGAGACGCTGCGCTCTCTCGGCGTCCTCAACAGAGGAGGACGTGCCTCTAAGCATCACGTGTCACTACTACCACTGGGTGTAGAGGTACTAATGAAGTCCCAGATCCTGTCTGTTGAGGCTTACCAACGGTTTGTCGAAGTAGCTTAATTAGCAAGTATACAGAAAGGACTGGTTCCAGACCGCGCACATCAACAGTCCATGCCGCGCAATGAAGTATTCCCTCGCGCGCAAAGGCGCAACCAAAGGCTTCTTCTGAAGGGTGCTGTGTGCTTTAAATAGTGCGAATCCAGAGGCGAGCAGGGCAGGCACGGAGGCACTCAAGCAGCACCGCCCTCACACACCCTCCCACACCCTCCCACCCACCCACACCCACCCACAGCCACACCCACCCACACCCACCCACACCCACACCCACCCACCCATACTCACACACACGCACGCACACCTACCTACCTACCTACCTACCCACATGCATCAAGTCAGAACACAAGGACAAACGATCACATCATCAAGGTGGCACCACATCGGAGATTGCCAGGGAGACTTCTTTTCTAGATGTACACCTCGCGTTAGCTTGGAAGTTCTCTGAAAAGTGGATAAAGCATGACAGACTGTGGTCTCACAACAGGCACCGTGCGACTGTAGCATGCCTGCAGCGAGTCTTTCCCGATTACGAGGGATGGCTTTATCCTGACGTACTCCAGCTCGGCGCGGCAACCGCCACCCAGGAACACGAAGAGATGCGGGCAAGGCAGTAGGGAAACACTATCTAGGTCAAGACCGTCACATCGGAGATGTCATTGCCCGTTGCAGGACCTGTTGCTAGTGCACGGTTGGATTACATGGCAGAGCAGCTGGAGGCTGGAGAGACTGCTTGGCACTGGGCAACGCAATTATGAGTACGAACCAGTAGGAATCTGGTTCTCCCTGATGTTGCTCCCCAGGTTGCTTTCATAGCAACTCAGACTCCCCTGCCGCGGGCATCAGTACACACCCGAGGCCTTGCAGGAGCAGCTCGTTCGTGCACAGCCTGTGTCCGCCACAGCTGCATCGTTCACCGAATGTGTCTTCACTTGTCATTGCTGCAGCGATTGCTGTCGGATGTGCGGGCTTTCGATTTGCCGCTCTAAGGCCGCCGAGGCACACCGAATTGAACACCTTCCAATCATACTATTCCGGAAGTGGAAGACTGAACGTTTGCTCGCAAGCGGGAGCGCCCATGCCTGGTCCGGAAACCACGGCCAGTCGCCTTAACCAAACCTTCTCAGTGTGGTTTCACCACTAGCGAAGACCTAATCGAACCTGCCTCGCCTGGGCTTCGCCGAAACCTTCCCAAGCTTCACCCCTCAGGCTGGCACACGGGGGTTGAATCCCCGCATCGAGCAGCTCGAGGTCGCCACCAAGGCCATCGCATCCAGCAGCAACTTTACAGTTTGCAGGACGGGTTGAGAGGATGAGACGCAGGCGAGCTAGGGCGCAGAGATGTGCCTAAAGAGATATGAAAAATCTGGAAAGAGTGCAGAGTGCCACAAAACCCAGTGTCAAAGTGAATATAGTCATGCTGATAAACTACTGTGGCAACAGGAGCAAGCGACGCCGACGGTCGAAAGCAAGGAAATAGTCAATTTGAATTGAGTGTCCAGGGACCATTGCAGTGTGTCCTGGCACAGGTCATGGATGAGACTTATCAGGCGCGGCGTCAGTTTTCTAAAGTACATGCTATCAAGGTTTCCCGGTCGGCATCCGGCGCACCTTTTGGAGAAGGTTTATGTTAAGAGGATTTTCTGGGCAAGGCCGGATGTCTTTGAGGCTGAAGCATTGTGCTGGGAGCCTTCATCTCCCTTCCCAGCCTCGCTTGTTCTATGGACAGGGACAAAGTCAATTAGTGTTAAAACCGTCAAACTTTCTATAGGTCCCGACCCTGCTAGAGCCCGAGGCTTTGTCATCGGAGATGCTGCAGATGCGTGAAGATCTGCAGAAACTCCGACGCCTACAGGCAGGCTGCCCCTGGGCCCTCGGGGGTTCTTTGGATTCGGCACTCAGCCATAAGAGGACCCGGATCCTTTCGGCTTCGACGATGCATGTATCCCATCATCCAACACTCCGGGCCCTGCTTTGGCTTTCTTGATACGTTCATGGCCGTAGAAAAGTCATAGGCGGCCGTGCTAGCGCCCGAGGCCTCCCAGGACACGCAGACCAGTACAATGGAGGCCAGAAATTCTGGCGGAATGATTTCTACGACGCGTTGTTGGATGAAGCAGTTCAGTGCACCTTCTTGACTGTACGGGAGCCAGCTCGCCCCGCGGTAGTAGTTGGAGGCTTGACCGTGACAGTTTTTGGAACTGTGGCATGGTGCCAGCTGCCAGGTCTTGACGTCACCAGAGAACCCACGACAGTCGAGCACACAACTCTTGAAACGTTAGTCTTGGCAGATTGCATGTCTTCATTCCCGCGAATAGCATCATAGCACCGGCGATGGCGCAGCAGCCTCTTCTGCATCGCTGGTTGCTTGGCTTGACATGAAAGGAGTTCTGACGGCCCTTTGGCTTCTCCGGTAGGTGTGTAGCACTGAACGACTCCCCCAAACCCACTCAGCCAGCCCATTGCCGGTTGCGAGCGTGGCCAGACTCAAAGGCTGCTGTCGCCAATGCTTCACGACATGGAGAAGTTGTTGAAAGTCACAGCAGGTGTGATGTGTAGACTTCGGTTGCTAAATCGTACGGAATTCTGGTTGTTTCGGTCGGTCGGTGTGTGTGTGTGTGTGTGTGTGTGTGTGTGTGTGTGTGTGTGTGTGTGTGTGTGTGTGTGTGTGTGTGTGTGTGTGTGTGTGTGTGTGTGTGTGTGTGTGTGTGTGTGTGTGTGTGTGTGTGTGTGTGGGGGGGTGTGTGTGTGTGTGTGTGTGTGTGTGTGTGTGTGTGTGTGTGTGTGTGTGTGTGTGTGTGTGTGTGTGTGTGTGTGTGTGTGTGTGTGTGTGTGTGTGTGTGTGTGTGTGTGTGTGTGTGTGTGTGTGTGTGTGTGTCCATCCCTGTTCCAAAGGGTCGAGTGTGTGTAATGCAGGGGGTGCCAGGGATGCATGCTGGACTGGCACCAACGAAGACGCCAGCATTGCATCTGTGAAGCGAGTCAGGACGCTGACTCGTGTACCTGCAAAAGCTTGTGACATACTCCATTGTGCAAGCCGTTCACTGTTTTCCTTTTCATATTCGCTGTATACTGCTTCAAGTCCGACAGCCAGAGCATAGAGTGGAGTTCGTGTGCAAGGTTACAGGTGTCGCTTGGCTTTTTTCGCTAGTAAGACCGACAAGGAAATCATAGCTGACTCTTCTGACTTTGAGAGTGTGATTCGAGACCTGCGACACGATGTGTCAAGTGTGCTTCACAACGGCATTCCCTATGGGCGCCGTGTCTCCCAGAGGTAGCTCTGGCGTTGACTTTCCCGATTGACTGTATAAGCATTGGATGACTTTCCCTGATTCTATATCCGTGCTTGCAAGCTGACTTTCCCAATGAGTCTTCACCGAATGCTTCTACCGAAACCTGAATGCTGACTTTCTCATTGACTGTCTATGATCAAATCGACTTTCCCGAATCTGACTTTTTCGCTGACTTGTCGCAGGTCTTTGGCTACAAATCGAGTTTCCGAGCTGTACTTCTGAGTAATTGCTGATCAGTTTGCCATGGATTCTTCAGGAAAGAGACGCAGTACCCGCACATCAGCCCCTCCCCCTCCTCCCCCACCTCCTCCTCCCCCTCCTTCCTCCCCCTTCCCCCATCTCCCTGTGCCTCCCCCCCCCACTTCCGCCCCTGCCCCCGCCCGTGGTACCACAGCGAAGTGGATTCCACCCCCCCCTCCCCTTCCCCCTCCCGCCTTCCCCCCGCCACCCCCCACTCTTGCAGTTTGTCCAGCGCCTGCCTCATCTTCTTCTTTGCCGGTCCCTTCTGCATCCGATGTTGGAGCGAGAGCTACAGATGTAACTCCTACTTTGATTGCTGCATGTCCTGTAAATGATCGGCAGATTCCGCAGCAAGAGGTTCCCCCTGCAATCACTCTTCATGCAGATGGCACAGGTTTCCGGTTGTCGTTTCGTTCGGTGGCTGATTTCGCTGAATACTCAGCGATTATGGCAGCAAACTTGACACATGTCCGAGGCCACAGAGATGTGTATGCTGGCCTCAACAATTTGCTTGACATTCAGCAGTCTGTTGTTTCTCAACGGAATCAGTCTACAGCATCTGTTCAGAGCCAGCAGTCAGCCATCACGTATCAAACTTATGATTCAGCCCAGCCAACAAAGCGACTTCGGCAAGTTCCTGGAAATGAAGTTTCTCTCGTTGCAGATCCTAACAGCATTCGACTTCGTGCAATTTGTGATCAGATTCCTGGTACTCATGCAGATCGCGTAGGGTGGCAGCTCAGTGCGGACCAGACTTACGTCTTTCGAGTTAGACCTTTGCAAGATTCGTATGAGCATTTTGAGAATCGATCTCTTCTCAAAGGGCATGTGGAAGTTGAGTGGGAGCAAGATTCAAACTTCTTCGTGATTCCTGAACTTCGTGGGTTGGAAGTGCGAGATGAAGAAGCGAAGCTGATACGCGTGTATTCATCTAGCTTCAATTGGGCCGCATTATACCCCATGTTTACTGCTCTACGTCACTTGATCAGTTCCAGCCCTGGCCGCATGAAATCGGCATGTGAGATTTCGGCAAAGATTCCGGCCAATCTTGAGTTGCAGGTTCCCAGCTCTCTGATGCAAAACACGGCGGACTATCTGATCAGCCTGTTAGGTCTTCCTCCCCACGCTGTCAATTCGACAGCATTGAAGTATGTCTCTCAGGCAATTGCAGCAGCTGACCAAGCCGCAAACATTCATTCTGTGGAGCTTCGTTCTTTGTCGAGTTCGTGCAAGTGCTTGAGCATCCACTTCACCCACTTTGAGAGGACCATGATCTGGTCGCATGCTTCTGCAGCAGGGATTCGTCGTTCTCCTGTTGCACACAACACAACAGTGGCAGCGGCTGCATCAATCCTTCTTGAGGGAGCGATTCGACCTTCTTGGTGGGATGCTAGTGACAGCAAGTGGTCCCCACCAATTTCCTTCTATGCTAGGGCTCACACTTCAGATGCAGAACAAGCACAAGAGGCAGCAGCCAAGTACGGTGGCATTCTGAGTGAGCGGCCGGTGTGCATTTTCGGACATGCATTTAATCGTCAAGGATCCCTCACACCTCCCCATTCAAGAATCCCCATGGGAGGGGTCGAAGGTGACCATTCCTGCAGCTACATTCGTGATGTTGCCCGTGCCAAAGATGGCAGATGGGTCTTTCGCTCTTCATGTTTCATCCCGGAAGCGCTTCTTGTTTTTTGGAGGGTCTGAGTGCAACATGCTGCTTCGACCGGCCACGTCTTCAAGTCTCTTCCGTTGTCACCTGCTGTGCACGTTTACATGTGACGAAAACCTGCAAGGGAAGTGCAAGTGTATTGCAAGGGTCGTGCAAGTGTACTGCAAGTGAGAAGAGCAAGTGACGTGCAAGGGATGTGCAAGAGTTTATGCATCGGACGTGCAAGTGACGTGCAAGGGATGTGCAAGAGTTTCTTCATGAGCCGTCTTGAGTTGCAGCTTTTTGATTCGAAGTGTCGTTAGTGATTCCGCGTATTCAGATTTGTTGATAGATCTGAAACCATGGCATGGAATGGGCAGTGGGACAACAGCACAGGGTACGGGAGGTCCCAGCAATCGTGGGGTCAGCACCGCTATCAGCCGTATAACTCGGGAAGTTGGACTGATCCCAACCTCTCCAAGTCTGCACCTGCTAGTCAGCCACCTCCACTACCACCGCCTCCTCTTTCTTCGGCACCTTCATCTTCGCCGTCTACTCCCATGCCATGTCATCAAGGTCCTGGTCCTGTTCCTGCACTACCGAATGGATGGGCGTCAGATCGTGATCATTATGATTCAACGGTACTTCATGGGTTGTCCTTTCGTAAGTCCATCGAAGCCACCCCGTGGTCGCGGAAGAAAGGGATCGCAGGAAAAGACCCACTCAGCATTCCTGTTCAGGAATTCCTGTTTCATGGAGTCTCAGATTGGCGTCTTCGAGCATTGAGTCATGGCAAGTTTTTCAGTGTTGTGCCAGTTGCTACGGTTGCCGAAGCAGTGTTCATGTCGCAAGTCACGAAGAACCTTCGAGATCGCAAAGTTGACATCGACGCAGTTGCTACGCATCTCTTTCAGGCCGCTAATCCATCTACAATCATTCCCAACAAGAACACGGATTGTGCAGCTCTGTTTCAGCCGATGGTTGACAAGATCGTTCAGCTCATGTTCGACAACATGCCGGTGTCTGCAGGCGTCGATCAATCTCAGAAGTTTCTTCAAGTTACGGAAGAGCTCAATCGCCGCCGTGAACAGTTACAAGCCGCAGGACTTCCCGTTACCCCCACGAAACCCGCTTTGCAAACACAGCTCCCGGTTGCCTCGCAATCTAGTGCTCCGTGTCCACAATCCGTGACACCACCGCAGACTTGGGAGAGTGACCTCAAGCGTAAGATCGACAGTGTTCCTGCAGAAGCCCTGAATGATCACAAAGCCCGACTAAAGGGATCAGGAGAGGGGGACGTCGACAAGTGGATCCAGAGCTTCAAACGACCCCTAGGAAAGCGCTTTGTCGATTTTCAAGAACACATTGCGTCTGTCTCCAAGCTTGTGCAGATCAACTACGGAGGCAAGGAGAAAGCAAAACTGCAAGAACTTGCAGTAAAATTCGGGATCTCGGCGACTTTTGCATCTAGGATGGGTATCAAGAGTCTCTCTACGTGCATCGCAGCAGCAGCCTTTCAGGTTGTCTGAATTGCACACAGCCTTGCTTCCAATCAACTCTCCGCAAAGGAGATTCGGTCAGCACATGTTCTTATTACAGAGGTTGGCAAGTTCATGTCGTTTGTGCTTCAGTTCATTCCGCATGTGGACAAAGTGATGGCCATTTGGTTGCAAGGTTTTTGTCATCTGATTCTACTGTTCCATTACTCCAGGGGTACTTCGCCAGAACAACGGCTGCTTGAAAAATTGCGCAAAGCTGGAGTCACGTTGTCTGATTACACGTTCACACGGTTCCAGAGTCCTTGTGCAGTTTATTTGAAAGCCCCCGTGTCCTGGAGTACGCGTTCTTCGTTCAAGCAAAGAGACAGATGGATGTATGTTGGAAGTACTTCTATTACTATTTCCAAGCGTGAATTCAACCGGCAATCCAAACTCAAGCAAGTTCTTCGTGAGCAATATGTTCAAGTTGAACCAGCCATTCGTATTTGGGCTTCGCTGGGCAGGTATTTCGACTTTTCTACGCTTTGTCTGTCTGTTCATGATGACTACAAACAAGCGTGGGTACAAGAGCATGTTCTTATTGATCGGTGGCAACCCAGATTGAATTCACCGTTCATTGACCGTTTCTTCATTAAGTCTGCCTTGGGATTCAAGAGACTCAGGCCACGTCCATCTCTCAAGAATGTTTCATTGTTTTCCAGACTTTGGGTCAAAGTTCGAAGACGTGCTGCTTCAACAAGTACTCCGATTCGATGCTTGATGGACAAAAGCCAAGCGTGGTCGCTCTTGTATGATTTGGCATCGTTGACCTCGGCATCTTTCTCTGCTGCGAAAATTGTCAGATCTGCCAAAGTCTCGACGTTAGAGGTGTACGCGATGTTCCGCATGGCCAAGATCATGGAGCAGCCTTTCAGATCTAGAGTGGTACAGCTGCTCAAGTCTGCGCTCAAGTTTCGTAACTGCTCTGTACCCCGACATAACAAGTCAGTCACTCTACCATTTCTGTCTCACCCCACTTTTGCTGCCCATGTCTCTTCTTTTCTGTCTCATACCATCCAGCAGTTCAAAGGCATTTGCATCCCGTTTCACCTCCCCTCTAAGACGCCGAGAGAGTCTGCTCCTCAATCGTTGGGCTCCATTCTTCACAATCATTTTGAGTGGGAGAAGCAGCTTGCTGATACACCAGTTGATCACCTTCCATGCAGATGCCAACAATTTCAGCAGCAGCACCCCAATGTGGACTTGGTGGATGGACATGTGGCTACTGGACTTGAGACGTTGTCATTTCCCGAACCTGTTCTTAGAGAACTTGCTCAGGCCAATTCTAAATCCCTTGTCTTCCCATCAAAAGCCAAGTACATCAAGGAGGCGACCTTTTCGTACAAGAGTTGGTGCAAGACGCATTTTATTCCCTTGCATACTCTTTCCATGTGGTTGCAGTTCATTCATTCTGAGTGGCAGCTTCACCTTCGCCATATGTGCTCATGCCCGAAATTCCAGGAGTGTCATGCGTTGCAGCTCAAAGACATCGTGTGTACAGATTGGGTGATTCACCTTGCTGATCACGAATCCACTCATCTCATGGTTTTTTGCCCCAGATTCTATTTCCAATCCTGCCATCGAGTATGGTCAGATATCAAGGTGTTCAGCCCTATGCCCATGTCTGTTGCGTCAGCGAAGCTTTTTCTTTGTGCGCACGTCCCGTCACCACTGGTTCGTAAGTACCCTTGGGGATTCAAGTTGGATGCCAATCTGCCTGTGGGACAGATTTTTCTCAAACGCAAAAAGGCCTTCAAATCAGGACGAACCATCATCAGCTACAAGAACACAGCCTTGGGCCCTATTCTTAGGGCAGCGGCGATCTGCATTGACCAGATGGTCAACACAGTATGGCCTGGTTCTTTGTCACGCAGTGTTCCACAGATTTGGCATCACATTCACCAGGTGTTCAGACAGTGTCCGTTGGAAGTTGAACTTGAACTGCTCAATGACGATCTGGTCGGGTTCTTTAATTCCGTGCCACAAAGCCGTATCCTGGAAGCAGTGGGGATGTTGGTTCGCATGTTCACAGCAAGGCACCCTGATGTCAAATTGTCAGTGTGCATCAACGAGAAGAGCAAACACTTTCGTTCAATTCATGGGAGGATCTCTAATATTCGTCGACACTTCGATTGGAAGACCATCGATCCATTCGACTTGGTTACCATTGTTCGTCTCAGCTTCGAATGTGGCTTGTTTGTGGCGTTGAATCGAGTGTGGAAGCAAGTTGATGGTACGTCCATAGGTAACCAAATCAGCCCTGTCCTCTCTTCCCTTCCAGTGGTGATGACTGAGCTTGGTTGGGCAGCAATGTTTCCGCAAATCTCGAGCTTCCCTTCTACGTTCCTTGCAAGATACGTGGACAATCGTTTGGTGATTGCACCCACCGAGGTGCACAAAACAGTGCCTTTTCAAGTCTTCAGCCAAGAAACTTTTTATGGCTCTCCGATTGTTCTTGAAGCTGTCGGTGATGGTCACTTTTTGGGATTTGATATTGATGTCCGAAACCGAACTATTTATTATATCCAGCCCAAGTTCCTTTGGCAAGTTCGACATCCCATGAGTGCAGGCAGCGAACGATTG
The DNA here is from genome assembly GCA_905221615.1 of Symbiodinium sp. CCMP2592. Classification (NCBI taxonomy): domain Eukaryota; class Dinophyceae; order Suessiales; family Symbiodiniaceae; genus Symbiodinium; species Symbiodinium sp. CCMP2592. The sequence continues at coordinate 1,481,141 of CAJNDT010006058.1, forward strand.
CTGGTGTCAGGTGCGAAGTCGAGAATCTCTCTTATCCGTAAGTACACTTGGCCAACGTGCCAAGCAGAAGTCGCTGTTCATACCTTTGTACGATGGTTGGCGAACCTCGGATACCCATTTCGCCTGTGTGAAGCTTTGATGAAACGATAAAAGCGGTTTGCAATCAGTTGACAGTCGACAGCAGACCTGCAAATGTTAGCGAGGCTGATATGTGTGTACTCACCTAGATTCAATTGGGTCAACCGAAAGCGTCAGATCACAGTGATGAGCAAGGGATATGTAAGCGGATTGCAAGGGATGTGCAAGCGTTGTCTTCGTTAGGATTGCAAGTGACGTGCAAGTGGGCTGCAAGTGATATGCAAGGGTATGCGAGTTTTGTGCAAGTGACGTGCAAGTGAACTGCAAGTGATTTGCAAGGGTATGCGAGGGTTGTGCAAGTGCAGTGCAAGTGATTCGTGGCAGCGTCTTGCATGCAATGTGCCAGCTTAAGATCTTTTAATTGCCTCGTTCAGTTCCAGCATTCGGCTTTCAGCGGTACACGCCATGTCGGATCGATCCCGATCGCGTTCTCCGACTGTTTCGTGGCGATTTTATTGGGTGAAAAATCAAGGACCCAATGGCAATGAAACGTGGTGGAAATCTTGGTTTCCCGCCACCTCTCGCTGGATTTCGGATCGTCTGGCTGCTGACAATCAGTGGCACCGAACTTCTCAGACGACTTCTTCGGTGGACTTGAACCTCCCTACTGAGAGCGCTAATTCTTTGTCACCCCGAAAACGCAAGCGAGATGCATCACCGTAAGAGCATTTATCATGTTGGAACAGCGGACGACTTGTCTGCTTAATTCGTTTTCCCAATTGGCAGTTTTGGGACAATCATCATTCCTGGATTAGAGCGCCTGCACCGCTGAAGTGGAACCGTCTTTGCGCACTGGAAAACAGCGCGTAGGAGCATTACGCGCGGTTGTATGCCTTTTCTGTCATTCCTCTCTCCCCTCTCTCTCTCTGTCTCTCGGGAAGCCGAAGGAGTCTTTCTTGTTCACTCATGTGACGCCGCCAGCCGTTTCCGTCTTGTTTCCTCGGTACACCGATATGACTTCCTGTCAAGACAATGGGGTACCATATGACGATCTCCCTGATGATGCCAGTTCCTGGTCTTCGGCTTTCGATCCTCCCAAAGACTCGGCACCCACTGAGGTGGCGTCTTGGGTTAAGAAGTCCTCCAACAAGTGCAAGAAGACCAAGAAGTCCAAGAAATCAAAGAGGGTGAGAAAGGACCGGGTACCAAACAAGTCCCCGAAGTCCATGAAGTCTAAGAAGGACAAACGTGAGCGTTCACCTGTTCCTTCTGAAGCAAGTGATATTACGCTTGGGGATCCGATGCAGTTTCACCGAAATCCTGCAGCACGGTCGAAAGCTTGTGCAAAAATGCTGATTAGAGCTAACCTCCGCTGTGCTTGCCATTTTTGGTACGCTGCACAGTGTCCCAACCGAAACGTTTGATTCTTTTTTGATTTGGTCACCGGGAGTGTACAGGATTACATGTCACTTGCTGAAAAACTACCAGAGCAAGAGTTGTGCCCCCGTGTCCTGGAGTACGAGTTTTTCGTCCAAGCAGAGTGAAACGTGAGCAGCAAGGGATGTGCAAGGGACGTGCGAGTGATGTGCGAGGGACGTGCAAGGGATGTGCAAGTGACGTGCAAGTGACGTGCAAGCAAGTGTTAGTGCTGTGCATCGCAGTGTTTTCGGCCAAGAAACCAGATTATCTGAGTAAGCAAGCATGCCGACGGTGCCACCTTCGGACCCTAACATTGATGAGTTCCTGAGAGCGCTCACCCATTCAGCGCGTGTGAGATTGCTCAACTTTGTATCACGACCACAACTTCGGCAAGCTCTCGTACTTCAGTTGACAGCTTTTGTGCGTGACGGGACAGAAAGAATGCTGCAGCAAGAGTTGCGTCGCTTGGATGAGAGGGATAGAGCAAACCTGCGTGAAGAACGCCCTAGCAGTAGCGGAGCTTCAGGATCACGTTCGTCCAGATCCCACCCCTATGCACCGCCATCCTCTCTGCCAATATCGAGGAGTACACCGAGTGCAGGCAGCGACAACCCTTCGTCCAGTTCTGCACCTCCCTCCCTCCCTCCCCCTGGCCCTCCCCCTCTTCCCCCTCCTCCCCTCCCTCCCCCTCTTCCCCCTCCCTTCTTCCCCCCGCCCAGTGCCAGTGCTCCTGTCTTTCCACCCCCAGTGCCACTTGCAAGCTTGGCGCATCGTGTGTCTGAATCTCCTTTGGTGTCCAATGCTGCTTCGTCGTCAGCCGCACCTACATCTTCAGCCGCGTTCAGGTACTCCGATTAGATCCAAACCTATGCCTACCAGAAGACGTGTTTCACGCCGACGGCGACGCAGTCAGTCTTCTGATCTTAGCTGAGTATGAATGATGTGACAGGATTTCACTTGTATCTGTAACGCATGCGAGTGCTGAAGTGAGAAAAACTGTGCCGTAGACGCCAGTGCTGAGAGTACTTGTTTACTCGTGTTGTGGTACACACCAGAACAGTGTTGCAGCACCCTGCTCAAGTCTCGTTCCATTGCGCTAATGTCGAGCAACTCAGCGTGCGATCCGTTGGCACCTCTTCAACGCTGGATTTCCTACACACAACAGGAGCTGATCACAATCAGAGGTGAATTCCGTCATTTTCGTGAAGAAGCATTATCCGTCCAGAAGATCCAACAAGCTCAACTCGACGTGCTCACCACACAAATCAGGGACACTGAGGCTCAGGTGGCGGAAGTTATGTCCGCCACCACAGAACTGTTTCAGAAACTTCAGAAGACCAACGAAGTGGTGGGGAACTTGCTGACGGATTTGAATTCTCTTCAATCTGTGACTACTCATTGCGTTAATTCTCTTCAACATCAAGAAACAACAGAGTTGCCCCCAACACTTCCAGCAGAAGAAGTTGACGAAATTGAAGTCTCAGAGTGAAACGAGAGCAGTTGCAAACAAGCGTTCGTGAGCCTGCAAGGGATATGCAAGGGACGTGCAAGTGACGTGCAAGGGATGTGCAAGAGTTTCTGCATGGGACGTGCAAGTGACGTGCAAGGGATGTGCAAGGGTTTCTTCATGAGCCGTCTTGAGTTGCAGCATTTGACATCCAGTGCAGTCGTGTAGGTTGTCCATCATGAAGCGCAAGGCTAGCGAAGCCAATTTGCCTTGGAGTACCAGCCGCGACTACAATTTTCGGATGTGGGTTCGTGTATGCAGTCGGGCAACCGGACACGAGACTATTATTCTCCACATCCAGTTGTCAATCATTGATTCCATCAACGGTGCCAAATACCTTGTCGCGATGCAGCTTTGGGAGAAGTTCGGCTGGTGGCCTAGGTTGCACACCTTCCAGCTTGTACAAAACTTTCGTCACCTTCGATTTACAGAACCGGTTACGACCGCTCAAACCCTCGAACCAGTCGATTTCGTCGTTACGGTATAAAAAGAGCCCACCTCTTTGTCAAGTCAAGAGCAGTGATGTGCAAGGGATGTGCAATCGGAATGCAAGTGATGCGCAAGTGAATTGCAAGTGATATGCAAGGGTGTGCGAGGTCTGTGCAAGTGCAACGCAAGGAGTGTGCAGTTTCGCTTCAAGCACTCGGAAAATTGTGTAGACCCCGAACATCATGGATTGGACTGCTTCCGATGTGCTCGATAACGTCTTGATGTACGTGTTGCCGATCAGAACCAGAATCACATTCATTACCCGTCTCGATGCAGATGATGACGTTGAAGAGGCACAACCCATTACTGACACCATGGTGGCGTACACTTTTCTGCGACGTGGGATACAGGAGTTCCGGCTGTCCTCTTCGACTAAGTGGACCATGGGTTTTCAGTCTCTGCATACCACCATCCGTTTTGCACAGATCAATGTCGTGGCATGCACCATGTTGAGCAGCCCGTCAAAAAGGTGGATGAGAGCTGTCGTAGGTCTAGTACAGGAGCGTTTACGAGTGAGTATCGTGTCACTGGCCAGCGTTGCGTACAAAACTGCAACTCAATGTTGCATGTACTTTGATGCCGATGCGGAAGAAGCAGAAGTTGAATTGCACTTAGTGCACAGACTGCGCTTCCTGAGGTTTCGTAACCCACTCTTCTAGATGTCTTGAGCATAAGACTCTTCCATGAATTTCAGTGAAAAAAGCAGCAAGGGATGTGCAAGGGACGTGCAAGTGACGTGCAAGGGACGTGCAAGGGATGTGCAAGTGACGAGCAAGGGATGTGAATGCTTCTACAACGAGCCCACTCGGGCTTGTGTGTGTCCATCCCTGTTCCAAAGGGTCGAGTGTGTGTAATGCAGGGGGTGCCAGGGATGCATGCTGGACTGGCACCAACGAAGACGCCAGCATTGCATCTGTGAAGCGAGTCAGGACGCTGACTCATGTACCTGCAAAAGCTTGTGACATACTCCATTGTGCAAGCCGTTCACTGTTTTCCTTTTCATATTCGCTGTATACTGCTTCAAGTCCGACAGCCAGAGCATAGAGTGGAGTTCGTGTGCAAGGTTACAGGTGTCGCTTGGCTTTTTTCGCTAGTAAGACCGACAAGGAAATCATAGCTGACTCTTCTGACTTTGAGAGTGTGATTCGAGACCTGCGACACGATGTGTCAAGTGTGTGTGTGTGTGTGTGTGTGTGTGTGTGTGTGTGTGTGTGTGTGTGTGTGTGTGTGTGTGTGTGTGTGTGTGTGTGGGTGCGTGCGTGTGCGTGTGTGTGTGTGTGTGTGTGTGTGTGTGTGTGCGTGCGTGTGCGTGTGCCAGTGATTGCTCAGAGCTTCTCGCTTCGGAACGAAGGGGTTGGAAACTACGCGACTTGCCGCCCGAGCTGTTCAAGTACCTTTCCATGCAACATGTGCACTCCAGCATCAACCCACCTACAGATCACACGACCAGGGACCAGGCTGTTATTTTGCCTTCATCCATTGCTGTGCGCTTTGCACTTGAGACATGCTATAATTCCATTATCTGGCATGGTCTGGCTACGGAAAGTTGGCAAAGGGTAGCTTCGGCATACACCCAACGCGAGCAACAGCTGCACGAACCCTCCGCACACCCCACCCAAATAAGCCCTTCCCACCGGGTTTCCGGCATCGGCCATTTGCATTGTGACTCTTTGCATGCTATGGGCGAGCTGCAGTGCTGAGTGCGCAGCAGGTGGGTTTCGAGTTGCCTGTGTTGTGAAGAGATGTTCCTCAACTCTTAGCTTCGCATCAGCTTTCATGTCCTCGACATTGCCCACGAGCCTTCTCAAAGAATGCGCGGCTAGCTCACTCCCCTACAAATTACTTGGTAATTGATCTGGAAGGGCTTGAACTTTGCCCTTGCAGAGCGGGCGATGGATAACTTCACCGACGTCCTCAGTGCTTTCAATTGCCAGGGCGGTCTCGTGGCTGAACAAGAACGGGTAATGTCCCTTCCTGGTCAGTTACAAGCTTCATGATTCTGGGGACTGCAGAACTCACCTCCGGAGCTTTTGGACAACTCACTGCCAGGATGCCTTTTTCTGGGCCGGCTCGTTACAATTAGATGCCCCACAATCGCCACGACCCAACTATGGCCCGCGACGTTGCGGTTTGTTGCCAGTTCTCTTGAGCGGCATCCCGAGCTGAGGCTTCTGCACCTGCTCCATTGGAGGGCCGGCGTATGCCGCCGGAGCGCTCGACACGAAACTTGGCGAGATTGGGTTCATGTTTTCCATTCCTGCATGCATTTGTTTCGAGTACTGCCGGGTCGCAAGCGTGAGCACGAAGGGGAATGTGCCATGGTCCCGTTTCCCATGACCGCGGTGGTGTAACTCAGGAGTGAAATTGATGATCGATGGCTTCCCCCGGAGGCAGAATAGGGGTTTAACAATCGGTCGATGACCGCCAGTAGGCAGTGGACGTGTGTTCAGAAGCTCGAGTAGTGGCCTTGTCTGGGCAGGTCAAGGAAGACAACCTGTTCATGCCGTCCCCGAGGTTGACAAGCGGCCTGTCTGCTAAGACTTGCCACATGGGCACCACCAAGCATCTAGCACACCTCGCTTGTGGACATCGCTTCCAGCCATGCGAGAGGGGTTGGTGTAGATAATGAACTGATCCGCTAGATATGCCTTGGATGGTGTGTGCCTCCAAATTCCCGTCCTTCAGTGGAATCGGCCCGAAGACTGAAACCTACTGAAACCTTCTTCAGACATGCAGCCCAGGCCGAGACCCAGAAGCGGTCAAGGGGCCGCGCACTCAAATCCCGAGCCATGCCCATCCTTCCCGGCACATCGCAGTCCATGCTTCGGACTGGTCCTTCATGCACTTGTTTTGTAATTCGATTCAGGCAGCCGGAGCAGTCGCCGGCCTTTCTGCAGGACCTAATGCTTTTGTTTGTCGCTGGTGTGTTCGCAGGATGCATGTCGGGACTCGGTCCACAATTGCTTCCTGTCAGACCTGTGTATTCATGAGGGGCGCACTGCGTGCATTCGTGTGAGTATCACAGATACTGTTACTATTTAGTCTGTATGTGTATAAAGTTAGATATACATATATATATATATAATTACATATACATATTATATATATATATATATATATATATACATATCACGTGGTCTCTGACCAGCCAAGTGGGAGCCAAAATACATACATACATATATATATATATATATATATTATACATATTATATATATACATATATATATATATATACATATGTATATATATATATATATATGTGTTTTTATGTGGTCATATGGCTATATGCAACATGCATACATGTATATATGTATGTGTGTATGTATGTAGGTATGCATGTATGCAGGTGCATGTATGTGTATATGTATACATGCATATACGAAGATCTGTATATATCCTATATATAAACATACATGGACATATACACATGCATATGTACAATGTATTTACAGTCTCAGCTTTGAACTTGTTTCAGTGTCAGTCAGCCACGAATTCCCTGGGATCGCGCAGGAAAGTGTGGGCAGCACGGATCGCACTACAGACGAGGCTCTTTGCACTGGGGATATATTCTCGTGACCGTCGACAAGTACATAACGCATGCCGACGTGAAGCGAAGTTGCCGAGCCTGGAGCATGTGACTCGCAGCTTTCGGCTCTCTTTCTCAGATGCACACGGGCACTCTTCTCAGCCTTGCAGCCCGGGAAGAAGCCCTAACCCCACCCTGCGCAGACTCCTCAAGAACTCGACTGTGCCCTTCCACATAATTATTATAGATTGGCGTCCGCGCACGGCGAGCTGCAAGGGCATCGGCAGGAGCCCCTCACGCGAGCTATGATTAAACTTGTGTGCCTGTCACAGATTTTCTAGGTTATGCCGCTTCTGAACCTTTGACTAGTATCGTTTTTCTGTCGGCTCAGTGTGTGATTAGATCAGGGAAGATGTAGTTCCACGCTATCGAAGACTCTGCCAAGTCCCCAGCAGGATGTCCATTGACCTCCTGGATCTGGCAGAGGGGCACAGGCTGGACAGCTCCAATGTTGAGGATATTGAGGTTGCAGGTTAAGCACCTTTCTGGCTTTCGGCTCTTCGGCTCCAAGGCATGGGCCAGAGCCAGAGGAAGCTTGAGCTTGGTGGTAGTCGCGGTCGCGGTAGCCAGCGAAGAGTCGTAGTACTAGTTCTAGTGCTAGTGCTACTGATAGCAGTGGTAGTAGTAGTAGTAGTAGCAGCAGTAGGAGCAGTAGTAGCAGTCGTAGCAGTAGTAGCAGTAGTAGCAGTAGTAGCAGTAGCAGCAGTAGTAGTAGTAGTAGTAGTAGTAGTAGTAGTAGTGGCAGTAGTAACTTAGTAGTCGTAGTAGTCGTAGTAGTAGTAGTGGTGGTAGTAGTAGTAGTAATAGTATGCGTCCGCCCCCCCACTACCCCTTTTGCATGCGTTGCTTTGGGGGGGGGGGGGGTTGGGCGGGGGGGGGCTGATGACGTACAGGCAGCCTCGAATAGTTATGACCACCCATTTTCGAGTTTTCGCTGAAAGCCCTCGCAAAGGCAAAAGACAACGTAGCAAAGTCCAGAGGTAGGCTTGGCGACTACAAAGAGGGCTGACGTCACAAAAGCAATGTAAATACCGAATGAAATGGCTTTTCCGGAGATGTTGTTCGGGGTGTCGTGTCGTCATCATTCTTCCCGCACCCCCCCTACCCCCCGCCAAAAGCAAGTCCAGAATCGGATGCTGGAGTTTGAAAACCTTGTTGTTAGTAATGGAGTGTGACATGAGCAAAGTACTTTAAAGACCGAGTAAACCAGCTTTCCCCCACCCAATTTCGAGTTGTTCGCTGAAAGCCCTCGCAAAGGCAAAAGACAACATAGCAAAGTCCAGAGGTAGGCTTGGCGACTATATAAGATAGCAGACGTCGCGAAAGTACTGTAAATACCGAATAAAATGGCTCTTCCGGAGATGTTGTCCGGGGTGTCGGCGTGACGATGTCGTCATCATTCTTCCCGCACCCTCCCATCCACCCCGAATAGTTTCGAAGACGATCCCGGAGTTTCAAAACTCGGAGGTGATTTTTGAGGCTTCATAAGATGTTGCTACATGCCGAAAGTGCTGTAAATACCGAGTAAAACGGATGTGTGTTACAAGCGTATGTAACACGAGGTAGTGGGTAGAGGGGGTGGCTAGTAGTAGTAGTAGTAGTAGTAGTAGTAGTAGTAGTAGTAGTAGTAGTAGTAGTAGTAGTAGTAGTAGTAGTAGTAGGAGTAGTAGTAGTAGTAGTAGTCGAAAAATATCAAGATCGATGTGCGAATATGTCCTTCCCAGTCCCATCGGCACGATCATGTCATCGATATTGGTGCGGGCATACGGCAGACAATGTCAATTCCATGCTTTGTTCCAATGTCCAAAGGCGGCAGCTTTGGGAGCTGGCAGAGACACAGCAGAAAGCCTGGGCTGAGGCCTGGCCAGAGACGGGTGCTTGCAGTGACTTGTCTTCCTGCACTCCTTGTAGGTCCTTTGATATCCAAGCTCGAAGCTGTGCGTTTTGCATGTGTCCTGAGCAACGTTCAAGAAATGTGAGTTAAAACTAGTTCCAATCACTCAATCATTTCCCGACCATTGATGGCTTCAACAGAACCAGCACCGCTCGCAAGATTCCAGGTGAAGGGCTTCGGATCAGACTTGGGAATCGACACTTTTTGGGCTGTTCAGCTTAGGGGCTCAAGCCCTGTTGAGTGTTGAGTCGAGACCCTTCAAAAAGAGGTCTCCAGCAAATTCGGTCGTGCCGGCGAGGCATTGAAGAGCATGGAGCCCAAGAGTGCCATCAGCGAGGCCGGGCCATCGCCAAACTCAAAGTCAAGCATAGGACATGGGAGCATCACTAAAGACTTTCGGAGGCGTGCCCAGAGTCTGCGGATCCGGTGGCCCCCCGGATCTCCCACATCCACTGCACACGGGAGCCATTGGCCCTCGAGTATGAGGATCCCGTGCCAGAGGCGGCTGCTGACTGATTTTGAGCTGACGTTCTGGTACACTCAGTGTGGCTTGTAGGCTTGCTGTGGATTCCCTGATTCCGAACATAAAAGGATAGGGAGAGGCAAAGACCGACAGGGCGGGTCTGCTCGCGCCATACACCTTGGAGAGGAAGGAAGCAAGGAAGAGAGACAGACACGCAGGCAGGCAGACAGACAAGGCTTCCATTTTGGCTGGGTATGCCGAGGGAAGGCTGTTTTTCACAGGTCGACCAAACAAGACCTTGCATGAGTCGCATGCACACTTGATGACTCCATCGACTCTTCAATGAACAAACAAGCATACTGTGTACTGCGTACCTACTACAGGATTCAAACAGATGACCGTTGAAGTATCCGTGCTGCTGCAAGGATTCGTCTGCAAGCTGTTTTTTTTGCAGGCTTGTTGTATCCACGGATACTGTAGAGAGTGCACACGCGTCTTGGCTGCCTTCATTCGCTGCCGCTCGACGTCCTGGCAGGATGTGCTGGGAAGCCTTGCTTCGACTGCTCCAGATTGGAGTGATCTCAGCTTCGTGGACGAGGAGCTTTAATCAAGCATCCAAAGTTCTGGGCAGTGAACGTCAGCACTGACCACAGTAACCACGGCATGGATGCGACCACATTGGAAACACAAACCTTTTGTCACAATTTTTGACTGTTCAAGTCTAGACTACTTGCTCAAGACACATCGCAGATTGGCACTTGGCACGTGGTGCATTCGAGTCCCCTCAGCACCGACCATCGACAGAAACAGAAAGGCTAGCCCTCCCCCTCCCCCTCTCCCGGCCCGCTTCGAATGTCCACAGCACAGTCGGTCATTTGTGACCGGATCCCCTGGCCTCCTGTTGGATCTGTTGGAACATAGCTCGTTCAGACTATGAGTCTATGATGACATCTTGCACCCGGTGAAGCCAAGAGGGTGCGAGATGGGAAGCCCCAAATGGTATAACAGTACAACACCGCCGCACAGCTTACCTTCATCGGAAGACCAATGGCGTATAAGAACTCAGCGAGATTTTCCCGATTCTCATGTGTTGCAAAAGATACGGGCTGCGCCATCCACGAACCCCTTGTCTCGCCTGCTCTTGCTCCAAGCTGCGCCTCCCGCTCACAGCTTTCCAAAGCTCGGCAAGAAGTCAGCGGGAACTTAAACCTGGTGTCTTCTGCAGGAAGCGGGGTTGAATCTGGAGCGTAGACTTGGGGAGGGCGGGGGTTGAGTCAGGCTCTACTCGTGATGGTTACGGAGGCTGCAGTAACTGTTCCCGCTGTGCGGCTCCGTGACACGTGGCATTCCTGCACCCCTAACCAGCCATAATATATTTGGGCAACAAACGAGTTGCCGATCCTTGTCAGCAAGTCTTTCTGATGCCAGGATCTGCAGAGCGAGATGGCTGCATCGAATGTGCAGGGCCGCATCTCAAAGCAGAGCAGGCAATCAATGTGTTCACGCCAGGAGACCTCTTGTTAGGGGCTGCTGTTTTCCGGGCAGTCTTAGTCTTGATCCAAGGGCTTGTTTTGTGACTGAGGAGTTCGGCAACTTATTGGATGAGCAGCACAACTTGGATCGCATCTGCCCGCCATTGACATCCTTCAAGTCGGGGATCGAACTTGTCACAGGCAAGTGGGCTTTTCAGGTTGATGAGAGTGCTGCAGCTTGTTCGGATCCAGGTGTGCTGGTGCTGCTGAACTCCATAACTTTGATGGTGGAGCTGGAGGCAGCTTGCCTGAAGGTAGCACTTTCGATTGTAGTTATGGCGGACTTCATTTTATCTTCGTTTAGCCCCATCGACTCCTTCATCAACCTGGGCAATAGGCAAACATACCAAGGGTGGTGAATTCTGGATGCACCAAGGTGGAAGGCAGAGTGGTGGGCACTACGCTCGGCCTTGAAAACAGTGAAAGCCTGACCGCTGCCCTTCCGGTCTTCCGCGTGATCGATGGCATCTTCGTGGCTTTCTTCACTCTGGAGCTATTGCTTAGGATCTTCTTGGAGAGGTCGGATTTCTTGCGCGACTATTTGAACTGGTGGGATGCAGTCTTGGTTTTTGCCGGCCTCGTGGACGTGATCTTGAGCCTCCTCCAGGCCGAGTCGTGGCTTGATAACGCTGTGGTCCGTCTCACGCGGGGCCTAAAGGCGCTCAGGGCTTTTCGGATGATGCGGAGCTTCCGTCTCTTCCGTGGCCTGCGGGTCTTGGTCAAGGCATGCCAGTGCTTCTTAGACAGCAATTTGCGGCTGCGATTCAGCCTGTGTCAGCGAGCTGCGAGCTTCTCCACGAGCAACCGAGGCTTCCTGCCCTCGCTTTTTTGGTCCATGGTCCTACTTGGAGTCTTGATGTCCATGGGATCCTTGATGCTGGGGCACCTGCTGCAAGATTTCCTCAGCGATCCACTTCAGGAGGGCATGCTCGGACAAGTCACATCAAGTCTTATGCCTGACTTGTGTCAAGGCATTCCATCCACAGACCAACCTCATGTTGTGTTGCCTATCTCTGCTTGTTTTGGAACATCACCCAGCCCGTCGTGCTCTGATTCATGGTTCGGCTCATCTGTGATACCTGCCTGTCAGGACCTGGAGGACCGACAGTGGGTTTGGACCCGGTATGGAACGGCACAAAGGGCCATGTACACCCTGTACGAGGCTAGGGTTAGTGTGAGCGTCAGGTAATCTCACTGCTGCTCGTGCCCTGCTGCCCTGCCTTGCTCCAACAGAGGGAAGCGACAAGAAACGTACAGTGGACGCTTGTGTCGTTGATTCTGTATTGAACCCTGTTGTCAGATCACTTTTAGTGGCTCCTGGCCGAGCAACGCGCGGCCCGTGGTCGAAAAGGTCAGCCAGACCTTCGTGATCTTCTTCGTGCTTTACGTCACACTTATAGTTTTTGCTGTGATAAGAGTCATAAGTGCCGTCTCTAAGTCATCAACGAGCACTGTTTTTGACTTTGGTCCGATTGGGGTTTGCGTGCATTGCCCATCAGTTTGGCAGCTGCAACTCTTGGTCATGGTTGCCCGACCGCCGAGGTTTTTCTCAAGGACACACTTGAGGCAGCCCAAAGTGATGCGGAACAGCTTGTGGTTGAAAGGATGCACAAAAGAGCTGCTTACATCGAGCAGCTGGAAGGCGTTTTCCGAGCTATAGACGTAACTGGCACTGGCATGATCGGCGAAGAGCGCTTGTCCGAGATTCTGATGAATCCGAGAGTCAAGGCATACTTTCAGACCATCGACCTGGATTTGCATGAAGGAACGGCACTCTTCCACCTCTTGGCCAATGGAGAGGGAGAGGCGCGTGAACCAACAGGAGCAACCTTTGTTGTCACTGCATCTTTCTGCCTTTAACAGCCTTCCATGAATACTCGGGTTCGAAGCATTGGTCAGCCTCGTAACCGCCTGAACGTTGCAGCACGTGCCAGAGCCTTGTTACAGTACATAGTTACACTAAGTAAGCAGCAGCAGCAGCAGCAGCACGGGAGCTTTTGTTCTTGGAAATCATTTCCACGGTTGCTTCGTATTTCGGGTTTCGAGCAAAGACGCAGAAAGCCAGATCTCTTCAGAAAATGTTCTTGAGAACGAACACCCCAAGTTGCATAGTGCCCAGAGGTAACTCTTGACGAATTCATCAACGGCATATTGAGATGCAAGGGTCCTGCACGGGCGATCGACCAAGTGGCCTTGCATGCGGACTTGAAGCACATTGAAGCAAAGTTGGACAAGATCGCGGCCCACATATTAGATGACCCGCTGCAGCCAGCTTCTGCCCGGTGCCTCCGCGCAGAGAGCCTGAAGGCCTTCCGCGTTGATGCATCTCTTGAGGTCACGAAGCTATTCAGCCGCTGACGCGGGAATCCGTTTTTCCAAAACGCTTGACTGGTGCAAATCGGAAAAGCTACTTGCATGATCCTTCCAGCCATCGAAGCCCAAGGTTTCCGAAGGCAGCTTTCCCAACTTCTTGCAAGCCTGCGACATTGCGATACCGCAATGCCCGTGTACAGGTGTAAAGGCAGACAGCGAGCAGGTCTTCGCAATGAAATGCATGCTAATTCACCCCTCGAGACATGTGCCAATGGCAGACTTCCAGGTATGCAGAGCCATGCATGCTCGGGAATCATGGAGTTTCCATTGGTAAACTTACGGCATGGTTTGTTGCAAAGACCGCAAAATAAATGTCTGAGCTTACATGGTTCTGGCAACCGCCTGGCTTTTGGTGTTTCATTTCAGACACCCGTTGTCTAGTCGTGCATAATGTTCCTGAGTCTGATGCACGGACACCTGATCCGATCGCATGGCGTCATGGCGACTCTCGCGGCACACCAAAACGGCCTTGCATGGGTTTTGCAATAGGTTTAACTGCACATGTGCAGTCGACCGTGCAAATCCTTCAATTGGTTCTGAACCTGTTAATTTTGTCCTTCGCGTACTGTCTTGAATGTTTGGTGCCCATGCGGTCCTCGCCCAAACCAAAGGCAGCAAGAAGCTTTTTCTGGGTTTGGGGTCCATCAGCAGGAGTACTGAGGATCGTTGGTTAATCGAAGGAAGATACGACGATTGGATTCAAGCTGTCAGCGTGTCAGCATGGGCAGGGTGCCGAGACCCGGACAACTCTTCGCGATGAGGTGCAACGGCGGGCTCTTCTGTGAAGATGGTTTAGTCACAGTCAGCTTAGTGCATTTCAGCTGACAAAAAACACGTTGGATTCCATAGCCCCTCTGAGATGATTTGCAAGCATCACCTTGACCGTGTCCCCACCCGGAACTGCCTCGGTCGCTCACTGGCCGACAGCATACACAGCAGGGACATCTAAGGGACGCCGCGTAGGACACTGCGAGACCACCACCTCGGCCCTCAAGTGCATGTCAGCTGCAGCAGGCATCCAAGCCCGTAGCCGCGGAGGGGCGCTTCGAGGAGCAGGGCCGTTACGAATTCGGGGTAGCTTTGATCGGGACTTCCACTTCAGGGCTGAGACGTTCATTGCGGATTTACCGGAACAAGGGATGGGACGTACAATCGTGCGCGATGCTTTCGGATGGTTCTCTGAGCGCAGACCTCAACCGCAATCCGATCCTGTCTGCAGGATTCTCCGGCTCGGGAGCTTGCTGAGTCGCAGCAGACTCGACCACAAACCCTGAGGAAGCACTCTACCTTCGGCATCTGTGAGATGAGAGATGTTGGTCTGAGTTGTTTTGCGAGTCGTTCCTTACGAGTGGCAGTTGAGTGACTGAGAAACACTTCGTCCTCTGCAAATGCTGTAGCTGCTTGGTTCAGTTCTAGAGTCTAGAGTTAGTCCTTTGGAACAGCTGGTTTACTTATGATTCCAGTCGCTTCGGGCAGGTGGTAGCACCTGTGTCTTGTAAGCTGCGGCTCCACGGGATGTTTTCGTCACTCGTCTCTTGCTGCAGCAATGGTGCCATCTCAGGTATCTCCGATTACCAGAGTGAGTTGAAGGTTGGTTTGGCGGCACCTCTGCCACCCGGCAAGTCGAAAAGTCACCCCGCCTCTTGACATGCGACCACGGCTGCATATCTGCATCATCTATAATTCGACGTATGCCAGAAGTGCCACGGTTGAAGTGATGTTTCCACGAAAGCACTACGTAGACCACCGTCAGGGGCTTGAACTGCTCTCCTGTCAGCAGCGTGGTCTGTGCAAAGTGACTCTACATTGCGTTGCTGCTATGGTCACGCCGGTACACCTTTCGCCTATTGCAGCGAAGTTGCTTGAATGCCCTTGTCTGTACTCGGCCTGCCCAGGCCGGCCATTTCCAGGAGCACAGCTTCGCTTCCGAACTCGCCGATAGGCAGGGGCCACAACGACACCACCATGCATCCATCGCTTCTGCCCACTCCATCTGCACATGGCCTTTGAAGACGAGTCAGCCAGGAAGGTACGAACACAGATACACGGACGAACCTTCAGAAAATATGTGAACAGGACCACTGAACACACCCAGTCAACGAATGCGGATTATGAGTTCATTGAAAGACGACAATCGCGAAACCCGGTGCATGTTACCAAACACCATTCCAGAATGGTGTGTTGTCCTCCAGCCCAACTTGCCCTTGCTGATGAATGATGCCTGCTAGTCAGTGTTGTACTGAGCAATCTTCACAAACAGTCCCCAAAAAGGGCCAGTGCAAGATGCTGTTTGGGCTGTATTGGCTATAACATGTGTGAGCAACCTTCCACCCATCGGAAGAGGAAGCACTCTTTGTTCGATGGCTGAAACAGGCTGACACTGAATGGCAGGAGCTGGTGGCTCATGTCTTGTCCGCCCGTGTCCAGACTCATCACAACTCATAGCGGTGAACAGCTCTTCGTTCTTTGAGGCTACAGGTAGCGAAGCAGCCGAGTGTGTGGACATTGAATGTAGCCGCGATGGTGGACGAACGATTAGTTCTAGATCGCTGTGATCGCTGTAGAGCCCTGCCTCAAAAAACGGACATCCATGCTTCACAGAAGTGCGGGACAAAAAACTTTGGCCGCGGTGTACTGTACTAAGCGACAACAGATCTGGTGGTTAGTTAATTAGAGCAACAGAATCACGACAAGCCTGCACAAGTCCACACCAGCTTCTCCCCGAAGCCTCGCTTGGCTTCCATGCCCGCCGCCACGTAATTGAAGCAATGGACGGCCTGCGCACGGGTTTCTGTGACATGACGCCAAATTGCCCTCACCAGGTGGTGGACGAGGCAGCTACCGTCGGTGCTGCTCCTGGTCGAGATACATTGCAACCCGACGAGATCTACATATGACTGCACATCTGTTGCTTCACGGATAGAACTTAATTCTGTGAGCTTTTAAACACGTCAAGGTGGAGCTGTCTCACTCAAGCTGTATGGCAAGGCGGCATCAGTAGATGCTGCAACACCCGAAAATTTTGACGGGAATGATCGATCTCACAAGATGATACTTAGCTCACGCTATCTCACGCTGCCCAGGCCATCCTGCACCTGAGACTGCTGAACTGTCGAAGATGTTCTAGCTCCTGACAACTTGCTCAAGCAAAGAAAGCTAGGAAGCACAACCGTAGGTAAGCTGAAAGTATGTGGCTGCAGTCACTAGCTTGAACGCTGCAAGCTACTCTCTGCAGGCGACCACTCCCGAAGAGGACATATTTCCCTGTGGCTTGGGTTGTGTATACGCTGATAGCTTTGAATTTTATGTTCCCGAAGCTGTTCGTTTGAAAGTCCATGGGGGCCGATGAATTCAATGTTCGATGCGGACACATTTTGTCTTCTGAAGCTGCACTGAGCCGAGTTCGGACGGCAGGAGGTTGCTCACAGCCAGCTCTCCAAGTTGGCTTCAATCATGTTGGATGTTGCTTGGATGCCATGGCTGTCACAGCGCTGCCGCTGCAGGTCCAACACTTTTGCCGACGCCTCGCGGATTTTTCTGGTGGGTTCCACTAAGGAGGCAAACGAGAGCCATCGACAAGCGATGGAAGAGCTGCCTGCCAGAACGGTTACAGCAGTTAAAGCTCGGGACTCGCTTACGGCTTACGGGGTCCGTAAGCGAAGCTGATGTGGTGGAGAAGACGTGCGGCAGTTCGGGGATGAAACCAGGAGCGTATGGCCCAATGTCTCCGTCGGATGCTGCGCTGCATCGCAAGGTACTGGGAGCTCATGCTCGGAGATCAGGCAGTTTGCAGCACAGCATTGCTCCGGCACCCGACTTGCAGATTCGCATGAAAGAATTAATTGCTTCTAGGGTTTAGAGCAGCTCTTCACAGGTCATTACTCCACCTTCGCACCTTTGCCCAATGGCTCGCAGGTTCCCTACGAGGTCCGCTCAAAGCGGTGGAGCGACGATCTCGGCTTCCAGCACCCGGGCTGCAGACAAGTCCGATGTGTTTTGACATGCTGTGGTGCTGTGTTTTTGTGCATCGCATTTGTGCTTGTACTGCGCCTAAGGAGCGCAAATCCCTGGACCGACTTCCGCGGAGGAGGCCATGTGCTTCACAACAACGCTGCAGAGGAACATAGCACTGCATAGGCTCGACTCGTCTCGACCAGTAGCCTTCACCCAGCCGATAGAGAAGCCGATAAGAAGCCATGTCGGCCCCCTGGTCGCTGAGGCCTTCTTTCCCTGCGGTGCCTCCTTTTCCTTGCAGACAAGCACACTTCGCAGGCCGCGCAAGATATTCTTGAGAAAGCCCAGCCTGCAACATCGGCTTGTTAGCAGCCAATGATCATGCGTGGCAGACATGAAAGTCCAAAGGTCTTGAGCCAAACAACAACAAGCATATCTCGCATCGAAGCGAGGCACGGATCCTAATGGAGGAGGCGAAGTTTCCTTCACGCGCCAGCAGCCTCAAAACGAGAGTTTCAGGTTTAGCTGGCACCGTAAACGCTGCGGTGCTGCAAACTGCAGCGTGGGGAAGACTCGGCCGATCTTCAATTGAATCTTGATTCTGGCTGTAAGACTGTAAGCTGGCCCTCGACTTTGACTTTGAAGAATAGGCCTACCACCTGCTGAGGCTTGGTATCCCTTCTCGGCCGCCGGGATCACAATCTGTCAACTTCTTGCTGTCCACCTGAGACTGCATGCACGGCCGATGCTCGGTCCAGCCGCAGCCTCAGCCTTGAACATTCATCAACGGCTCGGAGTTGTTGACCTGAGATGATCTCTTAGTCTTGTTTCTTTCTCTCCAAGCTGCAGTTGTGCATCTTGCCTCCGAGCTGCCGTGCTGTCATGTCCACGCATGTGGTTGGGTCGTCGTTGGCAGACTCCAACTGGGCAGTAAATGGCAGAAGAAGGCATTGGCAAAGTATACGTTTCTTCTTCCAGAGCTGGTCTCCAGAAGCAAGGTCAGCAGAGGCAGGTTGTTCTCTTTGCCTGGAAGGTGAAAACGCTCCCGGCTGCGCACCCCCTGGCAATGAAGCGCTTCCTGCAGCTTTGATCGGCACTCGAAGCCCTCCCTACGAATTATCGCCCCTCTCGGACGAGGTAAGCATTACTCCAGGGTTTTTTCTTCACGAGCCTTTACGGGCCCCGGTTTCCCCACTCGCTTCTCTTCTCACCCCAACGGCAAGCAGATCATCCGGCCCAGACACATCAAATTAGCCACTAAGTCCTCGCAGGCCAGGGTCGAGTGAGCAGCTGTGGAAAGAGACATCATGAGAAGTGTTGCTGCTGCCGGTGCGCAGCCTTGTTTCTCACAGGGCCCCCAGTGTAGCCAACCGGGTGTTGGGCTATAGGGAGGGTGGGTCCGTAAAGATGAGACAAGGAGCGAGCTTGCCAAGAGCGATCCCGTGGAGGTCTTCGCCAGCTGCTCAACTGCAACGAAAGCATTCTGACCTAAAGGCCGTGCTGCTCAAGCGTCTTACAGGTAGCCTCAGCGGTCCAGGGAAGCATCGCAGCATAACGAGGCTCTCGGACAGTATCAGGCTCCGGAGACGGCAGCCCCCAGAGTCCCAGTGCATAAGGCTCAAAACAGCTCACATGCCAGGCTGTGGAAGCAGGTTCAGGCGAAAGATCTGAGCAAAAGATGATATTCTACGGCTTTCCCAGACTCTCAGCGCCCTTGCTGGGGCTTTGCAGTCTTCGGCCCGCAGGCTACTGGATGGCGGCGCTTTGCAAGCTCCACAAGGCCCTGGGCAATGGGGACCCTTGGTGAAGCTGCTGCTCCAGGAAGTATAGAAGGTAGATTAGACGGATGTTTCATGTCGGAGCGAGGGCCGTTGGATCAAAGACGCATCCTGCCAGGAGTGGCGAGAGCTTTGCGACCGGGATCCAAAAGCCAACATCTCCATGTCCTTCAACCGCGTGTACGAATATGTTCCTGGGCTAGCTTCATTTTCGGAGCCATGACGATCGGGACTAGTCGTCGAGCCGGCAAGTTTAGCAATGGAGTGCCTTGAAGGTGGGCGTCGCTGTCGAGAGCGCTCTGGCCACCAAGCACTCTGACCGCTTGCGGGTCCTCAAAGAGGTGAACGCCAGGCCCAACCTCGTTGTGACCGGGCTATGCACTGTTCTCGGTGCCACGCGGTTATGGCTTGCGCAGGTCCTCTGTCACCAGCGGGCACAATTTGCTCGTTCGATGCTTTGCCGCAGAGAGGCAGCTGCCGACAATTCCTTCAATTTCAAGTGGAAGAGAGGTGCAAGAGCGTTGCCATCTTTCTTTCGCTGTGCGGTCTAGTAAACGCTGCCAGAGCTTCGTGATTCAATCTCACGGACCCATGTTCTCTGCATTTCTCGGCCAATTCCACCGCTATTGTGCTCACTTGACCACCCCAAGGCGCCGAGCAGCTTGGACGAGCAATGGGGGGCCTGCTACCCACACCTGCACGTCCACCCAAGCATTCTGTAGTTTGTAGGTTGTCGGAGCAGTGATATACATCATGGCCAGCACTGCACCCCCCACTCCGATGAGCAGAGCTCAAGGGCCTGAGCTCGATCCGTGCCGCGAATCAGGGAAGGGCATGCAGCCTGGTGACGAGGTCGAGAGTGCTTGTCGGCATGGTGCGGTTGGAGCACCTTTTCCTTTGTCTTGGTGCCTCAGCTGTTCTTGTGGCTTCCAGCCTCTTCATGCTTCACATGCTACATTGGTGCAGATATGGGTCGTTGGATGCCCCCCTCGTCTGCTTCCCAGGCTACAAGCTGAAGAGTGGTCGACCTAGCTTGCAGGAGTCCGAGGAGGACTGCTATGCGACTCTGCTTTTCCAAGACTGGTAGCTGATCGCATAGAGTGGGACTGTAATGTTTCTTGAGTGTCCCACCCTTCTACCATCAAATCAGGTACAGCCGCCTAGAACCAGCTCAAGTCTCTTGGCAGAATGCCCCGAGCTGCCCAATTTGTCCAAGCGGGGTACTGTGCTTCTGAGCTCTTAAGTATGCCGCGACAAGTATGCCATGGTAAGACAATGGTCAAACCTAAGTATATCGTCCGCAATTATCTGATTGAAGGGGCAAGGACTGCGAGGATAGCGATCTCGATTGGGAGAGCTCCCCACGACCGAGGTTCCTCCGTGGAAAGCTGCTCGGGCTTTGGCAGTTAACCGAAGGGTCGTCGGTTGCCACCCTTTCAAGGGAGTGGAGGGGGCTGGATCCACGAACCGGCCAAAAAAAAGTTAAACGACAATTTAAGAAAGTTTCAGAAGCAGAAAGGCAAACCCCTGCAAACTCTACACTAGGGCTTCGCGGTCTGGGGTGTTGTTCGCTTCTAGTCGGGGGGGGCGGGGGGGGGGGGGGGGTGGGGCCCAAACCAAGGCGATGTCTCGATGGCAGTGCCCGAACTCATCGACTCCGCAGAGGTTCCCTGAGTACTCCCAAGGGAGCTTCCGAAAATCAGGGGTACCTTATATTGGGGTCCTTAGAAGTAATATATTTAGGTCCACTATTTCTGGAAACTACCAGAAGAGTTACTCATACAGAAGAGTTCAAAGCTGGCAGAAGGCAGAACAGAATCATGAAGCAGACGACCTGCATAGTCAAGTCATCTACCAATAGCAGCTCAAGCAATGGTAGTGGTAAGGACAAGAGTAGTTACTAGCAACCATAGGAATAAAAATAGCTACCAACTAGCAACTCAGTGCTGCAGCAGAGCGATGGAGTAACAATGTTCATTCTGTTTGGCTTGGATCTTTGGGGAGTATTCCTTCCTGTTCCCTATGAGCCGACAGGTCTATCGCCTGTACAGGGGTGCTTGCGGCGCCGAGGGGGACATCCAGGCGCAGCCTTCCACAAGAGTTTTGCTGAATTTCGGCGCAGTAGATGCAGCCGCTTATTTGATGGCTCTCCAGACTACTGCCCTGGCCATACTTATGGGATATTGTGCAGGGGCAGAGGCAGGTCGCTCCTGGCTGAGGCAAAGTGTTTTCACCAGCAACATCGTCGAAGCTAAAATGTCGTTGGCAGTTGTACTGCATGCCAACAAGACTTGCCATCTTGACGTCCAAAGCGTCCTCGCCAGAAAAGACATCTCAGGCTCTCTTGCGCTCAGGACCAAAATTTGAAACCTGCATTTGGTCTGCTGCTTCGGATCTGCCACGCCGCAGTGCCAGGAACGATGTCGAATTTGGGTGACTTGGCCCAACGGCAACTACACATTGGAGATCGACATGCGATCAGGGCTCCGAAAGACATGCCGAAAGATGTAGAAAAGTGTTGCCCTTCCTGGAAACAAGATCGTCTTGCGCCAGCCTTGATGCACCTACCAAGGTCGATTTCACACGGTTGCAGATTGCAGTTGCCGAGTACAACACCCCAGCATCCCCTACAAATTGCATTTCTCTGCTGGACATAACTTGGTGTCACTGCGATGCGCTGGACCAGGACCACGCTGCTGATCTCTGTGAAATCCATGACCTGTATAGGCTTACGATCGAAAGTGCAAGTGTTAATGTGTTCTCTGAACCAGTGTGCTCGGAGTCTGAAGATACTGACAAACAGTAAACCTCGCCTGATCCGTCGAGTGCGAGTGACAAGAATAGGCTTACGAAATCTTACGAACCAAGCATCCGCCTTGATTGGATTTCGTAGCTCTCACTTGAGTACGAGTGGCTTGAGCAGTTTCAAGTTGGGTTGGCAGGGCATGTTTTCAGGACTCCTCCTGGCTCTACCGCATCGACGTTTTCAGCCGGAGCCCTCCGAAAGGAGCACATGATGTAGCGCTTGTTCTTCGAAGATGCGCTTCAGCCACGGTTCATTCGCTGCGCGGCTTCCTCTGAGGAGGAGCTTCTCCGACACGCCAGACAAGGCCGGAACCCATGCAGAAGCCTAGAATTAGCGCAACTTGGCGAGCAAAGTTCATGAGATTGGCATTAGGCACTCTGCTGTTTCGTCATGCATCCGCCATGAAAAGCATAGCTTCGAAACAGCTTTCCAGCGATTGCAAATTCTGAGGTTGCAGGGTCCTCGACCACATTGCAAGAATTCGGCAACCTGGCTACCCTTGGATGCTTTGCGTTCGATTTAGCTTTGTGTTTGCCCGCTCAGGACTCGCGCTACAAAAGCTGCTGAAGTCTCGGGACAACGAAGGTCACGGCCGCCTGTACTTCATCCAGAAGCGATTGTTCCAATATCTCTGGAGATCGGTCCAGCTGTCAGTCAGCGAGGAGCGTGGTGTTTCCGCAGTCGGCTGTGCATCCTGCAGTAGCGCCCACCCATAGGTCTTTATAATCGAGCATGAGCCCTGAGCACAATCACTCGCGCAACGTGTACTGCATGCATGCATATGCCTGCAGCTGTGCTCGTGCAGGACCGCTTGGTTGAGGCGCAAGCAGTGCTGGCTTTCAACCTCAATCCAAAGGACGTTCGTTTTCCAGGGCCATCATTAGATATTGTGGGTTTGCTCCTTGGAAACATCCTTTCTGTTGCCTCTCGCGCAGGAAGGCATTGCATATTTAAAGCGTGACTTGGAAGGCACATATACGGATCATGCCTTCCCGGCTTTGCCCGAAATAGTCCTTCCGGGACTGGTGTCTCCTTGTGATCCTCAGGAAAGTTGAAGAAGGACACCGATGACGCTGCTTTTCTGCAGCCAGATGACCCCACGAGGGAAGCAGCACTTCTTGCAGACATTCATGCGGCTCCGATAAACGAACAGACGAGACAAGTGTTTTCCATTGCAACAAGCGTAATTTTAGAGCACAGAACTTTGTGTTGTCACACGAATCCAGGCTCTCAGGTACAGGTTGAGAATAGTAAGTTCTGGTGCCGCCGAGGAGATCGGTGAGTGGCTCTCCCAGGTATGCACTGAACGTGGTGGTCTTGATCCGACCATGCTAGGACCGCCGAAGCAATCCGAAGATACAGATCTCCTATTGGGCACTGGGCCGCAAGGCCAGTCAGAAAGAGTTGATCTGCAGGAGACTACTTCAGCAGGCGAGATACACTGCAGATCTTTTGGATCTTTGTCAGCCGCATTGCTGCCCAGACGCACTCTTGAGTTGCAGTGTTGTGTTGAACAGCTGAAGCTGTGTGACGCGACTTGCATGGTGCCGAGCCGGTTTCGAAGAGTACCTTCAGCCTTCAGCTGGAAAGGGCTGGGTAACTTGTTCGAGATCCATCTTGTCGCCCAAGGACTTTTCCAAGCAGGATTTGGTCTCGGCACTGCGACAACTTTTCGACACTTTCAAGCCCGGAGGAGAGGGCCAAGCGACTGGGCGCTGGAAGTCGCCTGAGCGGCGCCTTTCAAAAGTACATTGAGTTCTGCCGGAAGACCGGATCTCTATGATATGAGCATATGAGCGCCATATGCTGGTGCCCTCAAAGCCCGGCATTCAATACAGAACGATACACTTTGGAGGCGATGCCAACTAAGTGGCCCGTGGGGATGTATATAAGGCGCCTCTGTCTCAGGTGATCACCCGCATTCTGGAGTATTTTGCGGAGTCCTACTTTCTGCAATCTGGCTGATGTGTGGGTAACAACATGCCAAAAATGTGTAGCATGTGCAGCTATTGTACGTATGCTGAGCAATCGGCGATGGACAGTGGGCTTTGCAGACCACTCTAGAATCTGGCTTGATCACTTCAGAAGCCGTCCTCCTATGTGAAATGCAAAAGCTGCACTCTGTCATCGGAGGCAATGGCAGAAGCAAGCCGACTCCGCCAGCAGTTTGACCAATTACAAGTCTTCTGACACTGTCTTTCAGGCCCGTGGACCCCATTTCCTGTGTGAGGGGCGGGGGGTGGGATTCTGGAAAGCCTTCCTTGTTTTGCAGATTGCAGATGGCTCTCGCACGTGAACACTCGGATGAAACTCTATGTAGACAAAGCCGAAAACTGAGGACATGCAGGATGTTCGGAATGAAGTCGTGCCCATGTTTGCACGTTTGATAGCTGTTTTGATAGCTATTCTGCCTGTAGGCTTGCGGCTTGCAGTCACGAGGCATAGGCTATCATAGGCTGCATAAGCTTAGCTGTACTGTTGGTCTGCCTTGGGCTTGACAGGTGGCCGTCAGCAGCTCGGCGAATGTGATTGGTCCACATACCCTGCATGCTGTCCCGTGAAACCTCACCTGCGTGGGCGGTGGTTTGGACAACAGATAGTGCAAACCCTTGAGCATCCAGCTGACATGGACAGAATGGGCAAATCTGTAGCTGCTGAGGCCTCATTATGCTGAATACAGGCCTGCACGTGGCCAGCAAAAAGCTGAAGAAGGCGAATACAGCAGCAATGACCTTGGAGGAGTACATCTCCAACACAAGGCTTGGGGTGGCTTGGCTAGGTTGTGGTTTCTGTTGGAAGGCATCGATGCAGCACATCAACCCGGCAAAAGAATCACGATGGCCGTGCTGCCCGCTCGGATCGAAATGTCCCTGAAGAGAGACCTCCAGAAAGTTCCCACAGAGTCAGAGGTGAATGCGCCCTAAAAAAACCCAGAGTCTGAGTGCTCCTCCGACAGGCGCCTGGTATCCGAGGAGGAGGTCCCGAACGAGGCCCTGAGGCCGCGCCTCAGGGGGGGACTGGATACGGATATACGGATACACCACCTTTCCAGCCAAGCAAGAGAAGCCCAATGCAAAGCAGAGAGACAGAGAGTACCACTTAAGCCTGGAAAAAGAAGAGTACCAATACTTACAAGCGCCGTGGAACTTTTATAGTTAATACGGATTCCGACATACACTTCAGTAACCTTATTTCGCCCCGGGTAGGACTTGGTTCGAGGACATCAGCAGACTTGGCTTGCATTGATATGATGGGTTTGGTTGTGCGTTTGGACCTGATCCTGGAGTGGCGCAACTGAACACCTTTCGGTCAGCATGAAGCACGATTTTTTCTGAGAAGGGCTTGGCAGCAACACAGTGCGACGAGCGCTTGTCATCACGAAGATGGCCGATTGCGCATGTTCTCGACTTTCAATGGTTGACTGACAAGTGCAAGACTAGGACCTATAGGTGGAATTTTCTTTTCGCTGCAACTTGTGAGCAGCGAAGCGCCAGTTCTGAGGTTGTACAGAGATCTCCGTGGAACCCATGCCCCGCACGCCGTTCTCCAAGCTGCCCGTCCAGCCGAATATCGAGGGATGGCGTGGACCCCGGACCTTACGTGTAGTGTCATGCCGAGCTTCACCGGCTTTATGCTGAATGTGCGAACCAGCGACTTCCCAGGCTCATTGCTGTGATGGAGGGTGCACGTCGCTTGCGATTTTGGGCCGTGCTGGTCAGCTCCTCAAACGGAGGGTGATGTTGAGGACTATCCCAGGGCGGGAGAGCATGAACAGGAAGGAGGCTCTAGACTCATTGTTCGAGGTGCCATCGGAAGGCAAATCGCCCACCAAGGTGCTCCAGCGCATCTATCTCTTTTCCGATTCGCAGGGCGATGTTGATCCTGAAGATGTCATTGACTTGAAGGATGTGGCAGTCGCAGCACTCGCAGAAGCTTCGTCGCACTTAAGTTGCCATGATGCCAGCGTCGAAAGGTTGTTCCACAACTTCGTGGGAGAGTTGCAGTCATTGGAGTCGCCCGCAGGAACAATGGCAAAACAGAAGGCTGTTGATGTCCTCCTCTCCTTGTCGTGGCATGCTGTGCTCCGGAGCACCCGCAGGGTGAACCCCTCACACTTGAAATTCCATGCATTGACTCCCATACCTTGGCCGGAGACCCTTTGCTTGAGACCCGTTGCTAGAATCCATGTGTTTGCTTTCACATGATCTCCTCCTGATTCAGCTCATGATGTTTTCTCCTTTGATTTCGCTTTGTATTCTCCTTCCACGGGTCTTGATCTGCTTGTTTGAGTGATGTCGCATCTTGCTGGCCTAGCTCGTGATAGGCTGGAGCTTGCGTTTGCCAAATCAACAATGGCATTGGAAGTGCGCGCTGTGTCTTCAAGTGCAGACCTTCCTTGGAGTCGTGTCCCCAGAACAATGGGGTGCAGAGCAGTGCTCTCAGCATACAGACAGCACAATGGCTCGCTGAGTTTGTGCTTTCTTCTTACCTCCCCTGCGCTTTGTAACGGGATCGTCTCGTTCCCCCCTTGCATCGGTTGCTTTTTTCTCCTCTCCCTTCCCGTCCCCGTCTGCCCACCCTTGATTCTACTTCCCCTCCATCAGTGTCCTTGGGAGTCTCCCCGCCTCCCCTCGTGCCTTCCCCCATAGGCCCCGTCTTGCAGTGGCTGCACTTGTATTTTTGCCAAGCGGGCCTTGTTGCCGTCCACTCCACTCCATCCCAGCCCCTCCTGGATCGGAAATACTCGTACTGCATCTGAATCTGGAGCTTCTACATGATTTAAGCTCCACTTGTCTGTCACACCGCATCTCCTGTTCGCAACCTTGTAGCATGTAAGCAGTGCAAAATACATTGTTTGAGTTCCGCGATTGAAGGAATGTTGAGATACGAGGGTTCCTGGCTCCGTGACTCGTGACCGTGTTGCCGCCCAGGAAGACAGCGCTGCAAAGAAGCGGTACACGAATCACTTGCTCCTTGTCTGTCCAAGAGGTGGTGATAGGGCTGATGTTAGTTGTGGTGGTGATGGTGGTGGTGGTGCGGTTTGATGTCCAGTGAGGAGTCACAAGCCTTGCTGCTGCGCGGCACGCCGGCCACCAGCGCCCTGGCAACTCGAGGCCACCAGCAGGCGCGAGATGACTGAGGTTTCAAGCAACCGCATCCAATCCGGATTCAGTCACCCTCGATTCAGGGGTTCATGACTGTTCTGATGCTTCTGCAGGAAATTTAGCTGGCTCCCATGAAAGGTTCTACTTCGAACCAAGAGGCCGGAGACACGCATTTGAATACAAGGCTTGCTAGGTTGGCTGGGCATAGCCAAGTGGAGGTTTGAACCCTGATCGTTTCCACCAGCTCTGTTGTCGTGGTTCGGTACTCAATTGGATCGCACGGAATGCTGGCCAAGGCCGATGTCAAAGCATACGAATTCATCAAGGCTCACTCACACACAACGGGGCGTTTCAGGCACAGCTGCTACGTACTGTCAGAAGATGTAGAGAGGCAGCAGGCAAAGCTGAAATGGTGAAGGAAGGGAAACGAAATTCACCAGGTATAACAGCAAAAACCTGAGGTCCCCACGCATACGGCATACCACTACAGCGATATGGGATCGATGTTTGGCAGAAGCCTCGATTCAAGAGCCAAAATGAGCTTGCCAGGCGACCCAGAAGACTCAATGTCAATGACCTCTATGTAGGTTGTGGTTTCCCAGGGGCAGCGACCAAATCCTCGCCTCGTCGCCTCTAAGACACTGATGCACTGCCGCAACAATATCCGGGCGAGGGCGCTCGAGATTTCGCAGCGCTCGCCGGGCCCACCAGCGATCCTGACGAAGTCAAGCTCCTGGGCGAAGCTTATAAAGGCATGCAGGATGTAATTCTGGCCCTCCGATCTTTTGATGCCTGACTGGGGTTGGCAGTGTTCTGCACTCAGACTGATCCGGATCGACGGGAGCACACCATGCTTTGAGATTTCAGTATAGTGAAGACCCAAGAGTGGATGCTCTTGTCTCTCGGAGTGTTGTATAGGTGAAAGCGGCACTGGTGTTTGCACTAGCACTGTCCGCGCCATCCCACAGCGCAAGGTCCGACACCTCTTCGCCGGCTGGTCTTGGTGGCAGAAAGCCAGGATTTGGCCGACAAGTGGGTGCATCCTGTCTTGAAGAGATTGAAAATGGTTGAACAATGTGGCCGAAGCTGATCGCATATGTGTGAAACTCGCATGTGTGTATACATACATGCATACACACATACATGCCATGTGCTTATGTCAATGTATGTAATTGCTACTTGGTGTACAAAGCAACGTACATATGCACGTGCGGTATATACACATGTGTATATCTGGGATGACTTTAGCAAAGAAAACATGCCCAACACAACACCAAGCAGGGCGGCTGTGCTGGCTTGCTGTAGCTGCATGCCAGGTCAACCGCACCACACTCCAGAGGTTGCTGCCTTCCAAGTGTCGAAAGCGCGCGAATGCTGCAGCTACTGCCGCCTAAGGCACATGATCTCCTGTGGGCCCTGAGACAAGCGCTGCAGATGAAAAATCGTGCCTGCTTCCTGCATGCCCCGAAGTCCGCGTAATCAGTAGCGCAGGGGCAGCGACTCTAGATAAAGCTAGCTGGCTTGAGTCACCGCGGTTCCAATGGGTTGTCTTGTCTTGTGTTCTTCCGTTGCTTTGACACGGAGCTCGAAAGCACGTGCTCCTAGATTGATGGCACCAGGCCCTTCAGATTTCAGCCAGCCACACAAGGCAAGGTTAAGCTCAGTAAGTTTTGCTGACTTCATGCTTTGATATGCTTTAATGCACCTGAGGCTCTTGCACTCCTCGGAAAGTGTCGCCGAGACGGGGATCACGGCATTGTCGCGGCTTGGTGGCACACAGCTGCTTACTCAACACCGGCCTGGGACTTTTACCGCAAAAAAAAGCGGTGATCCAAGTATTGCGTCTGTTCAGCAGCTCCAGGATCAAGCTCACAGGCTTAGAGGCGCAGTGACACACCTCCGATTGGAGACATGGCCCGGTATGCCCAAAACACCACCTGCCGTAACACATGCCCGTGGGGCAGCGGTGATGCCGACATGCCGGACGCATTCACCATCGCTGCCATGAAGGCCGCACGTCGGAGGGAGTCGAAGGAGACGATCACCAGCGAGGCACCGGACGTTGGCCGATCTACTGAAGCTGGGAGCCTGGAACAAGCCCAGGTTCCGAAGTTGCAGGAGATCTCTCCACGGCCGGATGCTTTGAAAAGCTCTCGTTCCACGGAGGCGCTGACCACCTGGCGCTCC
Organism: Symbiodinium sp. CCMP2592; assembly: GCA_905221615.1. Classification (NCBI taxonomy): domain Eukaryota; class Dinophyceae; order Suessiales; family Symbiodiniaceae; genus Symbiodinium; species Symbiodinium sp. CCMP2592. Next base: position 1,510,313 of record CAJNDT010006058.1, read on the forward strand.
GCGGCCTCGCGAGCTTCGCGCGCCTCCCGGGCATCCACCAGCAAAAGCGGCAAGGGTGTCGAGGCGAAAATGATGAACTTGATCCAAAAGTGCCTGGACAAGAAGGTGCTTGAGATACAAGAGGTGAAGGTCCAAGCGCCCGCCAGTGAGGTGAGCTTGAGTGCTCGCTCCAGCGAGACTGTGCTGACTCAGATGACCCAGCCCGAGGCACCATCCCATGTCGAGACCGACACGAGCGTGAAGGCAGACCCTCAGCCAGAAGCGGTGACCATGGCCGGCAAGCGGGCACAGGCACAAAAGCTTTCTGGTGCGGCACTTGGGAAGTTCGACGACGACCAGTCACGCTTGGCTTACCTGGACATGCAAAAGAGTGCTGCAGATGCTCGCAACAAAAACCGCTCTTCCCTCTGCTTTGGATACGAGCCACCCGCTCGTGAGGCACAGGCAGAAGGCCAAAGCATGGCCAACAAGCGTGCTCAGGCTCAGAAACTCTCGAATGCCTCCCTGGGAAAGTTTGATGCCGACCAGTCTCGCCTTGCCTATCTCGAGATGCAGAAGAGTGCCGCAGAGGTGCGAAACAAGAACCGCTCCGCTCATTGCTTCGACAAAGCAGACGCTCCCCAGTACCCAGCTCTGCTGCACAAGGCGGAGGGGCCAGCAGAAAAGAAGGGCCAAGGGACGAATGCCACCATGGCAGGCAAGCGTGCCAAGGCCCAGAAGGTGTCGGATGCTACGCTGGGCAAGTTCGATGCGGACAAGTCCATGGATGCATACCTTGACATGCAGAAGAGTGCGGAGGAGCTGCGCAACAAGCACCGAGTCGGCCAAGGGATCTTCTGAGCAGATCCGGAGCTATTCAGCTCTGTCATTTTTGGTTTGCAGGTTTAGCCCAGCTCTGTTGCGAAGCAGGGGGCCCAGTTTCTCTTTGAATCAGAGACCTGCGTGTTGGCCGTGTGGCCTCACTCTAAGTTCCAGGTGCCTGATAGGCGCGGCTGGCGTGAAAGTAGCCTGCGAATCCTGCTGCATATAGCATGCCCAAGTCACACACACACACACACACACACACACCTCACGCCAGGCGTGCCTCAAGATCAACAGGTCGATCAGGCTCCTGCGAGCTAGGGACTTGCGTGCTGGCGCCAGCTGAGGGATCCACTCCTACAAATGGAAGGGATACATGTACAGCCACTCCGGCGTCGCTCAGCTTCCGCTCAGCACCACCTCACTTATGCGCCATTTCAGCTGCACAGCATTGGAAGCGTTTGAGATGTTCCTGCAGAATCTCCTGCTCAGAGAAAGCTCACTGCTCCATGCAAGCTTCGACATCGGAGTAGTAAGTAGTCTAGGGTTGTTGTTGCTTTGAGCTGGCTCGGCTACTCTTACTCGTTCACGTGTCTTAAAAGGATGAGGACAGTCGAGTTGTTTTCCTCTGGGTTGAAATCTACCCCATTGTTGGGGACGGGGCAAGCCTTTGAGTCGCTCAGCAGCTCCAGGATCAAGCTCACAGGCTTAGAGGTGCAGTGACACACCTCCGATTGGAGACATGGCCCGGTATGCCCAAAACACCACCTGCGGTAACACATGCCCGTGGGGCAGCGGTGATGCCGACATGCCGGACGCATTCACCATCGCTGCCATGAAGGCCGCACGTCGGAGGGAGTCGAAGGAGACGATCACCAGCGAGGCACCGGACGTTGGCCGATCTACTGAAGCTGGGAGCCTGGAACAAGCCCAGGTTCCGAAGTTGCAGGAGATCTCTCCACGGCCGGATGCTTTGAAAAGCTCTCGTTCCACGGAGGCGCTGACCACCTGGCGCTCCGCGGCCTCGCGAGCTTCGCGCGCCTCCCGGGCATCCACCAGCAAAAGCGGCAAGGGTGTCGAGGCGAAAATGATGAACTTGATCCAAAAGTGCCTGGACAAGAAGGTGCTTGAGATACAAGAGGTGAAGGTCCAAGCGCCCGCCAGTGAGGTGAGCTTGAGTGCTCGCTCCAGCGAGACTGTGCTGACTCAGATGACCCAGCCCGAGGCACCATCCCATGTCGAGACCGACACGAGCGTGAAGGCAGACCCTCAGCCAGAAGCGGTGACCATGGCCGGCAAGCGGGCACAGGCACAAAAGCTTTCTGGTGCGGCACTTGGGAAGTTCGACGACGACCAGTCACGCTTGGCTTACCTGGACATGCAAAAGAGTGCTGCAGATGCTCGCAACAAAAACCGCACTTCCCTCTGCTTTGGATACGAGCCACCCGCTCGTGAGGCACAGGCAGAAGGCCAAAGCATGGCCAACAAGCGTGCTCAGGCTCAGAAACTCTCGAATGCCTCCCTGGGAAAGTTTGATGCCGACCAGTCTCGCCTTGCCTATCTCGAGATGCAGAAGAGTGCCGCGGAGGTGCGAAACAAGAACCGCTCCGCTCATTGCTTCGACAAGGCAGACGCTCCCCAGTACCCAGCTCTGCTGCACAAGGCGGAGGGGCCAGCAGAAAAGAAGGGCCAAGGGACGAATGCCACCATGGCAGGCAAGCGTGCCAAGGCCCAGAAGGTGTCGGATGCTACGCTGGGCAAGTTCGATGCGGACAAGTCCATGGATGCATACCTTGACATGCAGAAGAGTGCGGAGGAGCTGCGCAACAAGCACCGAGTCGGCCAAGGCATTTTCTGAGCAGATCCGGAGCTATTCAGCTCTGTCATTTTTGGTTTGCAGGTTTAGCCCAGCTCTGTTGCGAAGCAGGGGGCCCAGTTTCTCTTTGAATCAGAGACCTGCGTGTTGGCCGTGTGGCCTCACTCTAAGTTCCAGGTGCCTGATAGGCGCGGCTGGCGTGAAAGTAGCCTGCGAATCCTGCTGCATATAGCATGCCCAAGTCACACACACACACACACACACACCTCACGCCAGGCGTGCCTCAAGATCAACAGGTCGATCAGGCTCCTGCGAGCTAGGGACTTGCGTGCTGGCGCCAGCTGAGGGATCCACTCCTACAAATGGAAGGGATACATGTACAGCCACTCCGGCGTCGCTCAGCTTCCGCTCAGCACCACCTCACTTATGCGCCATTTCAACTGCACAGCATTGGAAGCGTTTGAGATGTTCCTGCAGAATCTCCTGCTCAGAGAAAGCTCACTGCTCCATGCAAGCTTCGACATCGGAGTAGTAAGTAGTCTAGGGTTGTTGTTGCTTCGAGCTGGCTCGGCTACTCTTACTCGTTCACGTGTCTTAAAAGGATGAGGACAGTCGAGTTGTTTTCCTCTGGGTTGAAATCTACCCCATTGTTGGGGACGGGGCAAGCCTTTGAGTCGCTCAGCAGCTCCAGGATCAAGCTCACAGGCTTAGAGGCGCAGTGACACACCTCCGATTGGAGACATGGCCCGGTATGCCCAAAACACCACCTGCGGTAACACATGCCCGTGGGGCAGCGGTGATGCCGACATGCCGGACGCATTCACCATCGCTGCCATGAAGGCCGCACGTCGGAGGGAGTCGAAGGAGACGATCACCAGCGAGGCACCGGACGTTGGCCGATCTACTGAAGCTGGGAGCCTGGAACAAGCCCAGGTTCCGAAGTTGCAGGAGATCTCTCCACGGCCGGATGCTTTGAAAAGCTCTCGTTCCACGGAGGCGCTGACCACCTGGCGCTCCGCGGCCTCGCGAGCTTCGCGCGCCTCCCGGGCATCCACCAGCAAAAGCGGCAAGGGTGTCGAGGCGAAAATGATGAACTTGATCCAAAAGTGCCTGGACAAGAAGGTGCTTGAGATACAAGAGGTGAAGGTCCAAGCGCCCACCAGTGAGGTGAGCTTGAGTGCTCGCTCCAGCGAGACTGTGCTGACTCAGATGACCCAGCCCGAGGCACCATCCCATGTCGAGACCGACACGAGCGTGAAGGCAGACCCTCAGCCAGAAGCGGTGACCATGGCCGGCAAGCGGGCACAGGCACAAAAGCTTTCTGGTGCGGCACTTGGGAAGTTCGACGACGACCAGTCACGCTTGGCTTACCTGGACATGCAAAAGAGTGCTGCAGATGCTCGCAACAAAAACCGCACTTCCCTCTGCTTTGGATACGAGCCACCCGCTCGTGAGGCACAGGCAGAAGGCCAAAGCATGGCCAACAAGCGTGCTCAGGCTCAGAAACTCTCGAATGCCTCCCTGGGAAAGTTTGATGCCGACCAGTCTCGCCTTGCCTATCTCGAGATGCAGAAGAGTGCCGCAGAGGTGCGAAACAAGAACCGCTCCGCTCATTGCTTCGACAAAGCAGACGCTCCCCAGTACCCAGCTCTGCTGCACAAGGCGGAGGGGCCAGCAGAAAAGAAGGGCCAAGGGACGAATGCCACCATGGCAGGCAAGCGTGCCAAGGCCCAGAAGGTGTCGGATGCTACGCTGGGCAAGTTCGATGCGGACAAGTCCATGGATGCATACCTTGACATGCAGAAGAGTGCGGAGGAGCTGCGCAACAAGCACCGAGTCGGCCAAGGCATCTTCTGAGCAGATCCGGAGCTATTCAGCTCTGTCATTTTTGGTTTGCAGGTTTAGCCCAGCTCTGTTGCGAAGCAGGGGGCCCAGTTTCTCTTTGAATCAGAGACCTGCGTGTTGGCCGTGTGGCCTCACTCTAAGTTCCAGGTGCCTGATAGGCGCGGCTGGCGTGAAAGTAGCCTGCGAATCCTGCTGCATATAGCATGCCCAAGTCACACACACACACACACACACACACCTCACGCCAGGCGTGCCTCAAGATCAACAGGTCGATCAGGCTCCTGCGAGCTAGGGACTTGCGTGCTGGCGCCAGCTGAGGGATCCACTCCTACAAATGGAAGGGATACATGTACAGCCACTCCGGCGTCGCTCAGCTTCCGCTCAGCACCACCTCACTTATGCGCCATTTCAACTCCACAGCATTGGAAGCGTTTGAGATGTTCCTGCAGAATCTCCTGCTCAGAGAAAGCTCACTGCTCCATGCAAGCTTCGACATCGGAGTAGTAAGTAGTCTAGGGTTGTTGCTGCTTTGAGCTGGCTCGGCTACTCTTACTCGTTCACGTGTCTTAAAAGGATGAGGACAGTCGAGTTGTTTTCCTCTGGGTTGAAATCTACCCCATTGTTGGGGACGGAGCAAGCCTTTGAGTCGCTCAGCAGCTCCAGGATCAAGCTCACAGGCTTAGAGGCGCAGTGACACACCTCCGATTGGAGACATGGCCCGGTATGCCCAAAACACCACCTGCGGTAACACATGCCCGTGGGGCAGCGGTGATGCCGACATGCCGGACGCATTCACCATCGCTGCCATGAAGGCCGCACGTCGGAGGGAGTCGAAGGAGACGATCACCAGCGAGGCACCGGACGTTGGCCGATCTACTGAAGCTGGGAGCCTGGAACAAGCCCAGGTTCCGAAGTTGCAGGAGATCTCTCCACGGCCGGATGCTTTGAAAAGCTCTCGTTCCACGGAGGCGCTGACCACCTGGCGCTCCGCGGCCTCGCGAGCTTCGCGCGCCTCCCGGGCATCCACCAGCAAAAGCGGCAAGGGTGTCGAGGCGAAAATGATGAACTTGATCCAAAAGTGCCTGGACAAGAAGGTGCTTGAGATACAAGAGGTGAAGGTCCAAGCGCCCGCCAGTGAGGTGAGCTTGAGTGCTCGCTCCAGCGAGACTGTGCTGACTCAGATGACCCAGCCCGAGGCACCATCCCATGTCGAGACCGACACGAGCGTGAAGGCAGACCCTCAGCCAGAAGCGGTGACCATGGCCGGCAAGCGGGCGCAGGCACAAAAGCTTTCTGGTGCGGCACTTGGGAAGTTCGACGACGACCAGTCACGCTTGGCTTACCTGGACATGCAAAAGAGTGCTGCAGATGCTCGCAACAAAAACCGCACTTCCCTCTGCTTTGGATACGAGCCACCCGCTCGTGAGGCACAGGCAGAAGGCCAAAGCATGGCCAACAAGCGTGCTCAGGCTCAGAAACTCTCGAATGCCTCCCTGGGAAAGTTTGATGCCGACCAGTCTCGCCTTGCCTATCTCGAGATGCAGAAGAGTGCCGCGGAGGTGCGAAACAAGAACCGCTCCGCTCATTGCTTCGACAAGGCAGACGCTCCCCAGTACCCAGCTCTGCTGCACAAGGCAGAGGGGCCAGCAGAAAAGAAGGGCCAAGGGACGAATGCCACCATGGCAGGCAAGCGTGCCAAGGCCCAGAAGGTGTCGGATGCTACGCTGGGCAAGTTCGATGCGGACAAGTCCATGGATGCATACCTTGACATGCAGAAGAGTGCGGAGGAGCTGCGCAACAAGCACCGAGTCGGCCAAGGCATCTTCTGAGCAGATCCGGAGCTATTCAGCTCTGTCATTTTTGGTTTGCAGGTTTAGCCCAGCTCTGTTGCGAAGCAGGGGGCCCAGTTTCTCTTTGAATCAGAGACCTGCGTGTTGGCCGTGTGGCCTCACTCTAAGTTCCAGGTGCCTGATAGGCGCGGCTGGCGTGAAAGTAGCCTGCGAATCCTGCTGCATATAGCACGCCCAAGTCACACACACCTTACGCCACGCGTGCCTCAAGATCAACAGGTCGATCAGGCTCCTGCGAGCTAGGGACCTTGCGTGCTGGCGCCAGCTGAGGGATCCACTCCTACAAATGGAAGGGATACATGTACAGCCACTCCGGCGTCGCTCAGCTTCCGCCTGGCTTGACTCAAACATGTAGTGCACCCCGCTCCTCAGCCTTCATGTCGTAGGTGGAGTCCTGTTGACGCAGATTCGCTGCAGAGAGCGTTTCGCAGTACTTTACGACCCCGTTCCCCAAAACGTCCTGATAAAGAGTGAAGAACGTGAAATGTCCTGCACCAGTTCACACCACAGAATGCCTGAGGCGTGCCCCGACTGGAGACAGCCGCCGCGTGACTTCCAATCATGCGATCCAATCTTCGAATGAGCGGTTCTTTTTTGCTTCCACTCGAAATTGAGGTGTTCGTTTGGCTACTTTGGTTTCCTTTCTCTTGCAGCAGCGTTGGCCCCAAATTGCGCGTGATGTCACAGGGAAGACGATGCCACAAAGCGTCACAGTCCGTGGTTGCTTCAACGGTTCAACCTTCAGAAAGTAGTGTAGGTAGCGCTGACGGCAGGTAAAACCGTCTCGCTCGAATTGTGCCGCACTGTCTCAGGCCCATCTTTGCTGGCAGCCTTCCACCGCTGGTTAGCAGAGCCAGTGGAGAGATCAAAACAACTAATTAGTCCGGTGCGCCGCATTGACGCTCAACATGTCTGCCGACTTGGACATAGAACACAGAAACCGAATAGGGGTGTCACTGTGTGTGTGTGTGTACTTTGCTCAGTCGTGTTGTACATACATCGTATGTAGGCATACTTATAATGTATGCATGTGTTTGTGATGGCATGCATGGTATGCATATGCATGTATGGTATGGTATAGGGTGTATGTATGTAGGTTTGTATGTATGCAAGCAGGTATGCAATTCCGTGCATGTGCATTTTCGTGCGAATGTTATTACGTATGCATGCATATGAAAATCATGTCAGCGCAAGCAAGTTTACTATAGAAGTGGATAAATACGTGTGTGTGTGTATAGATGCTCTATATTCACTACGTCACGACATAGTGTGTGTAGACGGTAAACGTATATACCCACCTATATATAGATCATGCGCTATCCCGTAGTTCTCCATCCAGTTGGAGTAAATCCTGTACATCCTCCCCGCGATCGCTTCCTGCTAGCGTCTCATCCCTGGAATCCTCTCGTTTCGATAGTTACCCGTATACGTTTTCAATATCGGAATGTCGGCTTGAAACTGAAGGGGTTACGAAACATTTTAAGTCGTGCACCCCCAGACCCCACCTACCCCGATAGTCATCCAGCCTTATATGAATCGAAGATTCGGCTGAAATTTTATCAGCTAAAGTGAGCCGGCTTCAATCTCAAACCGGTTCAACCCTTTTCAAACCATCGATCCCTAAATCGAGATTTCCGAAAAGCTCTTTCTGAAGTCGCCAATCTTCGGTGACGCGGCTTGAAACTGCGGCCGAATCAAGCCGTATCGAGCCCTTGTTGCAGAAGTGTTCAATCTTCAGTCTTGGGTGATCCGGCTTGAAACTCAAGTCGCTCCAGCACTGTCGACCAGTCAGAGAATCTTAAATTTGGAATCTTCCCAGAGTCAACAAACCCCTACATGCCCGTCCAAAGCCGGATGTGCATTTTTCGGAACCCTACCTGAATGATCCAATTGAAGACCTCTGTCAGCTCTTGCAGGAGCAGGTTTCAGCAGTTCAAGAATTTGTCGAAACCTGCTCCTAAACTATCAGAATAACCTTTCGGACCATGTCAAGCCTTTTTTTGGCCTTGGACAATTTTGAAGGTTTTATCCAGGTCGGATAGCTTCGGAACCAACGATAAGCGTTACCAGCTCATGGCACAGCGAACCCAGTGGCCCCCAGCTGCCCCCCCTCATATGCATCTTCAGGCTAAGGCCACCACGACACTGCCATCCCTTCCACACTCCATACCATTGCCCATTGCACACCGAGGCAAACCACAGAGAAACCAAGTCCACAGAGGCTTTGGGGCAAGGTTGCGGTTGAGCTTATCAAATGTGAACCTTTAGCGCCTAGTCTGGTGCCACGGTTCAGGCACCAAGCTTGGCGATTGCAAAACTGCCAATGATGCCATGGATATGTGATCCGCAGGAGGTCTACAAACTGTTGTCTAGTCGCCCGCCGTGGCCCAAAAGGGTTGGCCCGATGAAGAATGGCCAGAGATCGACGAGCCTGACTGAGAAGGGCCTGGTTCGAGGTCCGCAAAACGATTATCCGTGTTAGAAGCCCTTTAAGACCAAGGATGTTTCTGAGTCAGGACACTAATGCCTAAACCCCTAGCCTAAAACGACTTCCCAGAGAGCCGAGACCCCTCTAAATGAGGAAGATGTGGTACACTGTAGAGGGTCTCTCAGCAAGACTTCAGCTTTTCCTACGGAACCTATCACCTTCTTTTTGAAGTGCCAGGTTGGAATTCTATATGATGAAGTGTCCACACCATCCCTGAAAACGAGGGTTTGGGGCAGCACAGGAAAATTCTCAAGTCTAGGATTGGCCCTTTCTGCGATCGCTTGCCGAACACGTTTCCCCTTTTCTAAGTTACGGTCCCTTGATACGTATCCATAGTAAGATCGATGTATTACTTTAAAGATCCGTAAGGGGCGGGTGCGAGAGCAGCTATGGAAATAAAGCCACGCGGTCAAATCCCGGCCAAACCGGATGGAACACCCAGGGGGGGCGGTTGCATGTGTACAGATAAATGTTATACAATATGCATATACACACATATTTATGTATTTATGTTTATAATGTTCCAAGATTCATTGGATTCCAATTCATGGGCCACGTTTTGGCACCGAAAGCCTGAAATCGCGCCAGTACTTGGGTGGAGCAATTTGACAGTCCCCTCGCCTTTAATTCTCTTGCTGGTCTCCTGGTGATCGTTCTGGTCCTGGTCGCCGCGGTGCTGTACCGATGTTCGTGGATTTACGCTGGAATCAAATATCATGACTGATTTGCGCCTCTTTCTCTGTCTCTCCCTCCGTTCTATTTCTCTCGCTAGAACGCCACATCCTGCAAGGCGAGATTGAAATTCCTGGAACCCAGGCGGGCCTTGGAGGCCTCCGCGAGCGGGAGAAGACAGTGAAGATAGAGTGAAGAGTGAATAGGACCAGATGGCAGTAATTGTAATGAGTCCTGATGTGAGTGCAAGGCGCATCGCATTGTTCATACCTTGCAATGAGCACATCCGAGTGCAATCCACGAAGGCATGAAGGCAAATCTTACAACAGTACGGCGAGTTGAGTGGACATGCAGAGCATTGTGTCGAATACACACCGCTTGAAAGCCATGCTCTCAGCTGTGTCGGAGTAGGCAAAGGAGGTAAAGGAGCCTGCAGCGAAGCATTTACAGGAAACAGGCTGCCTCTTCAACAACATGTATGGCTCGGTGGAACTTCGCGACCACATAATGGCGGCTAAAAATGACTCGCACACGCCAATGGCAGGCAAACCAGACAAGAAGTTGTCTTGTAACAATCGGGTTGCATCTAACCTAGCCATGCTGGGTGATGTAACTTGAGTGCTGCGGTACATACGGCGGCCGTACCGGACATAAGGGTCATCAGTTGTGAAAGATACAGGCTTGTGGCTTGTTTCTGCAGAAATGTTGCAAGAAGTTGATGCACATGCTTGCAGGATTCACAGAGTGGAGGTCGCGTTGGCCTGAGTCCGCCGAATGCACGGATGACTCTGCAAATCGGCAGTTCCGTGTAGCCGTGTAGTGCCCACTCAGGGGGCAGCGGAGTCTCACTGGCCGAGAGGTGGCGATGTTCTTGCTTCTCTTTGGTTTTATACCGCCAGCCTAGGAAAAATTCCACTACTTGTCGCAGGATAGATGAGCAGCTCGCCGTGCAGCTTAACCCCCGCCTAGAGGCTGATCCTGAGTTGCTGGTAGATCGCTGCATGGTCACAGCTTGACGCCCCGATCGGTCCACACACCACTTCCGCATGTTTGTACATAAGGGGGCGGTTGAGGTCCGCACATACTGTCCCACCATGACTATAGGGTTTGAGACGCTGGCGCCTGAGTACCCAGGGATGAAAGGCATCACCAGTACTTAAGTTGGAGAAGCTCGGATGGGTTCTTTGAGTAAGTGCCCGAATGAGTTGCTGCCAGTTGACGCGCCGGGAGAGTACGTTCGTAAGCCATTCTTTCGTGGGGCTCCTGTCGTGACATGCATTGCCTGCCTAAACACTAACACAAGAATCGCGACGAGTTCTGCTCGCAAGGTCTTTTCTCGCTTCTGTGGCTTTTGGAATTCTTTGTGGGAGTTCCTTGGCAATGGGTGCTTTTTTGACATGGAACTACTGGGGCCCCAGCACCGGAGCGATTGATGCATACTTGAGCCACCAGGAGCACTCCCGCTCTGTCGGCCTGGAGCTGGAAAACATGCGAAAAACTATGTCGCGCCCTCAAGAGACAGCGCCACAGTGATGCTGGTAGTGCTGTGCTTTGCAGTTGCGTGAAGTGGTGCCACCGGCGAAAGCAGCACCTGCAATCACCCGTGTGCATGTAATCATCCATGTGTCGAGCGCTTATGCATCCAGGAAGACGTTTGAGCTTTGCTGGCTGCAGATGTGGCAGCCACATGCGACCTTGATGATCGAAGACTAGTAGAGCTTTGTTTGCCTTCCGGCTGAAGCTTTGGACATGATGCGCACTCCAGCCGTTGACACCTGTTTGTTTCCTGCACTGGTTTGCACACGCCATGCTGCAGCGCCTAGCGCGATCGCCACCCGGCGGATGTCTCGGTGCAGCCCATGGCGTTTCGCGGCGGCAGGCACGCCTGACCGACATGCGAAATGCGCCCTTGACTGTTTGTGCTGGCTTCCCAGGAAGCAGAAGACAAATGCTGCAGATTGCTGCAGTCATAGGTTTGGCCGACAGCAGCAAGTCGGCCAACTCACTCTCGATTAACTTTCACCACTCGATCTTGCACTGCTGCAACCCTGTCGGCAGCTCACTACCTAGCAGATCTGACAGTCACAGCTTCGTGTCTCCATGTGCTCAGATGTCCTCGCTGCCCCAGGGCATGCCTGGCAAAGGCCCTGAAGAGGTAGGCAGCTTGGGTGTGCTCTGCAGTCCTTCAGGTTTGGGATTGTTCACCTGGCATGAAGCGACCCTGTTGCGAAAGCAACAGGCGAACTGAATTCTTCGACCTAGGCTCCAGACAATGCGTGACTGCAACCAAACAAGTGCCTCGTACCTGGTACTGATATGCAGGAGGGGGATATCGGCAACTGCCCAATGTTCGCGCCACGTCAAGGCTGGAACGTGAGTCCTGCAGGTTTACTGAGTTGACTGCTTTGGACCTAGAGCAGCATCGCAGATGTACAGCGTCACATGCAACCACACCAGGCGGTAGGCACACATGTAGATCATGTCGGCCGCCAGGCACGGTAATGCGGAAGTAAAGACATTCTCAGCTCGCGGTGACATGTCTTGCGTGTGGGTGATCCTTGGAACAGATAAAGACTCGTCCATTGATTAGGGTGCTCATGCCTTGAAACACGTCCACCTGTCCTGCAGCTCCATCGGCCGCGGAAGCGCCTCCGAAGTCTCGGATGCTGCGGCTGTTCAGGCTGGAACTCTGCCTCGGTTTTCACCAGAGCATGACAGTGGCCTCTGAGAGGAGGTTTAGCATCAGTGCATGCGCGTCAGCGATACAAGGAACACTTGTAATCTGTACTAGTTGCAATTACCCCGGCAGAACTTCTCATACCAGGGGTGCTTCTAAATTGTCCGATTGTTTGCTGTTTTTGCGCTTTCTTCATTGCGGGTGTGATAATAAGACAAATCACAACCGTTGTGTACAGCGTACAGGCAGGTTCGTTTCCTCATGCCAGCCTTATGGAACAAATCCTTGTGCTGCCAGGAAGGTGCCAAAGGATGTTGTCCAAAGCATCCACTCCACCTACTGGCTGCTGATCGGAGGCCAGCGACATCTGATCTTCCTGCCCGCACCCACTTGTAGGGCTCGCCTTTGCCCACCCTTACGCTTCTCCAGGCCCCTTGCCCCGGCACTTGGTGGAACAAGGCATGGGCTATGAGTTCAACCTGGTGCCTCGGCTCGCGATTGTTTCCCGCTGCTTGGCGAACCAGGCATGTCTGAAGCACTGCTGCGAGATCAGTTGACATGCAACAAGTAGTCAAGCTGCTAGTTTCTTGCGAAAGTGGATGGAGGAGGCCACTGCCAAATCTTCACAGTGCCAGCTGGCAGAATGCTCAAAGGCCTTCCTGGAACTTCTCATCTATGGTCTGTGAAGTCTAGAGCTCCATTTCTCTGTTTTTCGTGCAGCTTCTTGTTTGCCTGTCGGATTACGATCTGACATCTTGCTCAGCTGCTGACAGCAGGGTCACCCAATGTGGTCTTCGTGTTGCAGCTAGAGGTAGCAACACCTGCAGGCCACAAGCAGGAAAAGCTTGCAATCGTCGAGAGATCCATCCCTGAACACGGCAGACCTGAAGCAGTGGAGTGGTTTGAAGTCGCACCAGTGTGGCAACTGAACTCCTGCCCGCATGGGCTGGTGCCGCCCCGGTTGTCGTTGGCATGGTCCATAGTCTCAGACGTTCTGTAGATGTTGAACACGTCCTTTCCCAAACCTCTCGGACTTGAAGTTCAAATCGATCCGAGCAAGTCATCTTCATCCGCCTGGCGTTCCGCGTGGTGGTCTTCGGAATTGGGGCCACAATCCTCGCACTGCTGCTTGTCCTCGGTTTGCAGACTTGCATAGTTCAGTCGTTGGGGGATTGAGCTGCAGAAGCTCTTCATGGAAGGATGTCCTGCTCCATGTCTCGCGCAAGTTATCAGTAGTGGATGTGCGCAATGTTAAGTCAAAACAAGATTGGAAGCCGGCTCGAAAATTCTGCGACGTGTAGTCCACATCTACACGCCCTTACCGGCCGAATCCTGAAACCTTGACGAGGGCCTGGCCCTTGACCACAAGATACGTAAGGAAGAAAAGAAGCCAGAAGCAACTGTTGACATTTCAAGACAAGTTTTGCTTCATATAATCTGACGACAGAAGCTTCCACAGTGCGTGCGGACCATTGCAGACGCCGATCAGGGAACACTTGGCGATTGCAGGTTCGTCTTGTTTGTTCAAGATCAAGCACCCTCGTTTGGTATGGTATGGTAGCCTGGGTTTGCAGCGTACGACGTACGATCTGTGAGAGTTATGATTGTGGCGGATTCAGGAGGCATTCGCTATCGTTCAAGGCAAATAAAAAGGCCTGGCCTCAAGACCTCAGCCCCCAAAACTGCAAGTCAAAGGACAGGCCGTCGCCTTTGGCATCGCTACCGGGCACCGCCGGAAGAGCCAGCCTCCAGCGCCGCCGCTTGAAGCTTTGCTGTCGGCGGAGGCCGCTCAAGTTGTACAGAGCTCAGAGGCCCGTAGAAACTACAATGGGAAGTTCGCAGCAGCTGCAGAGCCTGCGAATTGCAGCTGAGCAACTTGAGTCGGATCGATTCGAGGTTGAACTTTTCAAGACGATGTGTGCATGCTGCCCATGCCTCTTTTCGGGAAGTGCAAAGGGTGACCCTAGACCAGGGTGCCCTTTGTTTGGAGTGATCATTGGTGGGGTGTGGGGTGTGTTGCTTGTCGTAGGATTAGGTAGTGATCGGATAGTAAGCATTATAGTCAGTGGTAGTGGTCCGAGTGGAGGGGGGTGTCAAGTAACAGGATTAGTAGTCGAGGTCCGTCCTCGTCGGTCGCTTCTGCATGCACAGACACACACATAGACACACACACATGCACATGTGCACACTTGTGGTCTTCCTCGCCACCATCATCAGCCGGTCTTGAACTCAGCTGTTCATGTGCAGTGGTAAATGTTGTTGATGTGGTGTCCTTTTGAATGTCTGCAGGTCCGACTCGACATCATCGGCCCGAGTTCCTGATTGAGGCACAAGCACCACTTTGTCCGTGCTCTTTCGTTGTGGAAGTTTGCATGGCTTGGGAGCACAGCTTGACTCACTGATGCATGGCCCGAGTTCAGCACTGTACAGTGTGTTATGTCAAGATGCAACCTGGTAGATCCTGCCAATAGTCACATCCTTGCCTGAACTAATTCAGCCATGCATGTCTGAGCGTTCACAACATGCATCCAGCAGTGAGTCCAGACAGATGTGCTGACTTCTTAGCTTGTATGGCAACTTGGCTGATCATGCCAGTAGTCATATGCTTGCCTGATAAATTAAGCCACCCAGGCATCGCGGAGCTTTAGTGCTAAGACGTCTTAGCAAAATTGACCTGTGAAAGCCATTGCCTTGGCTGGGTCCTTTGGTCGAGCTTCTGCTGCTGGCTGAGACTCTCTGCTGCAAATCTGTGCTAATCTGGGCTTGAACCACCACACAGCAGCACAGCACATTCCATTGATCCTGAGCATTCAACGGAGGCCACATCTCAGAAGCCGACGTGCATCTTGAAGGCGGTGCCAGGGCACTTGCAGCTGGGCTTTCCATTTTCAGAGATCATGATAGTCGCTGTGGCTGGAAGTGAGTGCACTTTCTAGGGGACTGTATTTTGAGGAACAACGCCAGCATCCACCGCATCTTCAAGGTCCGACTGAAGCCGCTTCGGCTTGACATTGGGGCTGGTTCGAACTTATGCAACTTGATGAGAGTTCCTTGTCAGTCTCTGTCAGGAATGGCACTGCTGTCTTTCGAGCGGTACCCTGGAGACTTTATTCAAAGGGCGTTTGACGCAGGCCCGAATCGTTACACTCAGGTTCTATTCAAGAGACAGACCCAACAGAGTTTGGTGATCGTTGCTTTTTGTTTGTCAGGTCCGAGGCCAATCACCAAATGGGGCAGCTTGGCATATTGCAGCGGAGAGCTGTCCTGGAACGTCGAGAATACCGACGAAAACAACGCGGCCCCTTGGTACGGTATGTCATTATGTGTTTGCATACACATGATGTATGCATGTCTGCAATACATGAATCAATCGGCGAATCAAGGTCCGAATATCGGTGAAGCGATGCCATTACCCCGTGGCGTGGGCTTTGAACGCCACGGGGGCAGATATGGTGGCGTGGGTTGAGATGCTTGGTTGCCTATGGGAGAACTTTATAAAATTTTCGGCCTGGTGTATGTGGTCAGTTTTAACTTTCTGGGGCCTGGTTATGAGGATGTGGGCGATCCTGAACCACAGCAACTCCTGGGCCCGATTCTTGGCGGAGGAGGTGGCAAGTCACATGCTGCGCAAGATGACCAAGAAGGATGAGCGCTGGCCCGACTTTTCGCTACTAGGCGGCACCTTTGAGTTTTGGGAGTTTCTATTTCTCCAGTAGTAATATGGTTCAGTTAGATGAAAGGACCCCAAGACCACAACCCAGGAAGTACTGGTCAGAAAAGACGAAGCTGGTCATGGAATACTTCCGCTCTTGCCACCACCAGTGTCTGGGTTGTGCTTTGGGATAATTTTTATTTTTCTGGTCTTTTATTACCTTATCCAGGGAACATATTCATACATAATTTTCCAAGGGCTTAAATGAAAACAGACCCAGGAAGCCCCCCAAGCGGGGAGACCACGGGGCACGCCACTGGGAAGCCCATTGTGAGCGGGTTTCGATGGATGAAGTGTGGTCCGACTGTCCCGGGCTTGCCTGGTGCTTACACAACCTCCAGGTGACCGATCCCACCACATGGTCCGATTCTTGGTTAGATGGAGATGGCAGGGATTTGGGTTGTTTTAGTGAAAAATCCAACTCAAAGACAGCTTCTTAGTCTTGTGAGCCTGCACTGATTGTCAGGACTTGCTGGGGCTGTACTGGGAAAACCATGTAGGGTCCGACTACCTCCTGGAACATATTCGCCATATGACGTCTGGGATCGAGTCGACCCGCAGCTTGGATTCCAACAATTATG
This sequence comes from Symbiodinium sp. CCMP2592, assembly GCA_905221615.1. NCBI lineage: Eukaryota > Dinophyceae > Suessiales > Symbiodiniaceae > Symbiodinium > Symbiodinium sp. CCMP2592. The sequence continues at coordinate 1,526,755 of CAJNDT010006058.1, forward strand.
TTCTGTTGTTTTGGGCCCGATTGTTCAAAATGTAACCCAATGCTAACCTTAAACCCTGCTGTCTTCATAGGCCTTTGGGGTTGTGCTGTAGTCAACCGACCTGCTATCTACGAACCTCGTCTGGACATGTCCGACTTGCGAGAGCGTAAACCCTGAACCAAACATCCCTGCAATACGGGCTTCGTCCTTGCTACTAGGGATGGATAAAACCCTAAACCTGAATCGAGGTCCGCGCAGAGGCCGCTGGGATGATGTTGAAACCGCGCGGCGGCGGCAGGTTCACAACCTCATCTCCTTCTATAATGAGAAGATGAGGTTCTGCCGGTCCGAGAGGCCCGATTATAAAAAGGACCCTGCCCCGAGTTTCCGCGATGACACTGATGATGAGGCCTGGCTGGGGCAAGGATGCTGTTTGGCTTGTGTTTTTGGTTGTGCCTGCCTTTTCCCTGATGAGGCATGGGGGTCCGGTCCGAGTGCAGCTGCTGGCCCGAGTGCAACGCCGAAGGAGTGCTGTGACATAATAATTCTGGGCTGCAGATAATAACTAACTGAGCATGAATCGGATATTTCAATTCAAGTGACAGAGAGACCCTGCAGGAGCCATCCCATCCACCACCTGGCCACACACCACCTGGGCCACCATCGGCGCCATCGGGACCACCACCTCCGCCGCCACCAGCCAATCCACCGGGCCCTCAGGACTAGTGTGGCCTTAATTAATTAAGTAAGTAAGTTGCATTGCCATCATGAATCAGATAATCAGCTGACCTGGCAGGATCCTGCCCCACCTCGGTCCGATTCACGTCCAACACCGAAGGCGGAGCATCCTTACTGCTATGACTCATGATATGGATTGAGCTGCCAGGCACCGCCCCGTGAGATCCGAAAGAAGGCCAACAAGGCTCCCAAGGGATTCGTTGGGAGTCTACTGATTCTTTCGGCCCCGATTCTTGCCAGGCAAGCTTCGATGATGATGCCACCGGCATCCCCCAGCCGAAGACACCTCCGGAGGTGGGTTGGTATTTCCGGTTTCCAGACGTCAATTAGTCATTTTATAAATTACTGTAATGTGCAGGCAGCATCGTCTTCTGCTCAAGCTGGGCCCGATGCATCGTCCTTGGTCTGAGATGGGTTTGCGTGAGGAGTGATATTTTGGTTCACAAGTCAGCAGACTGTCTGTCTGACTCTTGACTGAGGCAGCGGACCAAGATCGGACGCCTGGCCCGAAGGCTATGGATGGGTTTGGCAGAGTTTATTGTTGCACATTGGCCAGTTGACTCGACGTTTAGTCATACAGGCTGGCAAATCTGGCGAAAGCAGTGCTGAGAAGTGGCTCAAGGCCACTGGTATCTTTGCATCTGAGTGTTGTTCTGCTGCTTTGTTTCTTCAGAATTCTGTCCAGGCAGAAGGACAAGAAGAAGACAAAGAAGATGTTGCTTGTCAGAGTTTGGCGACATCTTCATTGATTTAAACAATGACATGTGGACTCCGATTCGACATGCTATCCAGCTGAGGATCACAAAGCCGAAGACAAAGAAGTTGCTTGGGCAATGTTTTGCTAGCCATACAATGTCGAGTCAGTGAAAGTGAAATGTGGGCCGATTCGACATACTATCCAGCCTAGGCCACCAACACCAAAGGCACGGCCGAAGCCTCGGGAGTTGCTTGGATGCAATGATTTGAGAGTGACATCTTGGCCCGGTTCATCAGTTAGACTAGACATGTCATAACTGAGCATGACATGTGGACCCATTCGACATGCCATCCAGCCTAGGCCGACGACGGGTCCAAGCGTGTCGAAGGAGTTGCTTGGTAATTCAATTCGACAAAGCCATTGCAGAGTGGCATGTGGGGCGATTCGACATGCTGTCCAGCCAAGGCCACAGAGGAGCACAAGGTCCAGGAGTCCAAGGGAGTTACTTGGATCAAGCAGACTGCATGCCGACTCACATGTGAGCTTGACATGTTGCAGATGTTTATTTACATTTCGAACATTGCAGTAGCTATTCAACTTAGGTCCAAGAAGATGACGGCCAAGGCAAGTCATCCAAGGCCACCGACGGCTTTGCTCGGTCGACACCAACATTATGCAAACTCATATGTGGGCTTCACATGTTGCACATTTAAATTGTTTTGAATTGCAGTATCTATCCGAAAGGAGGCCGATGACAGCCGCCAAGAGTCATCAGCCGCTGCCGATCCCAAGGGCGTTGCTTGATCATACGAGCAGATGCAGTCCATGGTGGCATGCAAGATTTAAAGACTTGGGCAAATGAAATGGACAGCCTAGGTACGGGCCGAATGCAAGGTTCCCAACACCGTTACTTGGCCTGGTATCAGTGCATCATAGCCTTGTTGTATTTGTTCTTGTCTCACTAACCGGACCACCACTCTCAACTTTGCAAGTGACACTTGCCAATCCAACCCAGGAGCCCCAAGCCAATGCCAGCGATCCTCCGACCCCCGGCGTTGCATGGCCTGCAACCAGCATCAGACTCGTGTGTGTCATTGTGTGTTGCCTCTTGAATTAACCAACAGTCTCAACTTTTCAAGTGCCACATCGAACCTAGGTCGATTCCAGGTCCGAGTCCGAGGCCAAAGCCAAAGCAGAAGCCAATGCCACGGCCACCAGTGACGCCACGGCCGCCACGGGCGAACATTTGGGCGTGAGTCACTAGGCCATCGGCTCGAATGGCTGCGTTTTTTTCATGCATGGACCGATTAGATTGAACTTAAAGGTGTTTACTTGACTTTTAAAGTCTCAAGTCAAGACACTGGCATCTTGAATTGGTTCATGCAAGACGTATAACAGCACTCTGCAATTTAATTGCTGTTCGGCGAGCTTTGAATCCAGGGAGCTCAATCTGCTGCAGCTGGGAAAAACTGGGTCCTGGGTTGGATCAGCTGTGACTCACAGTCATTGGCCGTCTTGTTGCTTATTTGCATCTGACTATAAACCATGATATTGTTTTGTTTCTGGCTTTGCATGGCAAGGCTGTGCTCCTTCACTGGAAGCAGTGCCAAACCCTCAGCTCACAAGCTGCAGGCTTCTGACTGTTGTGTCGCACTTATTTCAATTTCAATGCAGGAGGATGAGTGCTCAAAGTCCGAGGACTTTGGCATCACTGGTCTGTTGAGTTTTGTTTTTTGTTGAGCCTGTGAGTCAGTGCTGGCAGGAGGCCGGTGGCCTATGGTCGGACACTGGTCAGCTTCAGTGATTCTTGCCAGCCAGGACCTGAGATTGAATGGAAATCCTTCAGTTAAATAATAAAGCCTTGCCATATTCGGACATGTGGGATGCAGGGGATCCTGTGCTGGCCCTGGTTCACTATCATGTTACCGTTGTTCATCTTCATTTTGAAAGTTGCAACTTGTCTGCCAGTGTCCACCGGTTACCAGAGACACTCTGTGCCAACTCGATGGTACTGCTCCTTTGTCTTGTAGATGCAGGATCACGTGTGCATGCTCTAGTCTAGATTGCTGTTGAGTTGTGGCCCGAAAAAACCGTTGGCACTCGTGACCTGCAACCATGGCCAACAACAAACAGCTGACTGTATGTACTTCACTTATGTTTTGGAATCAGCAGCAGCTTGTCATCGAGTGAATTGGCAGCAAAGAGCCGCGTGCGTATGATGGTTGGCCCGAATAAGAGCCGCATGTCTGCAGCTTCAAGTCAAGCTCATGCATGCCAGAAGTGGTGAGGCAGCCAGTGCAATCACTAAACAACTGTGCTATCACTCCCAATCCTTGCCCTGGAACTTCGTTGCTATGTAGTCATTTCAATCCGACTCGTGAGTAATTAATTCAAGAAGAGGTTAAATACAGGCCTGGCATGATGTGAAGCTGACCTGCAACAGCCAGCTGAGTGTGCTTTATGTTGCCTTTGTTGGTATCCTCGAAATTTGAACGCATCCGCTCGAAAGCCCAGGGTTTTATGCTCGAAAGGGCAAGCGGGGTAGTGCACAGCAGTTCGGCGCTTAAACAGCAACCCCGGCTCCTGTGATGGAAAAGGTGAGTCCAGTGTGTGTGTGTGTGTGCGTTTGTGTGTTCAAGTCAAATCAAGCCAAAGCCATGAGGTCCAGGACTGCCAGCATTCCGGGCATCTCCTCATGTCAGAGCCTCAATGACTTATGCACAGTGTAACTGTGACCTACAGCCTCTGCTTCCTTCTTGAGCCCTTCACTTCTGGGACTTCCAGCCTGATTCTCTCTTGTGAAACATGTCCAAGCAAGGGCCAGACACAGAGGAGGAACGGTTTCATGCAGTCCGACTCATGGCCAGGCCGCCTGAGCTGCTTGCAGCATTTGACATGGTCCGAGTCAAGGCCAGGCCACCGATGCAGTACTTAAGTGCGACAAGTTGCACGGACCAAAGCCTTGTCATCACAGTCAGCATGGTAGTTCGAGAATCAGCACTAGCACAATGAAATAGGAGACTGCTGAGCGCTTCATGAGCCAACCTTTGCAAGGATCGGTATCGGGCCTTGTGAGTGCTTGGGCATTTAACGGCTACTTGCTCAGGTGGTGGCCGAATCCATGGACTATCGGACGAAGACAGGCCAGACCTAGCATGGCTTCTACCTGTTGAAAGGACAATCCTAGGACAGTTGGCATCAGAGATGTGTGCTGCACCCAGGCCTGGATGCCTGCTGCATATCGATTTGATTCATGTGTGGCGTATGCTTTCTTGTTGTACTTATTAGACATCCACCTTGATTATTTGGCAGGCTTTGCAAAGTGTCCATGGTGGAGTCGAGTGCCATGCTCAGACTGAAGCCTGGGCCAAGTGATTTGTGCAGATGGCATCCTCAGGGATAACTTAGTAAGTTTCTTCAGCTGAACACAGACCCTGTTTGGGTTGCAGTTGTTCAGGCTCGGACATTGGAGTCCTTTGCCGATCCTGGAGTTTGGGCAGGCCGGGTAACCCCAGAATGTAAACATGAATCTGCCGATTCCTGATCCACAGCTTTTGTATGAATATTTGGCCCCAAACCCCGTTCCATGACTCCTTGGACTTCAACTGCAGCTGGCAAAAGCTTCCCTTGGAATTCTGGAAGCCACTGTGGATCGAGGGATTCAGTGCCCCAAGGCTCCAAGAGAGAAGGCTGGACCATGGATCGTGGTGGCCCGATGAAGCGTCCAGCTGCTCATGGTGGCCCGATGAAGCGTCCAGCTGCTCATGGTGGCCCGATGAAGCAGCCAGCTACCAAGGCTCATGGCCCGATGGTGCGGCCAGCTGCTGTGACGAAGGTTCGCAGTGGCCCGATTGTTCGTCCAGCTGCTGTGATGAAGGCTCCCAAGGCTAAAGCTGTGCCCAAGATCCCGAAGGAGGCAGTGGAGCAGATGATGGTGGCGGAACATGAGGCCGAAGGACCGGGTCCGAATCCTTCGAGTCCACCGAACATCCCTGTGGTCATCGAGCTCTTGGCACGCCACCTGGTGGCCCAGCGCTTCTCCAACTGCTATGTCAAGCGCCACATCCGGCAGATCAAGCCCTACATGACTATGGATGAGCTCATTGCCTTTGTCCGAAGCAGGTTGGTACAGGCTGGTGTCCAGGAGGAGTTCATGCAAAACTTGCTGGATGTCGCTCAGTCTGAGTGGCTTGCAAACTAATGAGGGTGTGAGGTAGAGTAGGGTCCGAGTCCGAGTGAGGTAGTCTCCAGAACTCCGAAGAACATGAAAAACATAAGCACGAGGTACTTACACAGTCAATAGGGGCAAGGTGAGAAACACTCGGGCCCGATTTATGATCAAGCATCATTGTCAAGGGACACCCAGTCCACGGCGATCGCAAAATTCGAGCGGGCTCAGCACTGTCTACCAAAGTTTGCTCCATCACCACAAGAATCGACAACAGCCGGTTTACCCCATGAACCCTTTGCTCACCATTTTTTAGTTGCTGCTGCCATGCAGGTTGCCACCTTGTCTTCGCCCAGCTGTGTGGACCTTGGTCGGTAGGTCTCAGGTCAAATTGGGCACCACATGCAATTTGTGAGTCAGCAGAGCATGATGATGATACAGCATTTTTGCAATTGGCTCATGTTCAGTTTCTTGCACAGTAAGGTCCGAATCATACAGCCTTGGACTGGGTCCGATTGCGCTGGCAACTCAGGGAGTGATGCTGCCAACCGCAAATCTTTATTATTAAAGTAGTGCTAGAGGGTTGCCTTCTGAAATAAAGCTTTGCAGGCCCTACTTTGTTCTCCAGATTGCAGTCAGCTCCATGAACCATGATTAACACTTTAGCAACACTGCTAAAGCTGATTAGTATGACTAAATCCAAGCTTGCTGCATTGCCTTTTGCTTTGCATCCAAACCGCACAGAGCTCCTGATGTAGGGCTGACAGGCCCCACCAGCAGGCATGACGCATGACAAGATTAGCATTGATTGCTACAATGAATGATTCTAAACTTCATTTGAACCAACTTGAAACTTGCTGCATACTACATGTTTCCACTTGAAACCCATTCTTGTAATGATTACCACTGTCCCCACAACGTGTTTAGCACAGGCAGAGTGAACCATTGGTAACGTGAGAAAAAGTTCTTGTATTGTTAATTAATTGAAACCTATTGTATAATGATTACTTACTAATTATGCAGAGCCTTCTGGCAGGGCCCACTGGCAGGGATTGATTACTAACTTCTGAGGCATAGCCTTACTCGGGCAGGCCTTACTGGCAGGGCCCACCAGCAGGGCCCGCCACTCTCCCCAGAAAGCCGTTGAACACAAGCAATGTGAACCATTGTTGACAATAGAACAATTACTTTGTTTTTAAGAAAGTCTTTTACAAAGGCAAGCAAAACCATGGTTAACAATAGAACAACAAATTTGATTTCAAATTGAAACCTATTGTATTGATTACTAACTTCTGAGGCATAGCCTTGCCCGGGCAGGGTCCTCCAGTGGGCCCCGCCGGCGGGGCCCGCTACCCTCCCCAGAAAGCAGGTTAACACAGGCAATGTGAACCATTGATTGTTGACAATAGAACAATTACTTGGATTTCAATTGGGTCCACCAGCGGGCCCCGCCGGGGGACCCCACCAGCAGGGCCCACCACTCTGCCCAGAAAGTGTTTAACACAGGCATACAAAACCATTGTTAACAATAGAACAACTAATTTGTTTTTGAAATGATGACTAACTTATGAGGCAGAGCCTTGTGGGGCTGGCCAGCGGGCCCCGCCAGTGGGGCCCAACAGCGGGGCCCGCCACTCTGCCCAGAAAGTGTTTAACTATTAACACAGGCATACAAAACCATAACAATAGAACAACTAATTTGTTTTTGAAATGATGACTAACTTATGAGACAGAGCCTTGTGTGGGGCCCGCCAGCGGGCCCCGCCAGTGGGGCCCAACAGCGGGGCCCGCCACTCTGCCCAGAAATCGTTTAACGCAGGCATACAAAACCATTGTTAACAATAGAACAACTAATTTGTTTTTGAAATGATGACTAACTTATGAGACGGAGCCTTGTGGGGCCGGCCAGCGGGCCCCGCCAGTGGGGCCCAACAGCGGGGCCCACCACCCTGCCCAGAAAGCGTTTAACACAGGCATACAAAACCATTGTTAACAATAGAACAACTAATTTGTTGTTGAAATGATGACTAACTTCTGAGACGGAGCCTTGTGGGGCTGGCCAGCGGGCCCCGCAAGTGGGGCCCAACAGCGGGGCCCGCCGCTCTGCCTGCCCAGAAAGTGTTTAACACAGGCAAGCAAAACCATTGTTAACAATAAGACAAATAATTTGTTTGTAAATTGAAACCCGATTGTTACTAACTTATGAGGCAGAGCCTTGTGGCCCACCAGCGGGCCCCGCCAGTGGGGCCCGCCAGCGGGGCCCGCCACTTTGCCCAGAAAGCGTAGTTTAACACAGGCAAGCAAACCCATTGTTAACAATAGAACAACTAATTTGTTTTTACATTGAGACCCAATTGTATTGATTACTAGCTTATGACAGGCATAGCCTTGCTCGGGCAAGCCCTCCAGCGGGCCCCGCCAGCGGGCCCCGCCGGCGGGGCCCACCAGCGGGCCCCACCAGTGGGGCCCACCAGCGGGGCCCGCCACTCTCCCCAGAAATGTTTAACACAGGCAAGCAAAACCATTGTTAACAATAGAACAACTAATTTGTTTTTACATTGAGACCCAATTGTATTGATTACTAGCTTATGACAGGCATAGCCTTGATCGGGCAAGCCCTCCAGCGGGCCCCGCCGGCGGGGCCCGCCAGCGGGCCCCGCCAGTGGGGCCCACCACGGGGCCCGCCACTCTCCCCAGAAAGCGTAGTTTAACACAGGCAAGCAAAACCATTGTTAACAATAGAACAACTAATTTGTTTTTAAATTGAGACCCAATTGTATTGATTATTAGCTTATGACAGGCATAGCCTTGCTCGGGCAAGCCCTCCAGGGGGCCCCGCCGGCGGGGCCCGCCAGCGGGCCCCGCAAGTGGGGCCCAACAGCGGGGCCCGCCACTCTGCCCAGAAAGCGTTTAACACAGGCAAGCAAAACCATTGTTAACAATAAGACAAAAAAATTGTTTTTAAATTGAAACCCGATTGTATTGATTACTAACTTATGAGGCAGAGCCTTGTGTGGCCCACCAGCGGGCCCCGCCAGTGGGGCCCACCAGCGGGGCCCGCCACTTTGCCCAGAAAGCGTAGTTTAACACAGGCAAGCAAACCCATTGTTAACAACAGAACAACTAATTTGTCTTTACATTGAGACCCAATTGTATTGATTACTAGCTTATGACAGGCATAGCCTTGCTCGGGCAAGCCCTCCAGCGGGCCCCGCCGGCGGGGCCCACCAGTGGGCCCCACCAGTGGGGCCCACCAGCGGGGCCCGCCACCCTCCCCAGAAAGCGTAGTTTAACACAGGCAAGCAAAACCATTGTTAACAATAGAACAACTGATTTGTTTTTAAATTGAGACCCAATTGTATTGATTACTAGCTTATGACAGGCATAGCCTTGCTCGGGCAGGCCCTCCAGGGGCCCCGCCGGCGGGGCCCGCCAGCGGGCCCCGCAGGTGGGGCCCACCAGCAGGGCCCACCACGGCCCGCTGCTCCCGACCACTGGTGGCGGGGCCCGCTGCTGGTGGTGGGGCCCGCTACTCCCCCTGCTGGTGGCGGGGCCCGCTGCTCCCCACCACTGGCGGCGGGGCCCGCTGCTGGTGGCGGGGCCCGCTACTCCCCCTGCTGGTGGTGGGGCCCACTACTGTCCCCAGAAAGCCTAAAGCATTTAAATACACAAGCAAGGCAAACCATTGTCAATATCAAGATACTTTCTTTCCAATTTTGAAATCTATTATTAATTGGTAGTCTTGTAGCTAAAATACGTATAAAGCAGACTTTGGCAGGGCCCACTGCCAAGCTAGCCTACCAGGGCCTGCCACTGTCCCCAGGAAGCCATGATTTTAGTACAGTCCCCAGTCTGTCAACATCAGCACATTGTTATTTGTAAAATGACTTGAAACCTATATTTGTAAGAAACATTTTACTAGCTTAAAGTTCGGGGTTTACCTCTAACATCATGAAGTGTTTAGCTCAGGCCAGAGAGCAACATTGTCAACAGAGTGTGGCTGGCTTGCTTTTGCATTTATCACAACTTGTCTGGATCTGTCTGTACATGCCTCCTGCAACCTGGCATGATCGTTGTTGGTGGCTTTGCGCAGTCTTGTGGTGGTTCGAGTCTGCTACTGGGGTTTGTTTATTGTAGCAGTGACCATGGTGCAGCCTGGCCCGATGAAAGAGGGCAGGGTCAAGGTCCGTGTCAAGAAAGACCTCCAGGCACTTGTGAAGAAGGAGCCAGGGCCCGATTCACAAGGTTTGGCCATGGTTCCTCAGGAGAAGGCTGAAGCAGTTGTGGATGTAGAGGCGCCGAAGACGAAGAAGAAGGACCGGGAGAAGGAACGCTCAACAGTGCGGGCTCGACTTACCCCTGCAGAGATGGAGTTGCTCCTGGAGTACCGCCGGTCCGATTCATCACCAGATTCAATCTTCAAGCTTCAGCAGCGTCTCAAAGCTCTCTATGTCTATGATGCCCAGCTGAAGGCCCGAGTTTGTGGGATTCTGACACGTCTGAAGGAACACAAACTGAGAGATGAGTTCTCCGAAGAACAGGCTGCCAAGCTCCGTGAGGTTTTTCCAGGATGAAGTAGTTTCGGCTTGCCCAGTGGCATATGCATCTCCAAGTCAGGTACTTCAGTCCTAAATAGCATGAGCTCTGGATGGGTTGCTGCAAGACAAGGTCCGATGCCCGAGGCTTGCCTTGTTTCACATCATTCACGTGGCCGAGGGGTGGCTGCAAAGGAAAAAATCAGACTTCATGGCATGCCCCGACAGGTGAATGCATAAACCCTGTATGAATCATGTTCGACTCATGTTTCCCAATGCACATCAAAGCCTGAGAAGTCCATGGAAGTAAAAACATTGGAGACTTTAGAAAGCAAGTTTGTTCACATTCCAGAGACCAAACTGACTGCAGACCTTGCCAGGCTTTGTCCGAGTGTGAGTGTCCGAGTGCGAGTGTCATATTGCCATGCTGCCATGTCCGGTCCAAGGAAACAAAATAATACTTTATGGCATGCCCCGACAGATGAATGCATAATTCCTGCTTACATCATGTTCGATTCATGTTTCCAAAGCCTGAGAAGTCCATGGAGGCGATAACATTAGAGATTGTAGACAGCAAGTTTGTTCACCTTCCTGGGACCAGACTCACTGCAGACCTTGCCAGGCTTTGTCCGAGTGTGAGGGTCCGAGTGTGAGTGTCATATTGCCATGTCCGGGCCAAGGAGAGCAAAGGACCGAATACTGGGAAAATCATTGGTTGATTCTGTCATGGACCGACATCCTGACTGCATTCCCTTGCTCCTGAGCACTCTGAGTGACCATGGCTATGATGTGGGTGCTCGGTTTTTGCATCAAACAGAGGTGGGCCCGAGTGAGTGGCTTCCGGATAAATACACTAAACTGTCAGACCTGTCTTTGCCAATCCTCAGATCTTTGGTGGACCGATTGCAGGCAAATCTTTGCACCTCCGCATTGCCAGGCAGTATCAACAAAATGAAGTTGCTGCAAATCATCGAGTTTTTTACAGGTTGGGATCCTGAGACGCCTCTCGATGGCGCTTTGCGGAACATGCCTTATCTGATGCAGTGCTTGACCCATAATTGTCATGAGCGTGGTCGTGAGCAAGCATTGCCAAGTTTCCCAACAGACTGGGAGACTGAAGGGATCTTCCGATTTGATTCCAATGCTCGATTGCTGCTGCATCGCTTCTCTGGAAGGACATTCGTTGTCCCAGCTGATGATTCATGGACGTTCCAAATCAGGTTCAACTTCAGTGAGAATCGCGCCATGCTGGTGTTGAGAGCTTCAGGTGACATGGTGAAGAAGGTGTCCTTCGTCTGTGGGAGCTTGCTCCCTGATCATGTTATCAACACACTTGAGGCACCCACTGCTCCCACCATTCCAAAGAAGCTGTCAGGGACACCTTCAACACATGGAAGGAAACGTTGCAGCTCAGAACCATCCTCAGCATCACCAAAGGCCCGATTATCACCTGCAGAATCACTGACTCCACCATCGAGCAAGGCCCGAGCATCAGTTCCAGAGGATGAGGCTCATCGATTGTCACCTGTGGAATCACTGACACCATCATCGGCCAGAGTACAAGCGCAAGCAACATCACCGGGTGGATCATCCATGGGCTTGGCCTTGGATAGTACAGCAAGGAACCTGATCAGTGTCTTCGATAAAGCTGCCAAGCAGCATGACATATATGATGATACGAATGATGTGCCACCTCCACCAGCTTCTTGATGACCGACGTTTCACGCCATGCAGAGTCAAATCACAGCTGATCTCCAGTCTTGCTGTCCCATCTTGGTCCAGTCTCTCCAGGCAGTGGTATGGTCAAGTGGGCAATTGTGCTACCTTGTTTTGGCCAGGTCTGGAATGCATGTTCACCGGCAATGACAGCACTGGTGGCTTCTGTTGAAGGCACAGAGCAGTTAGTTAAGATTGTTTATTTGCAACTTATAGAGCCTTTGGAAGTGAGGCTTTCCTCCTGTGGTACTGCCACTGGAGCGGCAGTAGTGGCCGAGCTGCTTTGGCTATAATCCCAAGCAGCAGACGGGCAAATGTCAATGTACAATAGGACATAAGGGGTTGCTAACATTTTGTTAGCCGGCCCAGCAGTAGTTGCTGAAAATGCTTTGCTACAGCCACCAGAGCAGCAGCGGCGGCCGAGCTGCTTTGGCTATCATAATAAGCAGCAGACAGGCACATGCAACACGCCAATAGTACATAAGGGGTCACTAACATTTTGTTAGCAACCCCCTTCTGGCCGCAGTAGTGGAGGAAATTTTTTTTGCTACAGCCACCGGAGCAGAGCAGCAGTAGTGGCGGAGCTGCTTTCGCTATCCTAAGCAGCAGATGGGGAAATGTCAAGACAAAATAGGACATAAGGCATCGCTAACATTTTGTTAGCGACCCCTTGTGGGAGCAGTAGTGGACGAAAAATTGCTTTGCTACAGCCACCGGAGCAGCAGTAGCGGCCGAGGTGCTTTGGCTATCCTAAGCAGCAGACGGGCAAATGTCAAGACAAAATAGGACATAAGGCATCGCTAACATTTTGTTAGCGACCCCTTGTGGGAGCAGTAGTGGCCGAACAATTACTTTGCTTCAGCCACCAGAGCAGCAGTAGCAGCCGAGCTGCTTTAGCTATCCTAAGCAGCAGACGGGCAAATGCCAACACAAAATAGGTGCCAGCAGTAGTGGACAACAAACATGCTTTGCTACAGCCAACCGACCATAGGTGCCAGCAGTAGTGGACAACAAAAATGCTTTGCTACAGCCAACCGACCAGTGCCAGCAGTACTAGCAGCCCAGAACCTGAACTTTACTCCAATTTAGCGATGCCTTAACCGATGTGACGGCCAAATGCCACAACGCATCGCTAACAATTTGTTAGCGATGCGTTGTGGCATTTGGCACCCAATAAAATAATGAAATTTATATATTTCATTATTTTTTTTGAACCAATATCTCCTTAGGCATCGCTAAGTTCAAAATTGCATTAACTTTTTTGGTGCCAAATGCAATAAGGCATCGCTAACAAATTGTTAGCGATGCGTTGTGGCATTTGGCCGTCACATCGGTTAAGGCATCGCTAAATTGGAGTAAAGTTCAGGTTCTGGGCTGCTACTACTGCTGGCACAGGTCGGGTGGCTGCAGCAAAGTATTTTTGTCCACTACTGCTGCCACAAGGGTACTAACCTTTGTTATTTCTTTTTGTAGATAGGCACCACCGTCAACGCGGGGGGCTGCGCCCCCCGCACCCCCTGCTTCTGGGGGGCTGCAAAATTCATTGCAAATTCACATTTCTCCGGTTGCTGATTCCAAACAGCAATAAGCAGCTTCACAGCTGCTGCTGCTCTGGTGGCTGTAGCAAAGCATTTTTTGTCCACTACTGCTGCCTTAAGAGTACTAACCTCCGTTTTTTTTTTGTACATAGGCACCACCGTCAACGCGGGGGGCTGCGCCCCCCGCACCCCCTGCTTCTGGGGGGCTGCAAAATTCATTGCAAATTCACATTTCTCTGCTTGCTGATTCCAAACAGCAATAAGCAGCTTCGCCGCTGATGCTGCTCTGGTGGCTGTAGCAAAGCTTTTTTTGTCCACTACTGCTGCCTTAAGTACTAACCTCCATTTATTTATTTTGTACATAGGCACCACCGTCAACACGGGGGGCTGCGCCCCCCGCACCCCCTGCTGGGGGGCTGCCAACATTACATTGAGCCTTGACATTTGCCCGTCTGCTGCTCACAAACAGCAATTAATTAATTTGCAGCTCCACCACTACACTGCACCGGGGCTGTAGCAAAACATGTCGGCAACTAGTGACTGCTGCTAGAATCATCAGACACCATCACAATGATAGCTCCCCCTTGTCCTGTTCGGTCTGTGTTTGGACATTTGTTGGTCTGCTGCTAATGAATGAATAATAATGACTAGCAAAGCACCTCGGCGGTTACTGCTGCTCACGTGCCAGTAGCAAAGCTTTTCAGCCCCCTTCTGCTGGCGCCAGGGGGCTGTAATGAATTCTTACAGCTCCTCTCTTGTCCTTGATTGCTATTGTAACAAGTCATGGACTTTGCTGGCATGTGTCTAAGTCAGGTCACAGGAGGCAAACATCTCCTCCAAAGGATCTATCCCTTGCAAATAATAACCATGATTGCCAGCTTTCCCTGAAACAGTCAGTCAGCCCTCAAGCAATCAATGAAGCAGGCATTGCTCACAAAGCAGATCCATGTGCCATGCACTCAGCATGAATGGCTTGGTGACTTTGGAATATAAGGCATTGATGATGCAGTGCAAGTGTAATTGAGGAGGCTCTCATTTCCAGCTCACTTTGCCGCTGAGTTTCTGTGGTTCTGAGCACATCCAGATAGGTCTGTGCAGTCACTTGCAAGATGTTTCCAGGAGCATAAACCAATTCAATGATGGTCCCATGATTGCATATTTAATGGGTCCCAAGTTGTGGTAACACTTCGGCTTTGGAGTGCTCGATCCCACCACGTGGTCTGATCTCCTGACCTTCCGGCACGATGGATGCCTGTGCTGTAGCTCCGGGCGAGTTCTGCTTCGAAAAGTGCACTGGACGGAGCAAGTTCGTGACACTGAAGCAGGTCCCCCATAATAATAAGCATTTGCTGAGCTTCTTGATGATAATTAATAATTGCCAAAGATGATTCTCATTCTGTGCAGGACCGAGTGCACGCAGCAGATGTCCTGCCGTCGAAGGTCCGATTGGAGTGCTTCTCCAGCACGTGTACGACACGTCTCTCTGGGGCGAATGAGTCCCAGGCACCATTCATTCTGCTGTTGGTACATGCAGTGACTTGGTATGAATGTCCTATGGTAAGCCATAACAACCTTATGTTGGCAGGTGGAGGAGTTCATCCGGACCTTCCCGGAAAATTTCAGTGTGCAGATGATGGGGACAATTTTCTTGCCAGCAGACAGTTGTGGCAACCCGTTCGTTGCACCGGACGGGCAGCTTCCCAATCCTCGCTATGCCACTCTGTCCCTTGGTCCGATTGTAGTCTTGGCCTGAAATGCAGGCTTCCATGTTGTCATGTTCATGTAACACTGACAGGAAAGCCCTCATGCACCTGAAGGAGCATCTCAAAGAGAAGCGTGAGAAGCAGGATTCTTCCTTGGGGGATTTCTTTTTGTGCATCATGTTTAAACCACAAACCATGAGCCCTCAAGTCAACGAAAGACTAAAGATGGCCAGGAGGTTGTGACATGGCCGAATCGTTCGGCCTTGGAGGAGTTTTTGGATCGGAATGAGATTTCCGTGTCATGGACAGTGGTTGAATCCTTTGCAGAGTTCTGTGTGCTGGAAATCGGCGTCGATCTGAGTGCTGAGACCCGCAAAAAAAGGCGACCTGGTCCGAATGAATGAATGCAAGCATTGAACTTGCAAACATTCTGATTTTCTCTAAGTGCTGACTCTGTTGTTTGTAAGGCACTTGCTGGATGATGTTGCTGCGTACATGGG